>OV281084.1:7750654-8259786 GCA_923060345.2 Erebia aethiops | reverse complement strand
CGCCGCCGCCCCGGTGCGCCCTCTGGTGCAGCGCCAGCATCCGCGCCGTGAAGTAGTGCGCGCCGCACACGTCGCATATGCAGCTGATACCTTCCTGTGCGTCCTCGCCACGTGTATGTGCCGGGTGTAGCTGGACTTGAAGCACTTGGCGCACTCCCGGCACGGGTAAGTGGCGCCGCCGCCCGGTGCGCCCTCTGGTGCAGCGCCAGCATCCGCGCCGTGAAGTAGTGCGCGCCGCACACGTCGCATATGCAGCTGATACCTTCCTGTGCGTCCTCGCCACGTGTATGTGCCGGGTGTAGCTGGACTTGAAGCACTTGGCGCACTCCCGGCACGGGTAAGTGGCGCCGCCGCCCCGGTGCGCCCTCTGGTGCAGCGCCAGCATCCGCGCCGTGAAGTAGTGCGCGCCGCACACGTCGCATATGCAGCTGATACCTTCCTGTGCGTCCTCGCCACGTGTATGTGCCGGGTGTAGCTGGACTTGAAGCACTTGGCGCACTCCCGGCACGGGTAAGTGGCGCCGCCGCCCCGGTGCGCCCTCTGGTGCAGCGCCAGCATCCGCGCCGTGAAGTAGTGCGCGCCGCACACGTCGCATATGCAGCTGATACCTTCCTGTGCGTCCTCGCCACGTGTATGTGCCGGGTGTAGCTGGACTTGAAGCACTTGGCGCACTCCCGGCACGGGTAAGTGGCGCCGCCGCCCCGGTGCGCCCTCTGGTGCAGCGCCAGCATCCGCGCCGTGAAGTAGTGCGCGCCGCACACGTCGCATATGCAGCTGATACCTTCCTGTGCGTCCTCGCCACGTGTATGTGCCGGGTGTAGCTGGACTTGAAGCACTTGGCGCACTCCCGGCACGGGTAAGTGGCGCCGCCGCCCCGGTGCGCCCTCTGGTGCAGCGCCAGCATCCGCGCCGTGAAGTAGTGCGCGCCGCACACGTCGCATATGCAGCTGATACCTTCCTGTGCGTCCTCGCCACGTGTATGTGCCGGGTGTAGCTGGACTTGAAGCACTTGGCGCACTCCCGGCACGGGTAAGTGGCGCCGCCGCCCCGGTGCGCCCTCTGGTGCAGCGCCAGCATCCGCGCCGTGAAGTAGTGCGCGCCGCACACGTCGCATATGCAGCTGATACCTTCCTGTGCGTCCTCGCCACGTGTATGTGCCGGGTGTAGCTGGACTTGAAGCACTTGGCGCACTCCCGGCACGGGTAAGTGGCGCCGCCGCCCCGGTGCGCCCTCTGGTGCAGCGCCAGCATCCGCGCCGTGAAGTAGTGCGCGCCGCACACGTCGCATATGCAGCTGATACCTTCCTGTGCGTCCTCGCCACGTGTATGTGCCGGGTGTAGCTGGACTTGAAGCACTTGGCGCACTCCCGGCACGGGTAAGTGGCGCCGCCGCCCCGGTGCGCCCTCTGGTGCAGCGCCAGCATCCGCGCCGTGAAGTAGTGCGCGCCGCACACGTCGCATATGCAGCTGATACCTTCCTGTGCGTCCTCGCCACGTGTATGTGCCGGGTGTAGCTGGACTTGAAGCACTTGGCGCACTCCCGGCACGGGTAAGTGGCGCCGCCGCCCCGGTGCGCCCTCTGGTGCAGCGCCAGCATCCGCGCCGTGAAGTAGTGCGCGCCGCACACGTCGCATATGCAGCTGATACCTTCCTGTGCGTCCTCGCCACGTGTATGTGCCGGGTGTAGCTGGACTTGAAGCACTTGGCGCACTCCCGGCACGGGTAAGTGGCGCCGCCGCCCCGGTGCGCCCTCTGGTGCAGCGCCAGCATCCGCGCCGTGAAGTAGTGCGCGCCGCACACGTCGCATATGCAGCTGATACCTTCCTGTGCGTCCTCGCCACGTGTATGTGCCGGGTGTAGCTGGACTTGAAGCACTTGGCGCACTCCCGGCACGGGTAAGTGGCGC
The DNA here is from genome assembly GCA_923060345.2 of Erebia aethiops. Taxonomy (NCBI): domain Eukaryota; kingdom Metazoa; phylum Arthropoda; class Insecta; order Lepidoptera; family Nymphalidae; genus Erebia; species Erebia aethiops. The sequence goes on along the minus strand of OV281084.1, from coordinate 8,257,881 downwards.
CGCCGCCCCGGTGCGCCCTCTGGTGCAGCGCCAGCATCCGCGCCGTGAAGTAGTGCGCGCCGCACACGTCGCATATGCAGCTGATACCTTCCTGTGCGTCCTCGCCACGTGTATGTGCCGGGTGTAGCTGGACTTGAAGCACTTGGCGCACTCCCGGCACGGGTAAGTGGCGCCGCCGCCCCGGTGCGCCCTCTGGTGCAGCGCCAGCATCCGCGCCGTGAAGTAGTGCGCGCCGCACACGTCGCATATGCAGCTGATACCTTCCTGTGCGTCCTCGCCACGTGTATGTGCCGGGTGTAGCTGGACTTGAAGCACTTGGCGCACTCCCGGCACGGGTAAGTGGCGCCGCCGCCCCGGTGCGCCCTCTGGTGCAGCGCCAGCATCCGCGCCGTGAAGTAGTGCGCGCCGCACACGTCGCATATGCAGCTGATACCTTCCTGTGCGTCCTCGCCACGTGTATGTGCCGGGTGTAGCTGGACTTGAAGCACTTGGCGCACTCCCGGCACGGGTAAGTGGCGCCGCCGCCCCGGTGCGCCCTCTGGTGCAGCGCCAGCATCCGCGCCGTGAAGTAGTGCGCGCCGCACACGTCGCATATGCAGCTGATACCTTCCTGTGCGTCCTCGCCACGTGTATGTGCCGGGTGTAGCTGGACTTGAAGCACTTGGCGCACTCCCGGCACGGGTAAGTGGCGCCGCCGCCCCGGTGCGCCCTCTGGTGCAGCGCCAGCATCCGCGCCGTGAAGTAGTGCGCGCCGCACACGTCGCATATGCAGCTGATACCTTCCTGTGCGTCCTCGCCACGTGTATGTGCCGGGTGTAGCTGGACTTGAAGCACTTGGCGCACTCCCGGCACGGGTAAGTGGCGCCGCCGCCCCGGTGCGCCCTCTGGTGCAGCGCCAGCATCCGCGCCGTGAAGTAGTGCGCGCCGCACACGTCGCATATGCAGCTGATACCTTCCTGTGCGTCCTCGCCACGTGTATGTGCCGGGTGTAGCTGGACTTGAAGCACTTGGCGCACTCCCGGCACGGGTAAGTGGCGCCGCCGCCCCGGTGCGCCCTCTGGTGCAGCGCCAGCATCCGCGCCGTGAAGTAGTGCGCGCCGCACACGTCGCATATGCAGCTGATACCTTCCTGTGCGTCCTCGCCACGTGTATGTGCCGGGTGTAGCTGGACTTGAAGCACTTGGCGCACTCCCGGCACGGGTAAGTGGCGCCGCCGCCCCGGTGCGCCCTCTGGTGCAGCGCCAGCATCCGCGCCGTGAAGTAGTGCGCGCCGCACACGTCGCATATGCAGCTGATACCTTCCTGTGCGTCCTCGCCACGTGTATGTGCCGGGTGTAGCTGGACTTGAAGCACTTGGCGCACTCCCGGCACGGGTAAGTGGCGCCGCCGCCCCGGTGCGCCCTCTGGTGCAGCGCCAGCATCCGCGCCGTGAAGTAGTGCGCGCCGCACACGTCGCATATGCAGCTGATACCTTCCTGTGCGTCCTCGCCACGTGTATGTGCCGGGTGTAGCTGGACTTGAAGCACTTGGCGCACTCCCGGCACGGGTAAGTGGCGCCGCCGCCCCGGTGCGCCCTCTGGTGCAGCGCCAGCATCCGCGCCGTGAAGTAGTGCGCGCCGCACACGTCGCATATGCAGCTGATACCTTCCTGTGCGTCCTCGCCACGTGTATGTGCCGGGTGTAGCTGGACTTGAAGCACTTGGCGCACTCCCGGCACGGGTAAGTGGCGCCGCCGCCCCGGTGCGCCCTCTGGTGCAGCGCCAGCATCCGCGCCGTGAAGTAGTGCGCGCCGCACACGTCGCATATGCAGCTGATACCTTCCTGTGCGTCCTCGCCACGTGTATGTGCCGGGTGTAGCTGGACTTGAAGCACTTGGCGCACTCCCGGCACGGGTAAGTGGCGCCGCCGCCCCGGTGCGCCCTCTGGTGCAGCGCCAGCATCCGCGCCGTGAAGTAGTGCGCGCCGCACACGTCGCATATGCAGCTGATACCTTCCTGTGCGTCCTCGCCACGTGTATGTGCCGGGTGTAGCTGGACTTGAAGCACTTGGCGCACTCCCGGCACGGGTAAGTGGCGCCGCCGCCCCGGTGCGCCCTCTGGTGCAGCGCCAGCATCCGCGCCGTGAAGTAGTGCGCGCCGCACACGTCGCATATGCAGCTGATACCTTCCTGTGCGTCCTCGCCACGTGTATGTGCCGGGTGTAGCTGGACTTGAAGCACTTGGCGCACTCCCGGCACGGGTAAGTGGCGCCGCCGCCCCGGTGCGCCCTCTGGTGCAGCGCCAGCATCCGCGCCGTGAAGTAGTGCGCGCCGCACACGTCGCATATGCAGCTGATACCTTCCTGTGCGTCCTCGCCACGTGTATGTGCCGGGTGTAGCTGGACTTGAAGCACTTGGCGCACTCCCGGCACGGGTAAGTGGCGCCGCCGCCCCGGTGCGCCCTCTGGTGCAGCGCCAGCATCCGCGCCGTGAAGTAGTGCGCGCCGCACACGTCGCATATGCAGCTGATACCTTCCTGTGCGTCCTCGCCACGTGTATGTGCCGGGTGTAGCTGGACTTGAAGCACTTGGCGCACTCCCGGCACGGGTAAGTGGCGCCGCCGCCCCGGTGCGCCCTCTGGTGCAGCGCCAGCATCCGCGCCGTGAAGTAGTGCGCGCCGCACACGTCGCATATGCAGCTGATACCTTCCTGTGCGTCCTCGCCACGTGTATGTGCCGGGTGTAGCTGGACTTGAAGCACTTGGCGCACTCCCGGCACGGGTAAGTGGCGCCGCCGCCCCGGTGCGCCCTCTGGTGCAGCGCCAGCATCCGCGCCGTGAAGTAGTGCGCGCCGCACACGTCGCATATGCAGCTGATACCTTCCTGTGCGTCCTCGCCACGTGTATGTGCCGGGTGTAGCTGGACTTGAAGCACTTGGCGCACTCCCGGCACGGGTAAGTGGCGCCGCCGCCCCGGTGCGCCCTCTGGTGCAGCGCCAGCATCCGCGCCGTGAAGTAGTGCGCGCCGCACACGTCGCATATGCAGCTGATACCTTCCTGTGCGTCCTCGCCACGTGTATGTGCCGGGTGTAGCTGGACTTGAAGCACTTGGCGCACTCCCGGCACGGGTAAGTGGCGCCGCCGCCCCGGTGCGCCCTCTGGTGCAGCGCCAGCATCCGCGCCGTGAAGTAGTGCGCGCCGCACACGTCGCATATGCAGCTGATACCTTCCTGTGCGTCCTCGCCACGTGTATGTGCCGGGTGTAGCTGGACTTGAAGCACTTGGCGCACTCCCGGCACGGGTAAGTGGCGCCGCCGCCCCGGTGCGCCCTCTGGTGCAGCGCCAGCATCCGCGCCGTGAAGTAGTGCGCGCCGCACACGTCGCATATGCAGCTGATACCTTCCTGTGCGTCCTCGCCACGTGTATGTGCCGGGTGTAGCTGGACTTGAAGCACTTGGCGCACTCCCGGCACGGGTAAGTGGCGCCGCCGCCCCGGTGCGCCCTCTGGTGCAGCGCCAGCATCCGCGCCGTGAAGTAGTGCGCGCCGCACACGTCGCATATGCAGCTGATACCTTCCTGTGCGTCCTCGCCACGTGTATGTGCCGGGTGTAGCTGGACTTGAAGCACTTGGCGCACTCCCGGCACGGGTAAGTGGCGCCGCCGCCCCGGTGCGCCCTCTGGTGCAGCGCCAGCATCCGCGCCGTGAAGTAGTGCGCGCCGCACACGTCGCATATGCAGCTGATACCTTCCTGTGCGTCCTCGCCACGTGTATGTGCCGGGTGTAGCTGGACTTGAAGCACTTGGCGCACTCCCGGCACGGGTAAGTGGCGCCGCCGCCCCGGTGCGCCCTCTGGTGCAGCGCCAGCATCCGCGCCGTGAAGTAGTGCGCGCCGCACACGTCGCATATGCAGCTGATACCTTCCTGTGCGTCCTCGCCACGTGTATGTGCCGGGTGTAGCTGGACTTGAAGCACTTGGCGCACTCCCGGCACGGGTAAGTGGCGCCGCCGCCCCGGTGCGCCCTCTGGTGCAGCGCCAGCATCCGCGCCGTGAAGTAGTGCGCGCCGCACACGTCGCATATGCAGCTGATACCTTCCTGTGCGTCCTCGCCACGTGTATGTGCCGGGTGTAGCTGGACTTGAAGCACTTGGCGCACTCCCGGCACGGGTAAGTGGCGCCGCCGCCCCGGTGCGCCCTCTGGTGCAGCGCCAGCATCCGCGCCGTGAAGTAGTGCGCGCCGCACACGTCGCATATGCAGCTGATACCTTCCTGTGCGTCCTCGCCACGTGTATGTGCCGGGTGTAGCTGGACTTGAAGCACTTGGCGCACTCCCGGCACGGGTAAGTGGCGCCGCCGCCCCGGTGCGCCCTCTGGTGCAGCGCCAGCATCCGCGCCGTGAAGTAGTGCGCGCCGCACACGTCGCATATGCAGCTGATACCTTCCTGTGCGTCCTCGCCACGTGTATGTGCCGGGTGTAGCTGGACTTGAAGCACTTGGCGCACTCCCGGCACGGGTAAGTGGCGCCGCCGCCCCGGTGCGCCCTCTGGTGCAGCGCCAGCATCCGCGCCGTGAAGTAGTGCGCGCCGCACACGTCGCATATGCAGCTGATACCTTCCTGTGCGTCCTCGCCACGTGTATGTGCCGGGTGTAGCTGGACTTGAAGCACTTGGCGCACTCCCGGCACGGGTAAGTGGCGCCGCCGCCCCGGTGCGCCCTCTGGTGCAGCGCCAGCATCCGCGCCGTGAAGTAGTGCGCGCCGCACACGTCGCATATGCAGCTGATACCTTCCTGTGCGTCCTCGCCACGTGTATGTGCCGGGTGTAGCTGGACTTGAAGCACTTGGCGCACTCCCGGCACGGGTAAGTGGCGCCGCCGCCCCGGTGCGCCCTCTGGTGCAGCGCCAGCATCCGCGCCGTGAAGTAGTGCGCGCCGCACACGTCGCATATGCAGCTGATACCTTCCTGTGCGTCCTCGCCACGTGTATGTGCCGGGTGTAGCTGGACTTGAAGCACTTGGCGCACTCCCGGCACGGGTAAGTGGCGCCGCCGCCCCGGTGCGCCCTCTGGTGCAGCGCCAGCATCCGCGCCGTGAAGTAGTGCGCGCCGCACACGTCGCATATGCAGCTGATACCTTCCTGTGCGTCCTCGCCACGTGTATGTGCCGGGTGTAGCTGGACTTGAAGCACTTGGCGCACTCCCGGCACGGGTAAGTGGCGCCGCCGCCCCGGTGCGCCCTCTGGTGCAGCGCCAGCATCCGCGCCGTGAAGTAGTGCGCGCCGCACACGTCGCATATGCAGCTGATACCTTCCTGTGCGTCCTCGCCACGTGTATGTGCCGGGTGTAGCTGGACTTGAAGCACTTGGCGCACTCCCGGCACGGGTAAGTGGCGCCGCCGCCCCGGTGCGCCCTCTGGTGCAGCGCCAGCATCCGCGCCGTGAAGTAGTGCGCGCCGCACACGTCGCATATGCAGCTGATACCTTCCTGTGCGTCCTCGCCACGTGTATGTGCCGGGTGTAGCTGGACTTGAAGCACTTGGCGCACTCCCGGCACGGGTAAGTGGCGCCGCCGCCCCGGTGCGCCCTCTGGTGCAGCGCCAGCATCCGCGCCGTGAAGTAGTGCGCGCCGCACACGTCGCATATGCAGCTGATACCTTCCTGTGCGTCCTCGCCACGTGTATGTGCCGGGTGTAGCTGGACTTGAAGCACTTGGCGCACTCCCGGCACGGGTAAGTGGCGCCGCCGCCCCGGTGCGCCCTCTGGTGCAGCGCCAGCATCCGCGCCGTGAAGTAGTGCGCGCCGCACACGTCGCATATGCAGCTGATACCTTCCTGTGCGTCCTCGCCACGTGTATGTGCCGGGTGTAGCTGGACTTGAAGCACTTGGCGCACTCCCGGCACGGGTAAGTGGCGCCGCCGCCCCGGTGCGCCCTCTGGTGCAGCGCCAGCATCCGCGCCGTGAAGTAGTGCGCGCCGCACACGTCGCATATGCAGCTGATACCTTCCTGTGCGTCCTCGCCACGTGTATGTGCCGGGTGTAGCTGGACTTGAAGCACTTGGCGCACTCCCGGCACGGGTAAGTGGCGCCGCCGCCCCGGTGCGCCCTCTGGTGCAGCGCCAGCATCCGCGCCGTGAAGTAGTGCGCGCCGCACACGTCGCATATGCAGCTGATACCTTCCTGTGCGTCCTCGCCACGTGTATGTGCCGGGTGTAGCTGGACTTGAAGCACTTGGCGCACTCCCGGCACGGGTAAGTGGCGCCGCCGCCCCGGTGCGCCCTCTGGTGCAGCGCCAGCATCCGCGCCGTGAAGTAGTGCGCGCCGCACACGTCGCATATGCAGCTGATACCTTCCTGTGCGTCCTCGCCACGTGTATGTGCCGGGTGTAGCTGGACTTGAAGCACTTGGCGCACTCCCGGCACGGGTAAGTGGCGCCGCCGCCCCGGTGCGCCCTCTGGTGCAGCGCCAGCATCCGCGCCGTGAAGTAGTGCGCGCCGCACACGTCGCATATGCAGCTGATACCTTCCTGTGCGTCCTCGCCACGTGTATGTGCCGGGTGTAGCTGGACTTGAAGCACTTGGCGCACTCCCGGCACGGGTAAGTGGCGCCGCCGCCCCGGTGCGCCCTCTGGTGCAGCGCCAGCATCCGCGCCGTGAAGTAGTGCGCGCCGCACACGTCGCATATGCAGCTGATACCTTCCTGTGCGTCCTCGCCACGTGTATGTGCCGGGTGTAGCTGGACTTGAAGCACTTGGCGCACTCCCGGCACGGGTAAGTGGCGCCGCCGCCCCGGTGCGCCCTCTGGTGCAGCGCCAGCATCCGCGCCGTGAAGTAGTGCGCGCCGCACACGTCGCATATGCAGCTGATACCTTCCTGTGCGTCCTCGCCACGTGTATGTGCCGGGTGTAGCTGGACTTGAAGCACTTGGCGCACTCCCGGCACGGGTAAGTGGCGCCGCCGCCCCGGTGCGCCCTCTGGTGCAGCGCCAGCATCCGCGCCGTGAAGTAGTGCGCGCCGCACACGTCGCATATGCAGCTGATACCTTCCTGTGCGTCCTCGCCACGTGTATGTGCCGGGTGTAGCTGGACTTGAAGCACTTGGCGCACTCCCGGCACGGGTAAGTGGCGCCGCCGCCCCGGTGCGCCCTCTGGTGCAGCGCCAGCATCCGCGCCGTGAAGTAGTGCGCGCCGCACACGTCGCATATGCAGCTGATACCTTCCTGTGCGTCCTCGCCACGTGTATGTGCCGGGTGTAGCTGGACTTGAAGCACTTGGCGCACTCCCGGCACGGGTAAGTGGCGCCGCCGCCCCGGTGCGCCCTCTGGTGCAGCGCCAGCATCCGCGCCGTGAAGTAGTGCGCGCCGCACACGTCGCATATGCAGCTGATACCTTCCTGTGCGTCCTCGCCACGTGTATGTGCCGGGTGTAGCTGGACTTGAAGCACTTGGCGCACTCCCGGCACGGGTAAGTGGCGCCGCCGCCCCGGTGCGCCCTCTGGTGCAGCGCCAGCATCCGCGCCGTGAAGTAGTGCGCGCCGCACACGTCGCATATGCAGCTGATACCTTCCTGTGCGTCCTCGCCACGTGTATGTGCCGGGTGTAGCTGGACTTGAAGCACTTGGCGCACTCCCGGCACGGGTAAGTGGCGCCGCCGCCCCGGTGCGCCCTCTGGTGCAGCGCCAGCATCCGCGCCGTGAAGTAGTGCGCGCCGCACACGTCGCATATGCAGCTGATACCTTCCTGTGCGTCCTCGCCACGTGTATGTGCCGGGTGTAGCTGGACTTGAAGCACTTGGCGCACTCCCGGCACGGGTAAGTGGCGCCGCCGCCCCGGTGCGCCCTCTGGTGCAGCGCCAGCATCCGCGCCGTGAAGTAGTGCGCGCCGCACACGTCGCATATGCAGCTGATACCTTCCTGTGCGTCCTCGCCACGTGTATGTGCCGGGTGTAGCTGGACTTGAAGCACTTGGCGCACTCCCGGCACGGGTAAGTGGCGCCGCCGCCCCGGTGCGCCCTCTGGTGCAGCGCCAGCATCCGCGCCGTGAAGTAGTGCGCGCCGCACACGTCGCATATGCAGCTGATACCTTCCTGTGCGTCCTCGCCACGTGTATGTGCCGGGTGTAGCTGGACTTGAAGCACTTGGCGCACTCCCGGCACGGGTAAGTGGCGCCGCCGCCCCGGTGCGCCCTCTGGTGCAGCGCCAGCATCCGCGCCGTGAAGTAGTGCGCGCCGCACACGTCGCATATGCAGCTGATACCTTCCTGTGCGTCCTCGCCACGTGTATGTGCCGGGTGTAGCTGGACTTGAAGCACTTGGCGCACTCCCGGCACGGGTAAGTGGCGCCGCCGCCCCGGTGCGCCCTCTGGTGCAGCGCCAGCATCCGCGCCGTGAAGTAGTGCGCGCCGCACACGTCGCATATGCAGCTGATACCTTCCTGTGCGTCCTCGCCACGTGTATGTGCCGGGTGTAGCTGGACTTGAAGCACTTGGCGCACTCCCGGCACGGGTAAGTGGCGCCGCCGCCCCGGTGCGCCCTCTGGTGCAGCGCCAGCATCCGCGCCGTGAAGTAGTGCGCGCCGCACACGTCGCATATGCAGCTGATACCTTCCTGTGCGTCCTCGCCACGTGTATGTGCCGGGTGTAGCTGGACTTGAAGCACTTGGCGCACTCCCGGCACGGGTAAGTGGCGCCGCCGCCCCGGTGCGCCCTCTGGTGCAGCGCCAGCATCCGCGCCGTGAAGTAGTGCGCGCCGCACACGTCGCATATGCAGCTGATACCTTCCTGTGCGTCCTCGCCACGTGTATGTGCCGGGTGTAGCTGGACTTGAAGCACTTGGCGCACTCCCGGCACGGGTAAGTGGCGCCGCCGCCCCGGTGCGCCCTCTGGTGCAGCGCCAGCATCCGCGCCGTGAAGTAGTGCGCGCCGCACACGTCGCATATGCAGCTGATACCTTCCTGTGCGTCCTCGCCACGTGTATGTGCCGGGTGTAGCTGGACTTGAAGCACTTGGCGCACTCCCGGCACGGGTAAGTGGCGCCGCCGCCCCGGTGCGCCCTCTGGTGCAGCGCCAGCATCCGCGCCGTGAAGTAGTGCGCGCCGCACACGTCGCATATGCAGCTGATACCTTCCTGTGCGTCCTCGCCACGTGTATGTGCCGGGTGTAGCTGTGGTATTGAAGCACTTGGCGCACTCCCGGCACGGGTAAGTGGCGCCGCCGCCCCGGTGCGCCCTCTGGTGCAGCGCCAGCATCCGCGCCGTGAAGTAGTGCGCGCCGCACACGTCGCATATGCAGCTGATACCTTCCTGTGCGTCCTCGCCACGTGTATGTGCCGGGTGTAGCTGGACTTGAAGCACTTGGCGCACTCCCGGCACGGGTAAGTGGCGCCGCCGCCCCGGTGCGCCCTCTGGTGCAGCGCCAGCATCCGCGCCGTGAAGTAGTGCGCGCCGCACACGTCGCATATGCAGCTGATACCTTCCTGTGCGTCCTCGCCACGTGTATGTGCCGGGTGTAGCTGGACTTGAAGCACTTGGCGCACTCCCGGCACGGGTAAGTGGCGCCGCCGCCCCGGTGCGCCCTCTGGTGCAGCGCCAGCATCCGCGCCGTGAAGTAGTGCGCGCCGCACACGTCGCATATGCAGCTGATACCTTCCTGTGCGTCCTCGCCACGTGTATGTGCCGGGTGTAGCTGGACTTGAAGCACTTGGCGCACTCCCGGCACGGGTAAGTGGCGCCGCCGCCCCGGTGCGCCCTCTGGTGCAGCGCCAGCATCCGCGCCGTGAAGTAGTGCGCGCCGCACACGTCGCATATGCAGCTGCCGAAGTGCTCGGCCATGCGGACACAGACAGACAAACAAACAGAAAACATTCATAGATAGATAGTATAAAACGGCGAGTCAATATGTATAAAACATCTATCTCCAAACTATTCCGCGAGACGGTTCTCTTTCAATAGCTGTCACTCCAAAAATGCGCGAAAAACTCTAGGAACGCCAAAATCTAGTAAAGTCAACACTGTTACACATTGATTATCCATACCGGAACGGATGTCATCGGTAATTTCGACTAATGCAGTAGTAGTACTATGGCCGGGACGGAAACCGGATTGAAAAGAATTTAAAAGGTTACATCTTGATAGAAATAGTGTAATTTGCTGAACTATACGCTCGAAAACTTTAGAAAGAAACGGTAAAATGGAAATAGGGCGATAATCAGAAAAACTGGATGCATTTGATTTTTTTGGAATAGGAGTTACCTGTGCATCATTCTTGGAATGATGCACAGGTAACAGAAGAAGGAAAAACACCGGTGCAGATAGAATGATTAAAGATGGACGCAATTACAGGAGCTAGCAGATCAAGAAGAGGAATAACCATTTTACGACTTATGCAGTCAATACCAACAGCATCAGAGTTGACTTCCTTAATACTTCTCTTAACATCACTGCAATCAATTTGACTAAAAATAAAGGCGGGATCATCAGGAGTGGGCAAAGCCAGAATTTGATTTTTGTAGTACTATCAATGGTACAAGATGTAGAAAAATGCTGATTAAGCCGATTGAAATTAATACTTGACTGACTACTACTATTCGCTTTCCCAACTCCAAGAGATTTCAGAAACTTCCATACCCTTCCGGAATCTTCTTCCTCGAGATTTATGGATATGGCGTCGTTGTTTATCTCTACACAACCTGTTGCATCGATTCCGAATGTGTTTATATTTGTCCCGATTGGCATCACTGGCAACAGATTTGTATTTCGCTTTTGCTACATTTTTCTTATGTTGCAAAGTTTTAACTTCTTCAGTGAGCCAAGGTGCAGCAAGATGCTTAATTCTTACTGGGCGTATCGGAGCATGGGTATCATACAGTTTCGTCAAAAGAGAATTAAAAATTTCTACCCGATCATCTAATCTACCCGATCTAGTATATTTAAACCGCTACAAAAATAAATTAGACCATTACTATTTTGGATGTTGAGATATTTCCAATGTCTCTGTTGAAAATTGACGAGTGCCATAGATATGAAATGGGACACAGCTGTTATAGCAGACGAATTTGGTATCAAATAGGATATATTCAGGTGCTATAGCAGTTTACTGCCATAGGCTGTTTTTATGGTAATGCCACTTCTTTTTGATAAAAATAAAACACCGTTATTTTGTGACCTTTTAAGCTTTAATATTAATCTTAGAAAAGAGATAAAAAAAACACATAAAAAAGAGATTAATTCAGATGAATGCCAAAACAGTGAAAACATCTTCAAGCTTCATCTCTAACCATATGCCATGATTCAAAGCAACTTGGGCAAAGAGGTGGCTTGTCAATACAACCTTTACAGCGATAGCTCGTTTGCTTCGATATTTTGTTTTTAGTGCAAACTCGGCATCTCAAGAAAACTTTATTGCGTTTTGCGTTCTCAGCCAGTGGTATGAGTTCTGGCCAGTGTCCAGATTCAAACACCGTCTGAAGAAGACTATTAGTAGTTTTTTTCTTTCGCCTGCTTGAAGTCTTTGCCAGTATCATCTGTTGTTTATCATTTAGAGTGTTATCAGTCACCTGTAGGTATGAATTTATTATACTCTCTCCGAAACTCAGCAAGGTTGTGTTTGAGTTACAATACTTTTTGAACATATAGTACGCATTCCACACCATCATGTCCAATAAATGAAAAAATACTTTCTTGTACCACCTGATTGTCTTTTTTGGAGTGGAATAATAAGATCATCTGGTCGGACTTGTCAATGCCAGACATAAATTTTTTATATTCACTCACTTCAATTGGTTTTTTCTTTGCTTGCCCATACCTGTTTCTAGTTATTATTAGACGTGGTTGTGTTGTTACCATATACACAACCCTTTTATTTTTCCACATTGATACATAGACATTTCTTTTCCTACTCCAAACGTGATCTCCTCTTTTAATTTTTTTCCAAACATTGTTCTCGGATTTCCTTTCCTGTCCTTTCGTAAGGTACCTATCGTGTGAGTTTTGTGAAATAAGTTTTTTGGAAAAATCTAAGCTGTTGTAGAAATTATCCATATATAACTCATGTCCGTTATCCAAATAAGGCTCCATTAATTTGAAGACCAATTTTGCAGTTTTTGATCCATCGCCGTCTTCATCCACTGTATTTTTTCCTTCATAAATAATGAAATTCAGGACATAACCATCATGAGTCGTTAATGTATAGAATTTTATGCCATATCTTGCTTTCTTCGACTTGATGTACTGTCGAAAAGATAAACGTCCCCGGAACTGTAACAAAGATTCATCCAGTGATAGTTCTTTGTGAGGATGGTTCAAGTTTTGAAAATTATTGATTACTTTATTCGCAAAGTGTTTGACTTTGCCCATCCCCTTAGAATCCAAATCAGAAATGCATAAGTGAGTTGCTCAAACCGCCTGCCTGACATGCTGTATGAAAAAATGGGATGATAATATAATGGATCGGTGATGGTGAAAGATTTTCTTATACTTGGAGATTCAAGGTGTCCCTGTAATAAGCACAAACCCAAGAACTTTTTCATTTCTATTTTATCTGTAGGTTTAAATGTTTGTATTCGGGAACCTCTTGTATGTGGTCTGTTGGAGGAACATAAAGCTTCGCCATATGCATTTGTGCAGGATACAATCAATTTAACCAATTCATCGGTAAATAAGTAATCTAGAACCTGTATGGGTTTTGTAGTCCCATCTATGTTTACTTGTGTTCCTGCATTGGTCACATCAAACTCAAATTCAAAAATAGGTTCGGTGTTCTCTTCCCAATCACTCGTAACATTTGTTGGTGACGAAAGGCTCTGATTAGTCTTGTGAGTTCTTGTGGGTCTTGTCTATTATTTGGGCTACAAAAGCTTATATCATCGACAGTTTGATGTAATAACAATGGTTCTACGCATACTTGGGAAGATGAAGCAGGAAGAGTTTCGTCTGGTACTATATGATTTCTGTTAGGTGAGTGAGGATAAAAAACACTTCGAGTAGAATTTGGTGGCATGGGATCGATGTCATCGATCAAAGTTGGATCTAGGGTCATGCGTAAGTTTGCTTGCATGTCTGAAAATTCTTGGTTAGGAATATCAGAATCACCATGATCTTGCTGATGATCAGAAGAATCAGATAGCACTGTTTGGTCTTCAGCTGGATTGTATTCACTGTCTGAACCATATTCTCCAGCAGAATCCGAATATGGATCATATTCCCGAGAACCAGACTCATCGCTACTCATAGCGCATCGTGGATCTTGCTCGTCAGCGGATCTTTCTGATTCTTCGAGAACGTCATGAACGCTGGAACCACTCAGAGATGACGATGAGGCCTCCTCAAATAGCCTTTGTAATTTATAAGTATCCAATGGATTGACTTTCTCTCTAATTCTAGGTACCTGTAAATAACGAAACGAATATCACTTTTACTGACTACACGCTAAGGCATTGTACCTAGTAACTGCTTTACAATACATCGATATTATGTTTAGATAACTTAGACTTACGTTAGCCGAAACACCACTACATCCAGGCTTCTCATTGTCAGGATGGTCGCGTTTGTTTCTTGTAAACACATTCGAATTGCGTAAGATTGGACAGAAAAAGTGTAGCTGTCACAAAATCATACTAAAAGAACCCTGCTATAGCATTTCCGTCAAAAACTATGGAGCAAAGTTCAAATGACTGTTATAGCAGGTATGTCCGCCAACGTGTTAAGTGTAAAACTTTTTTAGGCGTGTTGAGCACTTTTTGGAAGGCGTAAAAATGTAAATTCGCGCGACCGACATGCACGCGAACAGCGACATACTCGCGAATATATAATTACTATACTACATTCGAAATTCAACTCTAATGCCTTAGTGTTGGTTTATATTTTAATTTAAAAAAAAAATCGTTTTCACTTATATCGGCAGTCCCTATGACGGCCTATTTTTTTCGATGAAAGGGTTTAGCACCTATATAATATATCGATGGTAAAAAATATACTTACCATATGCTTTCTTAAGGCATGAAAGAAACCGAACGTGGAATCGCATTCAGTACATTTCAGAGTTCCCGATGTCAATTTGAATTTGAGATACGCATCTTTTTCTAATGTTAATTTGATTCCATGCGTTGTTATATGTCTTTGGAAATTCTCTAAGTCATTTATTTGTTCGGGACACAGTCTGCAGTCTATTCTGTATATGTCCAGTTGTATTTTCTTGTCGTTCATTGTATTCGTTAGCACATCTTTGAAAGTTCTCGGGTCGTGGGTCATTGAATGTTCTCGCAAATCGTTAGGTTCCGTGAATACCTGAAAATAGTTTTTTGAAGTGAAAACTTTTTAGCCGCGTTGAGCACTTTTTGGTAGGGGGTAAATTTGTGGATTCACGTCACTTAAATATAAATATACTACATTCGTAATTAAACTTTAATATCTTAGTTTCAAGGTTTCAATTTTTATTTTAAAAAAATATTCGTTTTCACTTCTATCGGCAGTGCCATTTTTTTTTAAAGTGAAACTTCTTTATAATCGTTGTGATTTGAAAATCCGATGAAACGAAAAAGCGACACTAAATATTCATAATAAGATTTAGCCTGCGTGAGAATGAGATAGAATACAAGTTATATTTATCTCATTCTCTCGTAGGCTACTTTTCTGAAAGTTTCACTTGTGCCTTGTGTGAATTGCACACACACTTTTTTTTGGCGCAGTGTCGAGCTAACTTGTAGTGGAATAAAAAACTTTTTTTTTATGGTGCGGGCGTTTAAGATTGTAGCGGGCTAACTTGTTAAGGGTACGGCAGCTATATACACCCATACCCTAATCGGTTTGTACACGGCATCGTAACGAACCGAATTCGAAGTAAAATGAACCTTAATAGTATTGATTTAAAGTCACAAATTCAGTACAACTAATTTTGATTTGAAAACGTATCGTATAGTAAACGTATATGAATACAGACACGGAAATCGGAATTAAGCTTTAAATCAATGCTATTAAGGTTCATTTCACTTTGACGCTAATGTGATTGAATTCTTAAAAGGTAAATCGAATTTAAACTTAAGGTAAGGGTACACATACCTGCCTGCAGTAGACACAGAAATGGTCGCTGAAGGAGGTATCGAACAGACAAATTCAGTACAACCGATTTTTATTTGGAAGCGTATCGTATATGAATGCATACACGGAATTGAGCTCTAAATATAATACGGTTAAGGTTCATTTTAATTTGACGCTAATGTCATCGAATTTTAATACGATCAATCGAATTAATTAGTAATTAATGTTTTTAGTGGCTGGCGCCTTCCATAACTTGTACATTTAACAATGTTTCCTAATTTATTTTTATTTTATTTATATATAATGCCGTTAAAACATTGGTAGTCGGCCGATAGAAGTGAAAACCATTTCTTTTTTTTAATTAAAATTATTAAAATATAAACCTTAAGACTAAGGCATTAAAGTTTAATTTAGAATGGAGTATATTTATATATTCGCGAGCATGTCGCTTTTCGCGAGCATGTCAGTCACGGTCACGCGAATTTACATTTTTACCCCCTACCAAAAAGTGGTCAGCGCTCCTACAGACTTCTGTAAAAAAACTAAAATTACACCACAATTTTGCAGATCAAAGCACTGGACTAAAAACACAGGCTGGTGTTTGTAATTTCCAGCCCAAATAGACCGTAGTCTGCGTTAGGGCTGACAAAAATCAAAATGAGCGACGCAGTTACATCATATTTCATATCATATCATACTAATATTATAAATGCGAAAGTGTGTTTGTTTCTTGGTTTATTGGTTTGTTGGTTTGTCCTACAATCACGCCGCAACGGATCGACGTGATTTTTGGCATGGGTAGGTATAGTTGAGGACCCGGAGAGTGACATAGGCTACTTTTTATCCCGGAAAATGAAGGAGTTCCCGCGGGAATCAAAAAAACTTAAACCACGCGGACGAAGTCGCGGGCATCAGCTAGTTAAATATACTTGTTTGAGTAAGAACGACAAACAAAAAAAAAAAGAACATCATCGAATCGAGCTACCAAAAGTACAAAGAATGATTGGAAAAAAATATGGTAAATAAATACCTGCCTGCAGTAGACACAGAAATAGTCGCTGAAGGAGGTATCGAACGGACAGACGTACGAGTACTCAACTATGGTCAGTACATTGTGGTTGAGTTTTGAGCTCTCCGTTCTGCAGCCATTTTGCTTACGACGCTGAGCTGGTGCTTGGAGTTCTGAAATAGAACTATTTTATTTATAAAAAAAAAACTAGACTTATTAAGTTATTAACTCACTAAACTTATTGTTAATTATATTAAACTAGCTGATGCCCGCGACTTCGTCCGCGTGGTTTAAAGGGCAAAACACACAGGGAGCGGGCGCGGGTCGGGTGCGGGCCGGGTCGGGTGTCAGGCGGGTTGAATTCCTTGTACGTATATGAACGACATCACACAGAACGCGGCCGCGGGTCGGGCGCGTGGCGGGTGACGCTGTGTGATGTCGTCCATATAAATACAAGGAATTCAACCCGCCTGACACCCGACCCGACCCGCGCCCGCTACCTGTGTGTTTTGCGCTTAAGTGTTTTTGATTCCCGCGGGAACTCCTTAATTTTCCAGGATAAAAAGTAGCCTATGTCGCTCTCCGGGTCCTCAACTATACCCATGCCAAAAATCACGTCGATCCGTTGCGGCGTGATTGAAGGACAAACCAATAAACCTAATAAATAAGTAGCTCTTTTAAGTGTTGATAACTTTCGCTTTAAATTTTTTAATTTCCTTATTTCACTTCGATAGGCTTATCCTTGCCCGTAAGTTCCAAACAGCCTACTCAGTCGGGGTATTACTGAAACCAAGGTTGGTTCTCTTGGATTTGTGTGCAAACAGCTTTTGGATAGGGAGCCGTGGCAGGTGCGAGAGGGATTTGAGAGAAATCGGGCTAAATCATTCTGAGTTTCTATAGTTCCGTAGATAAGCTTATATACTATTAAGTCCAAACACTGGTTAACCATTTTAATATACTATATTTCAACAATTTACACGAATATTACAGACGGCGCCAATTCCCCCGTCACCACCATAGATCATAGATCCATCTGTCATTCAATTACAGAGTATTTAACGATAAAGAGTCGAGTCGTAGACTCAACTAGTCAGAGCGGTACAGTAATATTGTTGTCTCTTTCAGACTGAGCCTAACAATACTAATACCATATCATGTAACTTTCGTCTGTCTGATAGTGAGTTTAGATTAAAGGTTTTAAGGCGAAAAGAGTAGGGTAGTATTTGATTTGATCTGGAATAGAATTTTGTGAATTATCTCTGAACTTATAGTAGCCCGCGATATTCACCAGACCACAGAAATCTTCCAAACTACTCTCAGCGTACGTTTCACTCCGACACCTGAGCATCTTCAGGAGATATTGACTCGACAATGCACGATTGAAAATCGCTGAAAATGCTTTAAAAAAAATAACATACTTACACCACAATAACTATGATGATGCCTGTCATAAATAAATTATTTCTTACTGATTATAAAATAGAGGGTCTTCCAAAAGACCTAAAATTGACATCCTCAGTTAGTTTTTAAGTTTGATAATCATTTAAAACTATCATCATTAAAGAAAAAAAGTGGGTTGAAATTTGATAACACGAGTATTTCAAATAAAACTACTAATGTTATAAATGCGAAAATGTCTGTCTGTCTGCTAGGCTTAATGAACCATCTTTTTGACAGATTTTGTTGAAATTAGGTACAGTGATAGGTTGCATCCCAGGGAAGGACATAGGCTACTTTTAATCCAAGAAAATTAAAAAGTTCCCACGGGAATAACAATATTAAATTCACGCGGTCAAAGTCACGGGCATCATGTAGTACTTACTGTACTCTTGGAAATCCCCAATAATCTCATCTCTGTTGGGATGCGATAGATCTGCAGCATCCGTTGGATCAGTTTCCTTCGTTTTACTTTTCTTGTTCCTTTTTAATTTTTGTCGGAGGGATTTTCTCTTCGGTTTCTTTGCATCGAGCAATTCATCGTCTTCTGTGTCTAAAAAACCCAATGAAATAGTTAATGTTTTTTTAACATTGCACAATGCACATAATGTACAAATATTTAACAATATATTTAATATATTAAATTCGTAAAATATTTATCAAGTTTATTATCAATCAATGAAATCTTATCTTATCTTACTAATATTATAAATGCGAAAGTTTGGATGTATGGATGTCGGTATGGATGTATGGATGTATGGATGGATGTTTGTTACTCAATCACGCCCCAACGGCTGAACGGATCTGGATGAAATTTGGCACAGAGATAGATTATAGTCTGGAATAACACATAGGCTACTTTTTATCCCGGAAAATTAAAGAGTTCCCGCGGGAACCACAAAACCTCGATCCACGCGTACGAAGTCGCGGGCGTCAGCTAGTTATTATAA
Organism: Erebia aethiops; assembly: GCA_923060345.2. NCBI lineage: Eukaryota > Metazoa > Arthropoda > Insecta > Lepidoptera > Nymphalidae > Erebia > Erebia aethiops. The sequence continues at coordinate 8,239,493 of OV281084.1, read as the reverse complement.
ATGCGAAAGTTTGGATGGATGTATGAATGTATGGATGTATGGATGTTTGTTACTCAATCACGCCGCAACGGCTGAACGGATCTGGCTGAAATTTGGCACAGAGATAGATTATAGTCTGGAATAGCACATAGGCTTTTTATCCCGGAAAATTAAAGAGTTCCCGCGGGAACCAAAAAACCTCAAACCACGCAGACGAAGTCGCGGACATTCGCTAGTACTTTATATTGTGAAAGCGGAACTGTGTCTCAACCATATTTTCAACCGATTTTGATGAAAGGCATAGAGATAGAATTCCAGGAAGGACAAAGGTTTCCCGGGTTTTTATCCCTGAAAATTATTTCTCGAGGGAATAAACAAAAATTAATTCACGAAGCCGCAGGCATTCTATCATCATCACTACAGCCCATTACCGTCCCACTGCTGGGCACAGGCCTCCACTCTCATAGGAGAGAGGGAATTAGAGCTTAGACCCACCACGCTGCTCCAATGCGGGTTGGCGGGCTTTGACGACTATTATCATGTTACTGATAATAACCGGCACCGACGGCTTAACGTGCTCTCCGTAGCACGGGGGTGACACACCGCCAACTTCCTAACTCCGGGCTAGTGCTGAGAATTTCTAGTCAGAAAAACTCAACACTTATTATGGCCCGACGCGGGACGCGAACCCGGGACCTCGTCAGCCGCAGTCAAACACGCTAACCATAGTCGAGGCAGTCATTATTAATATTAACTTTATGATATTATAGTCAAAAAAAGGCGGGATACACAAGATCGACTTAGTACAAACCGACATATACCTACTAGTAATGCCTCTAATGTACATAAAATAGAAATCCATTGTGAAGTTGAGCATTACATTTTTTTATTCACTACCTTGAATGCGATCTCGACTGCTAAGTGATGATGCAGTCTAAGGTGGTAGCGGGCTAAGGGGTCATCCAATTTAACTTTATTTTATTTTATTTAAAACAAAAATAACAAAAATTTCGTGATTTTTTTACCCCTCTCCCGTCCTTGTTACAGTTGGCTGTTGGTCACATATTTTGTGAGACCCCCTCACTAGTGTGACGTCACATATCTTACAATTTTACATCTAGAAACAGATACGGATAGATAGATAGTCTCGCACAGCGGACGCCTATATCGAAGTGCGGAAAATAATCCCAGGATACAAAGAAGAAGAAGATACAGATTACATATAGAGTTGGAAATATTTTAAAGTTTTTTGTTGATAGTTCAAATTTGGAATTGTAACACTAAGATTTTGAAATGTGACAACAAGAAACTTAGGACCCCTCCCATCCCTTGTAAGTTGTAACACAATGACACACTTCGTCGACCGTGACCCCCGCCCCATAACGTGCAACGTATTTTATGGATGTTACCTGTAAGGGGTATAGCAGTTATATTAAACCCATTCCCCTTAATCGGTTTCTACACGGCATCGTACCGGAACGCTTAGTTGCTGGGCAAATTCAAACTAACCATTGCCTTGGTGGTCAGCCGCGTCACCGTAGTCATGGCATTCCGCCTCCGTACTTGTGTTGATTAGTTCCTCCTTCACGTGGGGTTCCACTTTCACCTCGTCGCTTTCCCCCTCTGAAACGGCGATAAAATCCTTAAATATTATAATACTACTCTACCGATTGTAAAAATTCTTTCACCTAATGAAAGATAATTTATCAGCAAGTATAGAGTATATGTTAGAGATTATTAGAGATCCCTACGAAAATAGCAATAATGTGAATTAAGTCGGAAAAAATCGTCTCATCTGAGAGCTTCCGTGGCGTGCGCTGCGTAAATAGTAAAAGTTACACGAAAACAATGTAAGGTGGAATTGTTCCTCTCAAAAAGTTCTAAAAAAAAGTCCGCGACACCATATATATCTATGTTGGTAGTCTCACAAAAACCATTTTTATGAATTTCAAATTTGGTCTAAAACAAAGCTTTACTTTCGAAGGTGTTTTTACTGACATTGTATTGATCCTTATCAAAATAAAATGGTTGGTCATCTCAAGTATTTAATATAGACCAAATTTGCCCTTTAGGCCATTTAATTCAGATGAATATCTTAGAAGATATCATAGAAATAAATTAATGTGCAATAGAAATCGGGGCTTCCGTGACCTGCAGTGGCAGGTGGTTGCAGTCTAAATACCTGTGAGTGTGGAGGTGTTAGCATGTCATTAAACGGTTAAACGGTTTATGGTTAATGGCTGTAAGTGGTAGTAAAAAAAACAATGGTTTTTTTTCACAGGAGTAAAGATCGTTTACTAGCGTTATCCCCTTACCGTTTAACAAACGATAGTAAGAAAAACAATGTTTTTTTTTCACTCGCTAGTGCACACGAGTAAAGATTGTTTACTAAAATTTTCAACCACAAGCCGTTAACCGTTTAACCATTTAACGACATGCTAACACCTCATTGTGCTTCCCAATTCTGACTGCCTATTATTGGGTATGGAGTATGGACTATCATGATGATTAGTGCTACCGGTGCGAAGCGGGGGCGGACTGCTGGTAATACATATTACTCTATTATCTATCTATAAGCCAATGAGGGATGAATGGCCTAGCTGTGACAATGCATATCAGTTGATTGCGATAGTGAAGCAACGTTGACTCAAGTCGGTAACTGGATGGGTGACCGAATTTGGAGGTTCAAAGAAAGGCCGGGCCTCGGAGAGCATGTTAAGCCGTCGGTTCCGATTATTATCACTAATATCTCATAATAATTTTAACATACCTAAGATTTTAAATAATCTTAGTCTTAGTCGAGTTGTATGCAGAAGGACATGGGAAGTTGGAACTCACAGCAATATTATCCCAAGAAAACTCCTACCATTATGCGATTAATGGAAAAGGGTCACGACTCTCAGCAATGAAGAATACGATGCAGAGAGTATTGTAACGTGTTGGATGTACTAAAATAAATTAAAATGAAGTACCTGCTCCATGCATCCGTGTCAGCAGCATCTCCTCGCAGCGCAGCACCTGTTTCCGGAAGCTGAGCGCCTCACGCAGGCGGCACACGCACGTGGCGCAGACCAGCCGCCCAGCCGCCTCGCCGTCCAAGTGTGACAGCTTAAAACAAGTTAAATACCATTAACGGTAAGAAAGCCACAATCATACCATGCACCGAACCAAGTTAAGGGTCACTAAAATCACCAGACCACTTCGGAGAATCAGTTGGGGTGACTTTTTGCCCAAATAACATTTATTAGTAACTAACTGGAGTGTCCAGCTTCACTCAGGGAGTTGATATGAGATTGTGTGGTAATTGGAATAAAAGGAAAAACTATAAAGGTAATTTTAAAAAATTTTAAACCTATTCAGTTGGAATATGTTTCCTAGCCGAATCTCTATTGAAATTGATTGCTGTGGGCAACAGTAATAAATTCCAGTAAAGATTTAGACATCAAAGATGTAGGAGATGTGCGGAGTGCACAAACCCAGATGCACTCTCAACTCCCTCCCGGTCCTACTGCATTGGAATAGCTATCAAACTCAATCAGAGAGAGATCTAACGCAGCACCGCCAATCAAACCCGCCTGGTAAAACACTTACAACTTGCCGAGTCGGGCCGCTACCTAACTATTCTAGAGTTAAATATACACTTCGTTGATAGTTTGAGAACTTTTTTAGGCCAGCCCTAGACTCGAGCACAGCTAAATAGCTACCCACTAGACAAAAGAGGCAAGGCTAGTTATTTAGAAACAAATAATACTTACCAGTAAGCCGAAACAGTCCATGAACATATCGGAATATACTTCTTTTTGGCCATTAAACTCGTATTCTACGTTCAATATACGACACTTTTTGATTGCGCCGCAACATCTGCACAGTCCGGGGTCAAATATCGGGCCTTTGCGTGTATTTACACTCATTTTAGTGATCTTTTTGTACTTTTATTCAGAGACAAGTTATGCTTAAATGCTTTTATTTACCTATTTTTGCAATTTGCAACAATGTTGATCACCGATGTTGATTGTTTTTTTTTTTTTTTTAATTAACTGGTTTGACGGATCTGGATTCTAGTCCTTCTGAGCCATTGATTGTTTTCGTTTTGTTTTGACCTCAGATTAAAATTAATAAACCATATGTTTTTAATCTGAGGTTTTGACGGTTGTCATCACAGATAGGTGCCTGGCTCCCAAACTAGGATTCCCTGTGCTATGGGAGGCCAGTCTTTCGCCCGAACATAAATTACAATAATAGATGAAAAAGTTAATAAAAATCTAACACAATTGCAGGTTACAATAACAATTAACATTAAAATTTGTGTTAGAAGGTAGTCATAAAACAAAACGTCAAACAACGCAATCAGTGCGATAGTATATGCAAACATTTCAGAAGCAATGGATAGTGAATAGTACCTACGGTTTGTGATTTTAAAGTAAAGTGAACATAAGAACCGGATAGTCAATTTTAACTTAAACGAAACAACTTAGCTTTCACACACACTCACATCGAATACACTTTTAATATTACTCTCGCTTTCGTCGTACGTTTTCCGCTGAAGGTCCGCCAGTTTCCATTATTTCCTCGACTTGTTTTTCAGTTATAATAAGAATCGCTGCTGGGCCCTCTTTCTTTTTGACATAGATTTTTCCATGTTTAGACCAACAAAATTTATAACCGGAAGTTTTCTTTAGCTGTCTCCCGAGATAGAATAGTTTTTGTCCTTGAGGTGTCCTTGATTTTGTTCTGAAAAACCGATGCTGCTAGTAGACAGTGGCTCGTCTTTATGTTCTTTATTAAACTTTTGAAAGGCGCCGAGAAATATATTTTTATTCATAATAGAATTAAACTTCATTATTTTGTGTCGTTTGGTAACTTCTTTAGAGTAAATGCGATAACACTCAATTATGTCCTTCTCATTGTATGGAAACGATAATTTAAGATATATTCTTCGTAAAGTTTGCAAAATTTGTTCATCTGGTTTGTATGGAATATTCTTTATTTCAATTGATGTTTCTCTCAGTTTGCGTGTCATCTCTTCTAACTTGTCTTCTAGTGTATTGATAGTTGATACGTGCTTCTTGTGTTGTTTTTTCGTTGCTGTCCAAAAGTCGTTCACTGATCTTCTTCTCTAAGTTTTTAAGTTTTGTGTTCATATTGTCTTGTTCGTTTGCAATGACGAGCACAGCTTTTTCTAATTGTTCGTGAGCTTTCTGGTTCTTGTTGATTTCACTTTTAATGTCCTCTAATGTTACCGCAATTGCGTTCATGCGGTATTCTTGTTGGTGCTGTTGTTGTTGCATTTCACTCAGTATTTTTAACACTGTAGCCTGGAATGATTCTGATTGCTCTTCTTGGAGTTTGCTTCTGAAACTTATGTATTCTGGTGGTGGATCCTGTTTAACAGTCGTTAAATCGTAGGAGGACGAGTCAGATCCAACCTGCATCGTGTCTGTTTCCGGGAGTAGAGTTTGGCATTTTCTGAATTCCTTGCATATACTGCCAAAAACAGGTTATAGGTAGCAATGTGTGCGAATTGTGTAGCTACTAACACACATCAGCGCGCGCGGACGAGCTTGCGCTGTTCATGGATGTAATAAGTACTTACGTACAAAGCGCTGTTCATGGATGTATTATGTACTTACGTACATAAAAAATCTTTGGCGCTGTTTGACACGTCTGCGTCTGCACTCGAACGAAGTTCAGACGAAATTGAATTTGAATTTATTGAATTGATTACGGCCCTGGATACAATATTTATTTTAGGCCCATTTTCTATGATCATGAGTCTGTGATGTTTTTTTGTCTCTCTAAAGGCTGGAACCCAGAGCCGTAAATAAAATAAAAAGTAAAATTGTTTCCACAAGAGTCAATGAATAAAATCCTATAATAGAATAATATTTAATTCTTTAATCATTGACAAGAGTTCCACAATCGTAGACAGAGAAAGAAATATAGACCAAGTCAGGCCTGTGTCACTCTTGGTACTTGCGCGACGAAAATACCGACGATCGCGCTCATTCCCGGAATGCTTACGCAGTCGGGGCTGGCGCGTTATAAGCGAGCGACGTGCTAGTGAATTTAACGCTGTTTTCGTAAATAGTTTTTTGAAAATATTTGTTTAATAGTTTAAGTTAAGTGTTTAGCATATTAATTAATTGTAGGATAAATAGTTGTAGACATTTAAACTCATGTACCTATATATAATGGTCTATCGATCTTTAGAATTATAATGGCTTAATTCTTTAGAATTTTATGACTCCCTGTCCATGCTTCCCTTCCCAATACCTACTTAAATTATATGTAAGATTTAGAGTTTTTTCCACGCTTAAATTTAATAACCGGTATTTTAAAGACTGTAAAAAAAATATAAGACATTATATTAAAGTCAAACAGCTATAAATATTAAAATAAATAATTAAAAGTTATACCTACTGTATTTTTTTACTCTTTGTTTAACGCGCGGCGATAATGTTTAATTTAGCTTGCTTGCGTGTTTTATCTATTTAATAATCATTATTTAGGCTATTAAAGCTAGCAAGCACGTCAGCAAGTAGTCAATACAATAATAAGTAGTCAATAGTACTTCTATCACGGAACAGGTACAATTCATGTCAAACTTAAATGAGCCTCTTTTCAAGTAATTTTTTTGAATCGAGGCACGAGCTGTAGGTAGTACAAACGAGTCGCAGGGAATACGCTCGCCCTAGTTAGGCCCTTACTCCCTAATTCTTATTACACCTTGCCGATTTAGAGTAAGGGCACGGAATATATATTTATATATTTCCGTGATCGAAGTGTACCTACCTCTCCGAGCGAAATATTATGTTTCGCCGCACTGCTTCGCCGCGACGAATGACCTTGCAAGTTGCGTGCGTAGTGAAGAACTCACTGTGTAGCGACACACAGTAAACACAGTCGATCATAGTCAGAGTAGGTACCTTACTTACCTATTCGAAAAACCTACTGTATTGTTGTACTGTTTGCTGACAGCCCTAGACAAGCTCGCAATGTCGTCCGTGACGTAGGAAAGGGAAAAGATGCAAAGCAATACGGACACTCGCGCGCGGCGATAAAGTTTAATTTAGCTTGCGTGCGTGATTTATCTTTTTAATAATAATTATGTAGGCTATTAAAACGTCGGCAAGTAGTCAACATCAAAGGAGTGAGACTTCTGTACGTTAGTACTATTATATTATTCTGTGACCAAGTCATATCTCCTTTTCACTCCCACATGAAAGAGATGCAGTGTTGAGATGTTACAAGATAGATTGAGAACAAAATATGATTTCTTCTATCCTTTTCTGCGTGTCACGGGTTTAGTTTGTTTTGTTGTTAGCACTTATTGTGCTTGGTGCATTGCAGCGTTTTACCTATCCCTTTCGGTTACACGCTGGCATTGATTCTAAAGGTTTAATTATTTATGTCCACATTAATATTTTTTTATGTAACTGAAAAGCACAACTGAGAAGGCGCTTCTGTGCAATCAGTGACATCTAACGGGGAATTGCACCAAAAGTAAAACGTGTTTAAGCTACTCCCTACTAGATGTCGCTATAGTGCCTTAAAAAAAGCTAATTCTTCGCTGGATTTTATCTAAATTGTCGAAATCTGCTCTCATTACAGGTGAGGACACAGAGTAAATTGAATTAGTGATATCAGACGGTACTTTTTTTTATTCATTTCTAGCTCTCATTCTGTAAAGCACGTTATAAAAGCCAATAAAACTACTCGGGAATAAAAATGACATATTTTATTTTTATACGAACCATAACTTTTCGACGGATTTTGAAATCCATAAATTCATCCTGACCGTTGACTCCTCATTCGCCAATGCGGGGCCACCTGCGCTATCGAGTTCTACAGAAAGTACAAATCAAATAAGATTTGGTAATTTTAACTCAAGTTTCCGTTTGCCGTGGAGACCCTGGGGCCATGGATTCTTAGTGGCAATTTGCGAGATATATCGCCTCATCTGTTGACATTTTTTGCGCAAAGGATCAGCCTGGCTGTCTAGCGCGGAAATGCAACCAGCATTCCACGCGGGCATGATTTATAATTATACTAGTTGACGCCCGCGACTTCGTACGCGTGGATCGAGGTTTTGTGGTTCCCGCAGGAACTCTTTAATTTTCCGGGATAAAAAGTAGCCTATGTGTTATTCCAGACTATAATCTATCTCTGTGCCAAATTTCATCCAGATCCGTTCAGCCGTTGGGCCGTGATTGAGTAACGAACATCCATCCATACATCCATACCGACATCCATACATCCATAGTAAGATAAGATAGTAAATAAGTTAGCTTTAAGTTCTATTCTATGTTTTGTTTTCAATAAATGTTTATAAAAAAAACTCAATTTAGATACACTATTTCAATGATATTTGGTGGATAAAATAATTACTTAAATCAAAAACAATATTTAGTTTAAAAGTGTGTTTATTTCTAAACTGTTGGGCAAGTATTTACCCAAATAGAATGATAGTGTATCACTGACATAAGACATTTCGATCTGTATATCTTCGCTTAAGTACAAATTCAATATTACAACTTACAATAATTTACTTAAAATATTTATACAACTTACATTAATTTACTTAGAATATTTATACAACTTTTTGTCTAACTAAAAGTTACCCTTGACTGCAATATCGCTTGGAATTGTAAGCTAATCATGAAGTCTAAGATGGTAGCTGGCTAATCTGGTAGGAGTATCTCAGTTATATTAAACCCATACCATACCTCTAATCGGTTTGTATGGTGTGGTACTAAAATGGCAATCCCTTGGCAGTACATCTTTTGTAGAGTGGTAATTAGCCACTGCCGAAGCCTGCTAGACCAGACAGGGAACAATTTTAGACATAACAAATCCCTAAATTAGGCTTGGGCAAGAAATATCGTAATATCGATATTTTCTCATAAAATTATCGATATACATATATCGTCGATATTTTCAATCGCGATATATTGAAAATGGTTATATTTTTTGAATATCGAATTTGAATCAATTTTGCTATATGGGTAAGGACCAAATTTTTTGCGTCGAATTTCTAAAAATATGCTGTCTGAGAAGTTTAATGGTAAAAAAAAATATGAAATAAAAAAAATTGTCAATTACATTCGAAAATTCAATATTTTCTTATTATGTCTATTTTTTTTCGTTTAAATATTCCATTAATTTTTCTATTTTAAAATTAAAAATGTCCATATTTTCAGTCCATACAATTCGATGATGTCAGTATAGTAAAAACTTCAAAAGAACCGTCGATCGTATTTTAAACACACACCCGACCTTTTCAATTAGCATTATTTATTATGTTCTACATATTATGAATGAAATAATCTATAATGTATTAAGGAAATATTAAAAAGTGTAAAGATTTTAAGCAATTTCAAGCGATGAAACGAATGAAAATTTAAAAAATGTAATGATTAGACTTAAACAACTAGAAAATAGTGAAACATCGACCGAGAGTGAAGAAGCCAGTGTGATGAGACAAAATACAGCTGAATACACTCCAAGGAAGAGAGTTGAAGAATTTATAAGTGAAAACATTCCTCATATTCAAACACCAAAGAAAGAAGTTATTAAACAAAAACTACTGGAACATAATGTTTTGACAGAAGCACTTAAGTTAGAAATGAAAAGTTCAAATCAAACTGAAAAAAGAACATTCAAAAAATTTTTGAATAATAATTTGGTCGAGAAGTATGGACAAAAAACAAAATTAACGCTGTCCTTGGGTTTTAAAGGCAGTTTAAAAAAATACACCAGGGCTCAAATTCGTAAGGCAGTTACGAAATAAAATAGCGGATTTTTTTAACATAGACGACGTAACTTGTGCGACCGCCGGTAAGAAGGAGTATAGAACATACAAAAAAGTGACTCGTCAAATAAGATATCAACTGGATAAACTGAAAATTCTCCACCAAAAGTACACGGCTGAGGTGGATTAAAATAGTTTTAGTACTTTTAAAAAATACAGGCCTTTTTACGTCTTACCTCCCAAAATAAGGAACTGTGAAACATGTGCCTGTGTGAAGCACTCAAATATGCAATTTTGGGTGGATGCATTGAAGTCACGGGGTTTCCTCCAGGAGAAAGAAAGTTTAAATGACATCACTTCAGACTTTGTTTGTGATTTCAAGTCTAAAGAATGCATGTTTGGAGAATGCCATATTTGCGCAGATAGAAAACTATTCGGTTGTGATGATCAGGAAGAAATAGAAGTTACATGGTTCGAGTGGGCTATGAAAGAGCATACATATGGCCAGGGTGACAAAATGAAACAAATAAAAAGAATGATGAAAACTACTAAAGAGGGTACATTGAAAGATTTACTACACAAATTTAAAACAGAAATGACGAAATTTAAAATACATGCACATAATTTTTATCATTAGTTTAATAAATACAAGGACTGCAAAGAAAACTTTAAAAACAATGAAGAAATAATACATATCGATTTTTCCGAAAATTTCACATGTAAATACCATAAGGAAGTCCAAGCCATGGCATTTTATTAAAGACCAGATAACACACGGGTGTTTTATACGTTACTAATGAAAGACCCATATCTTTCTGTTCGATATCTCCCAACAATGAACACTGTCCAGAAGCCATATGGGCACACCTAGACCCCATACTTAAATATATTAAAGCGGGTTACCTAAACGTTAGCATCTTACTTTTTTTTCTGACGGGCCGACGACTCAGTACCGGCAAAAAAAGAACTTTTTTCTTTTTAGCAAAAATATTTACGAATATGGATTTGAAAGCGGAACTTGGTCCTTCTTTGAATCGGCCCATGGAAAAGGAGCAGCTGATGGCATTGGTGGGGCCATCAAACGTAAGCTTGATGCGAAAATAGCCCAAGGAATTGATATCCCCAATTCTGAAACTGCTTTTAATATACTGAACATGTCGGATACAGAAATTAAAATATTTTTCATTCCAATGGATAATATTCAACCCTTAGATATTAGCATACTTAATATACCTGGAACGATGAAAATCCACCAATTAATGACAAACAGCGTTTTAAAAGTTAAATACAGAAACCTAAGTTGTTTTTGCAATGATTTAAACGGTATGTGTGAATGCTATTCTCCTATGATACATGAATTTAAGACAGCTACTGGACAAGACACAAGCAAAACACAGACTAAAGGCAAAAAACGGAAGACAAATGAAAAAGAAAATGTGGACTATCGTGAAAAAACAAAAAGGACAAGAAAATATCGGAAAGTAAGTTCATCGTCAGAAAATAGTACGGACATGGATATTGAGTATGCTGATAGTGACGTAACATGTTATATGGAAGAAGATACTTTAGATAATGATGAAGATAATTTGGATAATGTTGATGTCGACCTCATTGAAAGAAAAGAAGATAATGAAGAACAAGTAAATACGTTCGATTTGGATGAAAAAACTGGATTTTTAAAGCAAAGGATAGATCCCAATAAAAAAATCAATGTTTTGTCTACGAGAATAATCATGAAAGCTAAAAGTGAAAATAATGACCAAAGCAATAATGACGCAGATAAAATTAAAAAAGATAGAATCTAAAGGAAACGAAAATAAAACCAAAGACGACAAAAATAAAGCCAAAGCAGACAGGAAAAGAGCCAGGGAAGAAAGAAATAAAGCAGAAAAAGATAAAAGTAAAGTTGGATACAGAAACAAGAAAGTGACCCACGTAAATGTAGATGTGAACGTGAAACAACATATTCTAGAAAATAACTATGTGACAATTCTGTCTCAAATTAGGAACGCTCCGGAAAACATTTTTATGTTAGTTATGACTTAGGAGAGAGCAATATATTTGGAAAAAGAGGCACAATGACTGAATTAAAAAGTACATACAGTGATACAAATAAGACTGAAAATAGAGAAAAAAATGAAACTGATTTTACAAAAAACGACATGGAGAATATTTTGGAGGATAAAAGCAGGCCTGTGTCACTCTTGGTACTTGCGCGACGAAAATACCGACGATCGCGCTCATTCCCGGAATGCTTACGCAGTCGGGGCTGGCGCGTTATAAGCGAGCGACGTGCTAGTGAATTTAACGCTGTTTTCGTAAATAGTTTTTTGAAAATATTTGTTTAATAGTTTAAGTTAAGTGTTTAGCATATTAATTAATTGTAGGATAAATAGTTGTAGACATTTAAACTCATGTACCTATATATAATGGTCTATCGATCTTTAGAATTATAATGGCTTAATTCTTTAGAATGGACTCCCTGTCCATGCTTCCCTTCCCAATACCTACTTAAATTATATGTAAGATTTAGAGTTTTTTCCACGCTTAAATTTAATAACCGGTATTTTAAAGACTGTAAAAAAAATATAAGACATTATATTAAAGTCAAACAGCTATAAATATTAAAATAAATAATTAAAAGTTATACCTACTGTATTTTTTTTACTCTTTGTTTAACGCGCGGCGATAATGTTTAATTTAGCTTGCTTGCGTGTTTTATCTATTTAATAATCATTATTTAGGCTATTAAAGCTAGCAAGCAAGTCAGCAAGTAGTCAATACAATAATAAGTAGTCAATAGTACTTCTATCACGGAACAGGTACAATTCATGTCAAATTTAAATGAGCCTCTTTTCAAGTAATTTTTTTGAATCGAGGCACGAGCTGTAGGTAGTACAAACGAGTCGCAGGGAATACGCTCGCCCTAGTTAGGCCCTGACTCCCTAATTCTTATTACCCCTTGCCGATTTAGAGTAAGGGCACGGAATATATATTTATATATTTCCGTGATCGAAGTGTACCTACCTCTCCGAGCGAAATATTATGTTTCGCCGCACTGCTTCGCCGCGACGAATGACCTTGCAGGTTGCGTGCGTAGTGAAGAACTCACTGTGTAGCGACACACAGTAAACACAGTCGATCATAGTCAGAGTAGGTACCTTACTTACCAATTCGAAAAACCTACTGTATTGTTGTACTGTTTGCTGACAGCCCTAGACAAGCTCGCAATGTCGTCCGTGACGTAGGAAAGGGAAAAGATGCAAAGCAATACGGACACTCGCGCGCGGCGATAAAGTTTAATTTAGCTTGCGTGCGTGATTTATCTTTTTAATAATAATTATGTAGGCTATTAAAACGTCGGCAAGTAGTCAACATCAAAGGAGTGAGACTTCTGTACGTTAGTACTATTATATTATTTTGTGATAAAAGTGACAACAAAGAATTGAATATAGCTCAAAAAGAAGAAATAGAGAGAAGGAAACATGCAGAAGAAGATGAGGCTGGAGAAAATATTCAGATTGAAGAAAGAGAAGAAGACGAAAGTGGAGAAAATATGCAGACTGATTTTATTTTTAACATAAATGACACAATTATAGTTAGATAATATTATCTAAGAAAAACATGGAAACATTATATAGGAGTTGTTGAGAGTACAGTATTCAAGGACGGATTAAATTATTATCAAGTAAAATTTTTGAAAACTATCAAAGATTCGTTTAATTCTTTGACATTCCAAAGAAAATTAGATATCGATATCGTAACCAATAATAATATCGTCAAGAAAGTAAATTTGGTACAAAAGGAAGAAGCTTCTAAAGAATATTACGTGGAAGACGATCGCGATCTAGTTTTCTTCACATAAATTAACATTATATTATTTTTTTTTCTTGAAAATAAAGTGTTTTGTTAAAAATAAGCACTTTCCTTTGGTCTGCCATATGTGATATAACTTCCCAGAATACGTTCGAACTTCGAATGGTGTAATAATACATGATGTGTTTTATTAAGTACTTTTATTATTAATTAAAAAACTCCAAACTTTTGATGTCTTAATTATTTTTCTGTTTTCTCCGAACATCTAACAATTTTTTAGCTTTTTTTATCGTTGAACTGTTTACAAGTTAGCGTTTTTAAACAGTCCAGAAATTCGGGCATTTTTGTATCCACATTCCTACTATGACATACAATGTCGCTTCAAAGAGTGCGATATGAAACCACCCTAACAAAATTATGTGTTACTTTTGAGTTACTTTTATGTTACCGTAACATAGAAGTGTCTATGTTACTCTATGTTAAAAAGTGGCGAAATCTATGGCCTTACCATACCCCCAATGACTGATTAAATTGTTGATTATATTTTAAGTTCTTGGAGCCGATTTCACCAACGGTAAATTAAGTCTTATTTGAGAGTTTTGAAATTTTGACATATTTTCAATTCAAAAACTGTCAGAACCCCCAGTTAATTCCTCGTCACTCGACGTTGGTGAAATCGGCACTTAATAATTAATTGTTATCTGGAAAAGTTTGCTTTATATATACCGGGAGCCGGTAACACTAAAATTCCCGTCATGCGGAATTGAAAACTCTATGGGAATTTGTAGTTAACATTTATAAGATTAAATTAAGCATGGTATGTGATAATTTAAATAGCCGAAAAAAAATTAAATTTTTTTTTTTTTCAATGCAGAAGTTTATCCTCTTCGTATATTGATTGTGTGCATTGTTTCGATAGAAAAATTCGTAATCTTTCAGAAGAACACCGCGCAAACAACTTTTTTATCTCGCATACCTACTTGAAGTATATATAGTATATAGGCATCAGGCAGGCTTTTATTTGGCATCTTGTGCATTTGCATAGTGTTTTTCTGAAAAATTACAAATATTTTTTTGCAACAACCATATTTCCTTTTATTGCAATTTTAATTAGTAGGTAACAATAAATATTAAATATTACTGATATAAAGATCTCATTTAAACTGATACATTTGTATTTTGTCGTAATAAATACCAATTGATTTTAACAATATGTACACGAACCTTTATGATTCCCGTGTGCTACATCGTTTTCCGTTGCGATATTTACTGTTGTGATTTCCGTTGCGCAACTACGCAAAAAATTTGGTCCTCACCCATATTTGATAGATAATCTGATTTCGGGTTTAATGTTAAGTACTAGATATTACTCGCGTTTGTTTACTTTTAAATAAGCCACAATCTTCATCAAATCAAATACAACCAATGAATGCTGTTTTTTTCTATGGATTATATATGAATAATCATGCTTGACAATTGACAAAAAATGACGATATATCGATATTTTTCACTCCATAAAGCCCATCCCTATAACAAATTATTTCACTTCTCCATCCCTACCCCAAATTGCCACTGCCTGGGATCAAACCTGGGACCACCCACAATAAGACCACAGCGCTGGGGAGGTAACACTATTGATAGCTGTCCTCCATATTGAGTGTGGGGTGCTGCCGTTTCACATGGTTCTTCAAGCACACATTCTGGCTGTACGAGGCAGAGCATAGACCACATTTGTATTTTTTCTCAGCACTGTGCGACTGCATATGAACCTTCAATGCTTTCAACCTTAAAAAATAAAAAAATAAAAATAGTTTATTTTTCTCCAACATGATTACGCGTTGATGATAAATGATTATTTATTTCATGTAGGACAACTTGTGTCACCTTTGACATACGTCAACCACCAGTTCGGAAAGATGATTCTACTGAGAAGAGCCTACAAACAACTCAGCTGTTGCTCTTTTCTCAAAAAAAGAAAGAGGTTACAATATTTAAGCAACACAATACATACGTAGCGTTACAAGTATTACACTGGATGCGAGGCCGTTTGCTTCCATGCAACTTTGTCGTTAATTAAATCGTCGATAGTATGATAACCTCGACTTAACAAATGCTGTTTTTTTTTTTAATTTATTTATTTCATATTGCACAAAAAAAATACATAATTTATGTATCTCGCCAAACTACACACGCAGTTTGTTGGCGAAACACAGTTGTTGGTTTGACACAGTCTTTAAATTTATGTAATGGCAAATCTAGAAACTCTGGCTCTCTGGGTTGGAGCCTGATTTTAAGAGTAAAATTACCGCTGTGGCATAAGACTTCCTTATCTATAATTATAAAAATAAACAATATAATAACTGAACAATATGTGGGTACATCATGATAGTAATGCTGTTTGTGTAACTTATGTGAAGTGCATATGTGTGTGTGTGTGTGTGTAAGCCATATTATAATCTTATACTATTAAGGCAGGTACGTATATCAACCTTGGATAGCTCTTCGCACAGTGCTCACAGCGGAAGTTCCTCTCACCAGTGTGAATTGTCATGTGCTCTTTTAGCTGGCCCGGAAGATAGAACCTGGAATAAATTTTGATGGTTCCTTCAAATAGACATATTGAATTAATAAAAAAGCCATACTAATTTGTGTGTTTCAATGAAATCGCCTCTTTCTCGCCTACTTTTGAGGGAACTTCAAAGTCTTTGCTCATAGGGAAGATTTTTCAGCTCTCTTGGCATTTTTGTGGCTCGCCTCTGTACTCTGTCTAGCATTTCTATATCCTTGACGAGATATGGATTGTAGACCTGAAATGCATACTCCAACAAAGGCCTGACATAGGTCTTTTAATATATTATTAACGTGGACAGATTTTAAGACGGGACAGTAAAAGACACAATTTACATAGACGGGCCCTGTCATACAAAGAAAGTGGACCTATTTTACTAACGCCACCTGGTCTGAAAAGCGGAACAGCGCTATGGCGGGGACGAAGACAGGCTTAACACAGGTGAGGCCCTACAGGTCGAATGCCCAAATTTTTTCCATGAAAGGTACTATCTAGTACCTAATCGACGATAACGTCAAAAAATTCACAGATTTCGCAGTTCACGCAAGAATCGGACCATTGGAAGTGAATACAAGAATTTAAGAAAAATCACTTCTTGCCTGCATCTTTTATCACCATTACCATGACGATCGGTCAATAATCATAGAAGCTTAATCACTTTTTATGTACGGAAATACCCGTTTTTCTACAATTCCAAATCTAAAGGGGTCACAATTATTAACCGATTTTCAAATTTTTTTCGCCATTTTGTAGTTGAACTAATACCCTAGGATCCTTTTTTTCATTTTTTTCTTAAGTCGCTTTTTTTCTGAAATATTTACAACTAGATGATGCCCGCGACTTCGTCCGCGTGGACTAAGTTTTTTCGATTCCCGTAGGAACTCCTTAGTTTTCCGGGAAAAAAAGTATAAGTAGCCTATGTCCTTCCCGGGATACAACCTATCCCTGTACCAAATTTCACTAAAAGCGGTTGAAAAGATGGGCCGGGAAAGCGTAGCAGACAGACAGATGGACAGACAGACAGAAACACTTTCGCATTTATAATATTAATATGGATTAGTAAACAAACACCCCCTAAAAAACCCCCGACTTTTTATTTACATTTTTCAAAATTCCAAAAAAAGTTACCAGCCGATTTTCAAAATTCAAAAGCTCATTCCTCAACTCTTGGTACTATTCCCATCTCGATCCTCCCAAAATCCTGGGAGCTATGGCCAAAAATACGTCTCAGGCGTCTGATAACCATTTTCAATGGTAAAATAAACTTTACCTCCTATCGCAGACATGGCACAGATGTTTGAATATCTTCAGATGCGCGCTGCGGTTGTGCTCCCGCAGTTGTTTGCGACTCTGGTACACTTTTTCGCAGTCCTTGCATTTGAATATAAAGTCCTCGTTGTGAACCTGGAAATATGGCAATTTAATTTATTGGAGTGAAAACTTCTTTGGAAAAATTCGTTTTCACTTCTATCGGCAGTCCCTTTGACTACCAATTTATATTTTTTATTGAGAACTAGCTGACCCGGCGAACTTCGTACCGCCTTAGCGTAGCAATGATGCACTACTTTATTTTCTTAATATTTTTTTCCGTAAGAACCTTCTCCTAATAATAACAAATACAACAAAAAAAGAATGAGTGAAATCGGTCCAGCCATTCACGCGTGATGCCGTGACCAAGGAAAACGGGTTTCATTTTTATATATATAGATTTATAGTCTGAAAACCCCCAATACTTAATTATGACCCGGGGCCTCGTTGGCCTCAGTCGAACATGCCAGCCCTTGCCTGAGATCTCACCTGATGGTAAGTGATGATGCAGTGTAAGATGGTAGCGTACTAACCTGGTAGGGGTATGGCAGTTATATTACACACATACCAAACCAGTGGTGAAGAACGCAAGGCGCAGAAATCCTTTGTGGGGTTGAGTATTAACTTTTAAAATAAGGATCCAAAATAATTTTGATAGATGACTTTGTGTCCAGCGTCGACATTTTGATCGAGTGGTAGATTCACTCGGCTAAACAAAATCACTTGCCAAAGTCAACTTGAATATAAGATTTACCTCAATCATATGCTTGTGCCTCAGCGCGTTCGAGAAGAATGATTCGTCACATTGCGTGCAAAGGAACACGTCCTCCTTTGTATGGAAGCGCGCTATATGTATGGTCATGTTGTATTTGCATTTGAATGTTTTACCGCATTGGGTGCACGTGTAGATACCTTGAATTAAATTAATCGAATATACTTTTCTCGTATTTGCTTCATCCATACTTAATATAATAAATGCGAAAGTGTGTATGTCTGTAATCGAAAAAACTTAACCAACGCGGATGAGGTCGCGGGCATCAGCTAGTATTATAAATGCGAAAGTGTTACAGTCTGTCTGCTACGCTTTCACGACTCATCTGTTTAACAGATTTTGATGAAATTGAATACAGGGATAGATTGTATCCTGGTGGAAGGACATAGGCTTCTTTTTATCCCGGAAAATTCAAGGTCCCGCAGGAATAAAAAAAAACCTGTTCAACCGATTATGATGAAATTTGGTACAAGGATAGGTTGTATCCCTGGGAAGGACATGGGCTACTTTTTATTCCAGAATTAAAAGACTATGACATTACCTTCCGAAGGTTTGTGGCTTTTCAGATGAGCTTTCAGACATCGGTCTTCGAAGTAATGCGTCCCACATATGTGGCATACACACGTGCCAAAGTGCTCTGCCATGTGCAGCCGCAGCGGATGGAACGTTGTAAACACGTCATTACACTCCATACATTTTATGTTCTCGTTCGTCAAACGGTACTTTAGTATAATTATGTCGTCTTCGGACGTTGCTGTGTAAAATTTCTTTTCGTGCACTTGTGTTATGTGGTTTTGGAATGTTTTCAAGTCTGTGATTTGTTGATCGCACAATCGACAGTCGATCCTGTGGAATAGAATAGAATGGTTATTATTAGTGACTAGTCACTAGATGAGACGAGTGTCCCGCAAATTCGTCCCCGTGGCCTATGTTTTTTCGATTCCCGCGGGAACTCCTTAGTTTTCCGGGATAAAAAGCCTATATAAATAGCCTATGTCCTTCCCCGGGATACAACCTATCCCTGTACCAAATTTGATCAAAATCGGTTGAACAGGTGAGCCGTGAAAGCGTAGCAGAAAGAAAGATATTTATAATATTAGTATGGACGTGCCGGATCGTTAAAAATGTATATCCGCGAATACGGATATTTGGTGTCAAGATCCGCGGATGCGGATACGGATTTCAGCTTTCTTAATGAATCGTTGTCGGTGCGCGTGACCTTGAAACTCACTACGATAAATTTAAGAGTAAAGAGATTAAATAGTTTTCAATATAAAGGTGCCAAATATTTGATTTTAAGAACTAAAAAATAATTCTCGAGGATCCTCTTGTATTTCCTGACGTCGTGAGCCCGTGAGAGCGAGGGAACGTAGCGCTCGAGAACAGTAGTTACCTGTACAAGTCTATCTGACACTTGTTGTTCCTCCGCCGGAAGTTCTCGAGGATCCCCTTGTATTTCCTGAAGTCGTGAGCCCGTGAGAGCGAGGGAGCGTAGCGCTCGAGAACAGTAGTTACCTGTACAAGTCTATCTGACACTTGTTGTTCCTCCGCCGGAATTTCTCGAGGATCCCCTTGTATTTCCTGAAGTCGTGAGCCCGTGAGAGCGAGGGAGCGTAGCGCTCGAGAACAGTAGTTACCTGTACAAGTCTATCTGACACTTGTTGTTCCTCCGCCGGAAGTTCTCGAGGATCCCCTTGTATTTCCTGAAGTCGTGAGCCCGTGAGAGCGAGGGAGCGTAGCGCTCGAGAACAGTAGTTACCTGTACAAGTCTATCTGACACTTGTTGTTCCTCCGCCGGAAGTTCTCGAGGATCCCCTTGTATTTCCTGAAGTCGTGAGCCCGTGAGAGCGAGGGAACGTAGCGCTCGAGCACAGTAGTTACCTGTACAAGTCTATCTGACACTTGTTGTTCCTCCGCCGGAAGTTCTCGAGGATCCCCTTGTATGGGCGTATACACGTAGAAAGCAGGTTGTCTGCGCCGATCTACCAGCGCTTATCGGTACTGGTCCGCGCAGGTAGTCTCCATACTTGTGTCAAACCGGCGCCGAACGTGGCCGACAAGTTCCGACCTGCTCCGATCAGCGCTGTTATGTTGCCACCATGGAGACTCGGTACAGACTACCTGCACTGACTACCTGCGCGGACCAGTACGGATAAGCGCTGGTAGATCGGCGCAGGCAACCTGCTTTCTACGTGAATACGCCCTATTTCCTGAAATCGTGAGCCCGTGAGAGCGAGGGAACGTAGCGCTCGAGCACAGTAGTTACCTGTACAAGTCTATCTGACACTTGTTGTTCCTCCGCCGGAAGTTCTCGAGGATCCCCTTGAATTTCCTGAAGTCGTGAGCCCGTGAGAGCGAGGGAACGTAGCGCTCGAGCACAGTAGTTACCTGTACAAGTCTATCTGACACTTGTTGTTCCTCCGCCGGAAGTTCTCGAGGATCCCCTTGTATTTCCTGAAGTCGTGAGCCCGTGAGAGCGAGGGAGCGTAGCGCTCGAGAACAGTAGTTACCTGTACAAGTCTATCTGACACTTGTTGTTCCTCCGCCGGAAGTTCTCGAGGATCCCCTTGAAGTCGTGAGCCCGTGAGAGCGAGGGAACGTAGCGCTCGAGCACAGTAGTTACCTGTACAAGTCTATCTGACACTTGTTGTTCCTCCGCCGGAAGTTCTCGAGGATCCCCTTGTATGGGCGTATACACGTAGAAAGCAGGTTGTCTGCGCCGATCTACCAGCGCTTATCGGTACTGGTCCGCGCAGGTAGTCTCCATACTTGTGTCAAACCGGCGCCGAACGTGGCCGACAAGTTCCGACCTGCTCCGATCAGCGCTGTTATGTTGCCACCATGGAGACTCGGTACAGACTACCTGCGCTGACTACCTGCGCGGACCAGTACGGATAAGCGCTGGTAGATCGGCGCAGGCAACCTGCTTTCTACGTGAATACGCCCTATTTCCTGAAGTCGTGAGCCCGTGAGAGCGAGGGAACGTAGCGCTCGAGCACAGTAGTTACCTGTACAAGTCTATCTGACACTTGTTGTTCCTCCGCCGGAAGTTCTCGAGGATCCCCTTGTATTTCCTGAAGTCGTGAGCCCGTGAGAGCGAGGGAACGTAGCGCTCGAGCACAGTAGTTACCTGTACAAGTCTATCTGACACTTGTTGTTCCTCCGCCGGAAGTTCTCGAGGATCCCCTTGTATGGGCGTATACACGTAGAAAGCAGGTTGTCTGCGCCGATCTACCAGCGCTTATCGGTACTGGTCCGCGCAGGTAGTCTCCATTCTTGTGTCAAACCGGCGCCGAACGTGGCCGACAAGTTCCGACCTGCTCCGATCAGCGCTGTTATGTTGCCACCATGGAGACTCGGTACAGACTACCTGCGCTGACTACCTGCGCGGACCAGTACGGATAAGCGCTGGTAGATCGGCGCAGGCAACCTGCTTTCTACGTGAATACGCCCTATTTCCTGAAGTCGTGAGCCCGTGAGAGCGAGGGAACGTAGCGCTCGAGCACAGTAGTTACCTGTACAAGTCTATCTGACACTTGTTGTTCCTCCGCCGGAAGTTCTCGAGGATCCCCTTGTATTTCCTGAAGTCGTGAGCCCGTGAGAGCGAGGGAACGTAGCGCTCGAGCACAGTAGTTACCTGTACAAGTCTATCTGACGCTTGTTGTTCCTCCGCCGGAAGTTCTCGAGGATCCCCTTGTATGGGCGTATACACGTAGAAAGCAGGTTGTCTGCGCCGATCTACCAGCGCTTATCGGTACTGGTCCGCGCAGGTAGTCTCCATTCTTGTGTCAAACCGGCGCCGAACGTGGCCGACAAGTTCCGACCTGCTCCGATCAGCGCTGTTATGTTGCCACCATGGAGACTCGGTACAGACTACCTGCGCTGACTACCTGCGCGGACCAGTACGGATAAGCGCTGGTAGATCGGCGCAGGCAACCTGCTTTCTACGTGAATACGCCCTATTTCCTGAAGTCGTGAGCCCGTGAGAGCGAGGGAACGTAGCGCTCGAGCACAGTAGTTACCTGTACAAGTCTATCTGACACTTGTTGTTCCTCCGCCGGAAGTTCTCGAGGATCCCCTTGTATTTCCTGAAGTCGTGAGGCCGTGAGAGCGAGGGAACGTAGCGCTCGAGCACAGTAGTTACCTGTACAAGTCTATCTGACGCTTGTTGTTCCTCCGCCGGAAGTTCTCGAGGATCCCCTTGTATGGGCGTATACACGTAGAAAGCAGGTTGTCTGCGCCGATCTACCAGCCCCTTATCGGTACTGGTCCGCGCAGGTAGTCTCCATACTTGTGTCAAACCGGCGCCGAACGTGGCCGACAAGTTCCGACCTGCTCCGATCAGCGCTGTTATGTTGCCACCATGGAGACTCGGTACAGACTACCTGCGCTGACTACCTGCGCGGACCAGTACGGATAAGCGCTGGTAGATCGGCGCAGGCAACCTGCTTTCTACGTGAATACGCCCTATTTCCTGAAGTCGTGAGCCCGTGAGAGCGAGGGAACGTAGCGCTCGAGCACAGTAGTTACCTGTACAAGTCTATCTGACACTTGTTGTTCCTCCGCCGGAAGTTCTCGAGGATCCCCTTGTATTTCCTGAAGTCGTGAGCCCGTGAGAGCGAGGGAACGTAGCGCTCGAGCACAGTAGTTACCTGTACAAGTCTATCTGACACTTGTTGTTCCTCCGCCGGAAGTTCTCGAGGATCCCCTTGTATTTCCTCACGTCGTGAGTCATCGTGTGCTCCCTCAACTTGTCGGGGTCAACGAACTTCTGTCGGCAGTATATACACAGGTAATTGTTGAAGAACGCGTTGAATGGGCAAGCGTACGAATTCTCCACTATGGTGACCGCGTTCAGGAGTGATTTGTCCTTTTCGCTGTTCGATTTGAGTATTAAGTCTGAAACAAGCAGTAAGTATTGGATGAAAGCAGGCGTTAATTTGCGGAAGTCCATGATAATTATACAACTAGAAGTAATTTTTTTTTTATTATTTATTAGCAACAGTGACCCTGTCACTGTGTCAGATAAGTTTGTGGGACTAAAATTTCTGTCATTTATTGATAGATTGCAAAACATTTTCACTTATTTATTAGTTTTGATCTATATTTTAATTTCATTGCGTTACAATGAAATTAACAAAATCATGAAACTTCTTCATTAAATTATTCATTTATAAGTAAAGGCCATTTCACACATTCCTATTTCCAACGGGATGTTACGAATGACACTTTTTTTTAAATCATGTGAGTTTTAGTAGCGTTATGACTAAGATCATTAGATAGATCAATCTTGCCACACCCGTAAGGTACATTCTAAATTACAAAAAAAATATGCGATCTGCACTATAGGTAAACTAGAGGCTTCAATAGGCTCGTGACTCCATCGCTCCGCCTCAAGAAATTCCGTAGGTCGTTCGAGGGAATGAGCATTCTATTTGACCGAAATCTCTGAGTCTACTTGAGTGAATTTGCACTTGTCCGTCCGTCCGTCCGTCCGTCTGTCAGAGCATTATAACTTCTGAATTACTGAACGTAATTACTTCAGCTTTAAATATAATATAATATGTAAACTAATGGCCTCCAGCCGAATATGGCTTAGAAATTATAAAAATCTTTATTTCAGGGGGGCTCTCATAGAAGCGAATGCGAAGTAAAATATTTTTTATAGCGTTACATAGGGTTGGGGTACAATATAATTTTAAAGATAACTAGGAATAGAGTCCAAAAATATATTTTTTTAAAATTTTCTTATTAAAATTATTTATTTTTAATGAGCTTCAGTATTTTTAACAGAACTTCACATTGATGTCAACAGATGGCGCCGCGAGGTCTCAGTTCGGGGCGAACCATAGTCTATAACAAAATTCCACAACTTATTGCTTGCCTTTACACAAGTTTAAGAAATCCATTAAAAGTATGTTTCTGGGAAAATCTTATTATACTGTTGAAGATTATGGAAATGATAAAAGAGCAAGGATTTGACTTATTTGACAATAATTTACAATATATTATTAATTATTATATATTGTAAATAATTTTTTTCTAAAGAACAACCAGAGTTTCTTGCTGGTTCTTCTCGGTAGGAATGGCATTCCAAACCAGTGGTAGATTCACTTGACTATTCAAAAGCACTTATCCAAGTTAACTTTAATAAAAAAAATGTGTGTGTCGGCTCCGAAGCATGACTGGAGTTTACTCTTTACGAACTTATAAAATATATAGATAAGTAAATGAACACATTTTTTTTATATTACTGAAAAGGATGCTTGATACATTTATTTATATTAATTATATAATTAATATTCATCATAATTGATTACTTAGTCATGGAAAGATAAAGTCAATAACGTAACGGAGAAAGTTTGATTTTACTCCCCATAAATTTTCATACCCGGGGCTTATATGAAAATCGATTCTAAACTCCAAAAAGATTTGAATTTGAATTCCCAAACCAGGGTTGCTGATGTTGCAACTATGAGAACGTAAAATTGATCTTTTTGTACCCAAGAGAATAATATAAAATCTTACCTAGCATTTTGTGAATATCCATCGGTTTCTTGTCAGTTCTGTTTTCTCTCTTCACCTTGCTTGGTACAACTTTTTTTGACCGAACCCTGCTGGATTTCCGTTTTGAAGTCGACAATTTCGGTCGCGGGGAGGTGTCGGTGTCTTTTTTGATTGATTTGGAGTCTTCACATGTCTGCTCTTTCTGTACGGACTCCATTGGTGACATATTATCTTGAACAGTGACCCATATGTAAGTATGTATGTAAATTTTCTTCAAAAACTATGCTTGTAATACCTTTGAAAAGTACTCAAAGTTTTAACATTTAAAACTACCTAAAGATTTGACTTTTTGTTTGTTGGCTAAAAGTAAATTGGATGAAAGTAATTAAAAATTTATTTCAGTGCTTTGAAGTGAAACTTTTTTAGAAACAATGTGAATATTATAAATGCTAAAGTGTGTCTGTCTGTCTACTACGATTTCACGGCCCATCTGTTCAACTGTTCTGGAAATTTGGTATGGGGCTAGATCAATCCCTCCCTTCTATGTCCAATTCTATGTTCTATCCATTAAAAGTATGCTCCTGAAAAAAGCTTATTATACTGTTGAAGATTATGTAAATGATAGAGGAGCATGGATTTGATCGCTCCAGCAATGCTGGGGACAGCGGTTACTTATGTACACATTGATATAGTATCTAATTGTAAATGAATTATTTAAAAAGAGCAACCACCGAGTTTCTTGCTGGTTCTTCTCAGTAGGAATGGCATTCCGAACCAGTGGTAGATTCACTTGACGATTCAAAAGTACTTGTAAAAGTTTATTTGAATAAAAAATATTTGATTTGATTTAATTTGATCTATGGAAGGACATAGGCTACTTTTTAACCAGGAAAATTAAGGAGTTCCCGTGGGAATTGAAAAACTTATCTTACGCGGAATATTTAACGTCGCGGGCATCAGCTAGTAATTAATAATTAAATTTTCATTATAAGTATAGATCATGTCTGCAAATTTTTCCGCGTAGATTTAGGTCTTGTAAAATCCTTCCTGTGGAAGGACATAGGCTTTTAATCTCGGAAAAGTAAGGAGTTTCCGCGGGGATTAAAAAAAAACAATTCATGCGCATGTCGCAGCCATCGTCTAGTTTATACTTAATATTATAAATGCGAAAGTTTGTTACAAAATCACGCCAAAAATGTTTAAGAGCTATATGCCATTTGAACCCGACAGATTCATGTAAACCCTATTTTGATAAATTTAAAATTCTTACATTTCCGTGCCTGTACATCTATGAAGTGCTAGTACTTGTTAAAACTAATTATCGACTTTTTAAATTTTAGCGAACAACGGAAGGACAAAATATGTTTCATGCAACATTCAACAACCATTTTTGGTAAAAGCATCTTCAATATGGCACCTCTGATTTATAATAAACTACCAGCATCATTGGCCGACCGTAATCTGAGTACAATATTATCTTTCAAAATAAAATAAAGGAATTGCTGTTTAAAAAGCGATACCTCAGTATTAAAGATTATTTATTAGATACTTTATAGTTAGTAGGAAGGAATTAAAATTAGAGAATAATAAATAAGAATGATTCTTTGGTGGAATAGATAGGTATATAAATTTTGTAACTATTTAATATTTATTGTATGTTTGCATTGTTATTTTCGTGTATTTTTTATTGTAATGATAATATTGTATTGTTTATGTACCTGAGAATAATAATAATTACGTCTTTTTTGCATGCCATCTCCATGGAAGATTGTATGTTACTGCTAAATTATTATATAACACCTTTATATCTTCAATCTGTGCAAATAAATAAATGATGATGATGATGATAATGAAAACGTTTGAACTGATCTGGATGAAATTTGGCACAGATATAGATTATAGTCTGGAATAACACATAGGCTACTTTGTATCCCGGAAAATTAAAGAGTTTCCGCGGGAACAAAAACCAACCCTCAATCCACGCGGACGAAGTCGCGGGCATCATCTAGTAGCATATAAATACCATTGTAATCATGGTCGGACATGGCGTCATCCTCAGCTTTGCTCACCTCCAGGTCCAATTCAACTTTAATGAGTTTCTTCTCTTCCTTTATACCAAGGTCTTTCTTGTCTGAAAATAAATAAAGGTGAAGAATATTGTTTGAAATTTAATATTAAATCCACACTAATAATATTATAAATGCGAAAGTGTGTCTGTCCGTCTGCTACGCTTTCACAGCCCATATGTTTAACCAATTTTGATGAGGTATAGAGATAGTTTGTATCCCAGGGAGAAGAAGAAGATCCCAGGGAAGGATATAGGCTACTTTTTATCCCGGAAAAATTAATTTAAAAAACTTAATCCACGCATAACAAAGTTGCGGAAATCATCCAGTCATCTTCTAGTCCAGTATTATAAATGAGAAAGTTTGGATGGATGGATGTTTGTTACTCAATCACACCAGAACAGCTGAACGGATCTGGATTCAATTTGGCACATATACAGATTGTGGTCTGGAACACTTGAGACTGAGATGAGACTTTTTATCCCCAAAAATTAAAAAGTTCCTGCGGGAACCGAAAAAAAACAATCCACGCGGACAAAGTCACGGGCATTACTTAGTTTCTTTATATAAGCGAGTTTAATAATTAAATTGATATCTGATTTGATGTATCTCACTCGCTTTGCACAATAAAAAAAATTTAAACAAAAAAAAAGATGCTATCAGGATATTAAAAATGGGTTTTCTCCTTTCCTCTAATATGATTATAGTCACTTGAGAGAAAAGGATAGAGTGCTAACTACCATACTTATAGCTTCAGGATATAATAGCACTGGTCTTGTGACCAATATGGGACACTTACCTTCTTGTAGCTCTATGTAAGACGTGAGAAGCTTCTCCTCACACTGCAGCACTTGCTGGCGGAACAGACTCGCATCCCTGAGTCTTGTGACACATGTGGCACATATCAGCCTGTCTGCAGCCTCGCCGTCCAAGTTTGACAACTGCACGACATATCATTTTTGTATAATGCAAAAATTTCTGGCAAATTGTATTGTGTACAATCGTAGAGACAAAATCTATAATCTGTGGACTGTGGTACTACAATCAATTTAATTGACAGCTCTAAAAATATAGTAAAACCTGCTTAATACGATCACGCTTACACCATTTTACCTTGAGGCATGTTTTCATACATTTTATCACTTTTAATAGGCAATCATCAAGAAAGAAAGTTGCAGTGGAGGCAAAGCTATTAAAGAAAAGAAGAAAGAAGAGAATAGAGGACCATTCATGCCCAAAAATTTTGGTTAACTCTCTCAAATATCAAAATCTTCATTCATTACAAAGTGTATGCTGTCAGGTTAATCCGCAGCGCCTGCGCCTGATCTATCTTGAGCCGTATCCATGAGGGAATACAGAGTATTGCATACCCTTGAGCAATACATCTTGCGTAGTTGGCAAGTCTGCATTGCGCTTGGTCGTTATGGTTGAAATTCAACCACTGGGACATTGGGTGCTTGTACAAGCCACAGTGAGGGAATAGAAGGAACCTGTGTGGGAACACACTTTTGCAGAATAATATCTGCTGTGGTAGTTGGCTACTCCAGTGAGTTACCCCAGTGGCCAAATTCGGTTAAGGCTCATGGACCTACTAACGTGGATGTCGGAACTTCAATTCGTAGTTTGCTACTGCTAAGGTCGCACGTCATTGCTAGCGCTCGTGGATACGTAGGTATAAATAGCTTGTACTAACCACTAAACCGAAACAGTCGACGAACATGTCGGAGTAAACCTCCTTCTTTCCGAGCCAGGAGTATTCAGCGTTTAGAAGCCTGCATTTCTTCTCAATACCACAACACCTGCATACGCCAGCGTCAACGACAGGGCCTTTGCCTTTTGGATCACTCATTTTAGCTTTGCTTTACTTATTCAGAGTTTAAAAAAAAGATTTATGCTTTATTACTGCTGTGATATATATTGATGTGATATTTATTGTGATATTAAACACTGAAATCACTCCGAGGCATGTTGAACATCACTTGAACATTGAACAGACAATTGAACCTGCACTGCATTCGAACAATTTTATTGGTCATGGGACAGTGCAGTGGTCTTCTCTATTACGTTTTTTGTAAACTCTGCAAAAAATAATTAAAAATTTTTTTTTTACCAAAATTCAATGTGTGAACCACAGAACACTTATTACTCCTAGCCACAGATTTGAGTCCGTACACAGATTAATAAAGGAGTCCGTAATAATGGTGCTGATAATGGTGGCTCGAACTTGTCTCTGGTTGGTGCTGCTATCTAACCGTGGCTGGTTTGCTCTAAAGGTCCTTGGTTTGCTCAAACGTAGTGGTTATATTCTCTTTGGTTTGCTCTGGCTTCTTTTGTCGGTGCTGGTTTGTCTCTGCCTATGCCGATGTTCCCGACGCCTGTCCATCGTCCGCTTGTTAATTTTTACTCATTCGCAATGATTACAAGAAAAGTGTATATTTAAGGCTTTTAGTAGATATTTTATACTAATTAAGTTTTATAATAATATGTGATAGTTAAAATTTTGTTTGAAAACGAGCGCTGATACAGAAATGGCTGCGAAAACTTCGGATTGGCGTCCCGGGCCAACTGTGTGTCGATGTTGCCTCTCGGAAGGCTGTTATAAGGACATTTCAACTGAATATTTCTGGATGGGGAAACGGGAAGTGTACTCCGAGATGTTGTCAGAAACCTTCGATTTATCGGTGAGTTGAAACAATAGTTCCCTTTCACACTATGAAGTATGGCGTCCATTTTCTACAAACTTTTTTGGGTGTATAACCCGACCGAGTAGAATGGATTCATTGATATGCTATTTAGCTCGTGATTGGATGTCTCCTAAATTCGGTTACTTTATGAAATCGATTCTTTCTCTATGTGTATGAAGCCTGTGTTAAATTCATAATTATTTTCCTTGGCCTTTGTGCTTGTACTTTATGAACACAGGAAATTGATGATCATTGGAATAAATTGGAAAACTTTTTGTCTTGTTGCAATTTCAGGATACAATCTAATCCTGTACAAAATTCCATCAAATATATGTATAGTTGTACCTTTACCTATATGAGCCGTGAAAGTGTAGCAGACAGTTTGAACTTATAATAAAAAGGAAGGATTAGCATACTTTTTTTTTTCCACTACAAGCTAGCCCTTGACTGCGATCTCACCTGATGGTAAGTGATGATGCAGTCTAAGATGGTAGCGGGCTAAGCTGTTAGGTGTATGGCAGTTATATTAAACCCTTCGGTTTCTACACGGCATCATACCAGAACGCTAAATCGCTTGGCGGCACGTCTGTGCCGGTAGGGTGGTAACTAGCCACAGCCGAAGCCTCCCACCAGGCCAGACCAGGGAATATGCAGAAATTATAAATTCCCACATTGATCCTGCCGGGGATCGGAACCAGGACCTCCGCACGTCAAGGCAACAATGCTACACACTGCGCCACGGAGTTCGTCAAAATACTGTAAATTAACATACGTCATGGTTTAAATAATAATCTATGGGTTATTTTTAACTATAATAAATGATAGATTAGTACAATTTATTTTAGTACTAGATGATGCCTGCGACTTCGACCGCCTGGATTAAGTTTTTTTGATTCACAGGGGAACTCCTTAATTTACCAGGATAAATAGTAGCATATGCCCTTCCCCGGGATGTAACGCTATACCAAATTTCATCAAAATTAGTTGAATAAATGGCCACATACACAGTGAAACACATACACATTGTGACAGACACACTTTCGCATTTATAATATTAGTATGGATTTCATTCTGTTGCAACTTGATAAAATATCTTTCTACTTCATATGCGGCATTGCTGAGTCGTGATGTGTTTAAAATTCACCACAATATAATGGTGGCTAATGGATATTCATCATCAAAATCCCATTGCCTGCCCAGCTGATGGCCAGAATTATTAAATTGTAAAAGTGTAGAGTAATTATAAAATTTTTGTAATCTATACTTCTATACTTAATATTATAAATAATCAAGCAACTGCTGAGTTTCTTGCCAGCTCTTGTCAGTAGAATATTTCCGAACCAGTGGTAGTCTTGACGTATCATAAGCGACACAAGTTGTCCTACGTGAAATAAATCCTATTTATTTATAACTAGACGATTCCGGCGACTTCGTCTGCATGAATTGAGTTTTTTTTATTCCCGCGGGAACTCACAGGATGCAAACTATCTCTTTACCAGATTTCTTTAAAATTGGTTGAAAAGATGGGCCGTGAAAGCGTAGCACACAGCCGGATATGCACACAGGACACTTTCGTATTTTCAATATTAGTATGGATTTATTATTAGTGTGTACGTACCCTCAAAAGGAGTGTTGTCCGCAGATATCGTACTCCAAGTCCGGGGGCCCCAACAGCCAGAGCCGGCTGATCTGCGAGCCTTGCATAGCGCGGCTGCGGGACGCGGCCGACTTCAAGCGCCAGGTGCAGGAGTGTGAAAAGACGTTCGTGAGCTGCCTCGACCCCGCCGCCGCGATTGACGACTTACAAGGTAGCCGCCTCAACGCTTCCACCACCACCACCACAGTCCATTAACGTCCCACTGCTGGGCACAGGCTTCCACTCACAATGGAGAGAGGGAATCCGAAGCCTTCCAAAATAGCTCCAAAAAAGGAAAAAAATCTCAGATTTGTTATTTAATAATTATTGCACTTGCAATATTCTTGTTCAAGTAGGGAAAATTACCACTACAGCCTATTAACGTCCCTATTAAGGCCTCCACTCTCATAGGAGAGAGGGAATTAGAGCTTAGACCCATCACGCTGCTCCAATTCAAAGGCTTCAAAAAAAGGATTTTTCAGTGCTGCAACACGGCAATCTGCTAAAAGTAAGCAATAAGCCGCTCTATTGTGTGAAAACACTTCTGAGTGTGGCTTGAGTTTGAGCAAGTTGTCCAGTGACCCTTCGCTCATGTCGTGTTGTCTATCATCTTTAGTGGTCCACGATGATGCTTTTTCTTTTAAGTCTGGAAAACTGCAAGCTGCCTGTTTCCGTGAGCTGTGAGGCTAGTTTGTTTGCGCGGCTTGAGAGTCTGGTTTGACACCGCCTGCTGTTACACAAGATCTCTTGTTCTATAGTTTTCATCTGTAGGTCTTCATGGATGTATTTGTTACTTATGTACCATGGTATATCAAGCATTTTCCTCAGCGTCTTACTTACCACGCTGCTCCAATGTGGATTATCATGTTAGTGATAATAGCCGGGACCGACGGCTTAACGTGCTCTCCGAGGCATGGGGTGAAACACCGCTAACTTCCTAACTCTGGGCTAGTACTGAGAATTTTACAACAAACATTTTGCATTAATTATAATTTTTTTAGTGTTAAATTTATTATAATAGTATTTTTTATGATTGGCAGTGACCTTGGAGCTGGACAAGGCTGTGAAAGTGGAAATGGTGATGAAGGAGGAGAAGCGCCACAGCGACGACGGCTTTGACGACGCGCCCGACTTCGGCGACGACGACGACTACGACGACCGTGAGTGAAGCGCCGTAGAGCGTGCATTCTGTACATTTTACTATACATTTACCTTCGAGCTGGAGAAGGCGGTGAAAGTGGAAACGGTGATGAAGAGTCCTTTATTCGACGTCCCAGAGCAAAAAAAAGCAAAAAAAACGTATTCCACGCGAACAAACTCGCGGGCATCAGATCTTTCCGAATTTTCACGTATCTTTGCCGCTCGCGCCGCCATATTGGAAAAATGACGCCCAAAAACAGTTTTTTGACGTCCTCCGTGGCGCAGTGTGTAGCGCTGTTGTCTTAACGTGCGGAGGTCCCGGGTTCGATCCTCGGCAGGGTCAATTTGGGAATTTATAATTTCTGAATTTTACCTGGTCTGGCCTGGTGGGAGGCTTTGGCCGTGGCTAGTTACCACCCTACCGGCAAAGACGTGCCGCCAAGCGATTTAGCGTTCCGGTACGATGCCGTGTAGAAACCGGAGGGGTATGGGTTTAATATAACTGCCATGCCCCTAACAGGTTAGCCCGCTACCATCGTAGACTGCATCATCACTTACCATCAGGTGAAATCGCAGTCAAGGGCTAACTTGTAGTGGATTAAAAAAAAACTATTTTCGGACTAATTTTACGATGAAAAGAGTTACGTATTAAATTAAACTAGAGAAAATTACACACAATTTATGTAGTAACTTTTTTTTCTACAATATAAATAAATTTTTTACTGTGGGTGTTTTACTAGATCTTTAAACTAATTTAGATTGACTTGGCTAAATCTAGTCTCGAGGTGGCAAAGTGAAAATTCGGAAAGAGCACGTCGTAATCTATAAAATCCACCAATTTTCAAAACTCCAGAGAAACTTTCCAGGTAACCCCCTTTTTGAGCACCAAATTACCGTATTAAATACATTGTCTCCATTTCAGTCGACGACCAGCCATTAACGAAACTTGCGAG
This sequence comes from Erebia aethiops, assembly GCA_923060345.2. Taxonomy (NCBI): domain Eukaryota; kingdom Metazoa; phylum Arthropoda; class Insecta; order Lepidoptera; family Nymphalidae; genus Erebia; species Erebia aethiops. Next base: position 8,206,312 of record OV281084.1, on the reverse strand, counting down.
CAAAATACCCAAGAAGGAGACAGTGGACGTATTAGATTTGCTCGACAACGCGAAAATCACCCACAAGAGGAAGTCCTCATCGAAACTCAAGACACAGTCGTCTAAAAAGGCGAAAAGCAAACAGGTCGCCAGCTCTAGCAAGGAGAAACCGGAGCCGAAGAAGAAAAAAGGTAGGCATCTAGACTTTTTTATATCTACCGTCGATATAGGAGATTGCTTTGAATTGAGTATCTGACAGCTAGTTTCAAACGTCAAAACGCGCGGTTAGAATGGGGTATTGTTTGAAATACTTGCCTGTGACGTCATCAAAATTTGACGCACTTCTACTTTAATCGATATATGATTTAAAATGGTTTTCAGTCATACAACTAATAGGAAACTGAATTTTAAGTCTTTTGGGATTTCCTCTCTATAATAATCACGGATCACTTGCAGAGTCTGTATGTTTATTTAGGTCAAATTTTTCAACTAAATTTTAAAACGGTTATCCCCAAAACCTATTGAAATGAAATTTTTCATATACGTTTAATCGTTTAGTGTGGATGACATTGCATGATTAGCTAAGTGACGTCATTCTAAATAAAATATGGCGGGCTCTTTTATATGGCGGAATAATTATGCAACGCCGTGATATGTGTATCAATTAAATGGGTATGCCGCAAAGAATACGAAAAATAAAATGACGTCACGCTAAATTCAATATGGCGGGCGATAAAAGCATGTTTTTAAAAATTGATTTTTAATAATTTAAGACTTATGCCGTACCGTTAACAAGGAATAGGGCCTGATTTTAAGGAAATCCCATGGGAGGTGGGAGCATCCACGGTCGGTCTCTAACTTGCTAGTAAACATATAAGAATCATAATATTATAATTCATAGCAATTCTCTTTCTCGACGATAAATTGTCAGGTTTTGTGCTGTTGCCACTCACACACACACACATATACACGTTACACAAAAACACACAAAACTATGTTTTTTCTGTGAACAAATAATGATTTTTATTTTTTATTATTATTATTATTTATTTTTAAATTAAAAAAATTACTTTCGGTTGTGCTCACCGCTGTCGCAGTGGTGAGCATTGTTGCTTTTTGAATCGGTTTTGGTTTGATTTCCGGTAAGGGTAATTTGAGAGTAATTTTTAAATTGGCTCATGCCTGGTCTGGTCACTCTGGTTAGTTAGTTATCCTACCTGCAAAGCTGTACAGACAAACAATTTAGCGTTCCAGTACGATGCCGTGTGGAAACCGATTAGAGGATATGTGTATTAAAACTGACATACCGTTTTAGATTACCCTCCTTCCATCTTAGACTGCAGCGGCACTTACCTGAGATATGAGAGATGAGAGTCAAGGTCGAACTCGTCATTAAATAAAAAAAAAAGTCCAGGGGCCCTATTACATCAAAGCGATTGCTACAGTATAACCATCGCAATCGCCTGTGATTTGCTAACACTTTCGATATTGGCCAATATACATTATCATGTGTCGAAGCCAGAATTATCCATCCTTATAAAAAACTAGCTGATCCCCCCAACTTCGTCCGCGTGGATTGAGGTGTTTTGATTCCCGCAGGAACTCTTATTTTCCGGGATAAACAGTAGCCTATGTGTTATTCCAGACTATAATCTATCTCTGTGCTAAATTTAATCCAGCAGCCCTATTCTCTAACTCAGTGGCTATCAAAAATGAAAATCACTGACATAAATTTTATATCCATTGAAGGTTTGCTATGAAATAGAAATTAAGTTTTCATAGCAAACCTTCAATGGATAAAACATATATGTCAGTGGCTTTCAATCTTTGATAGCCACTGAGTTACAGAATAAGGGGGCAGATCCTTTCGCATTTATAATATTAAGTATATTAATAAAGTATAGAATAGTATAGATTGCGGTATTTTTAATAGTTGACGTATGTTCTGTCCTTTTCTTTCGTACGTCAAATTACTGATGATAGAAAGAAAGAGAAATGGATCTTTATCTGTTCACACTAATGAACGTTGGTATTAAGGCTTTCAAAATCTTTATTAATATTATAAATGCGAAAGTTTGGATGGATTTATTTATGTGTAGATTTAGTTATGTTTGTAATACTCAATCACGCCCCAACGGCTGAACGGATCTGGCTGAAATTTGGCACAGAGATAGATTATAGTCTGGAATAGCACATAGGCTACTTATTATCCCGGAAAATTAAAAAGTTCCCGCGGGCACCAAAAAACCTCAAACCACGCAGTTGAAGTCGCGGGCCACCACTACAGCCTATTAACGTCCCACTGCTGGGCACAGGCCTCCACTCTCATAGGAGAGAGGGAATTAGAGCTTAGACCCACCACGCTGCTCCAATGCGGGTTGGCGGGCTTTAACGACTATACTATTATCATGTTAGTGATAATAACCGGGACCGACGGCTTAACGTGCTCTCCGAGGCACGGGGGTGAAACACCGCCATCTTCCAACTCCGGGCTGGCACTGAGAATTTCTGAATTGAAAAACCCAATACCTAACAATTTTTATGCCCGACCGGGAATCGAACCCAGGACCTCGTGATCCGCAGTCGACTATGCTAACCGCTAGACCAACGAGGCAGTCAAAGTGAAGTGAAGTGAAGTCGCGGGCATTCGCTAGTAAATAAATAAATAGAAGTACCAAACTATTAGGCTGAAAATTAAAAAAAAACACATCCAGGGCCTTACTGCTTCAATGGTACTCGAGAGTGGGAGCACTGCAGCTCTGGGGACGCCATGAGAGGATGGTGATTAATATGGTGGTCGTTGGTGTAATAAAAGTATAATAATCAATACTCAATTTCTTTATAAAATGTAGGACATACAGGAGCCGGCTATGTTACGTCATGTTTTGACTCTACCAACGGTTCGGAACGCAGTTTCTATATTTTTTTATTATTTATTGCGTGATAGGCTTGCGCTTGACGACAATCATGCTTAGTGCAAAGCAATGATGAGGTCTAGGTTGGAACGCGCTTGCCTAGAAGATGCTTATTCATTCTTGCCTTGAAGGTGTATCTAAGTTATATGTGGCAGGAAACACGTGCGCTGGCTATTGACTGCTTTCAGTGTTTTCCATCTAATAAAACATTGAAAGGCTGAGACTATGTAGTACAAAAACTGCATTCAAATCGGTCAAGCTAGAAACGACCAAATCGCGGACAAAGATTTTATATCTATATAGATGATATCATAGGTACATATAGACATACATACATACATACAGGTCGAATTGCGCTTCTCCTTTTTTTTTTGAAGATCTTGAAATATGACTTATTCGCACAGCACAAAAACTGACAATATTTTGATAAAATGCATGGTGTGTGTGTGTAAGTTATCTAGTTTTAACTGATAAGCATGGACACGTCTTGTAACAAATAAATATTGTAAACTAGATGATGGCCGCGGCTTCGTCCGCGTGGAATAAGGTTTTGATTCCCGTGCCTATGTTCTTCCCCGGGATACAAACTACCCCAATACCAAATTTCATCAAAATCGGTTGAACAGATGGGCCGTGAAAGCGTAATAGACAGACAGACAGACACATTTTCGCATTTATAATATTAGTATGAATTTTTCGTTTCGTGGGCAAATATATTAAATTCAAATTCAAATGTTTTTTTATTCAAATAAACTTTTACAAGTGCTTTTGAATCGTCCAGTGAATCTACCACTGGTTCGGAATGCCATTCCTACCGAAAAGAACCAGCAAGAAACTCGGTATTATTTATCTATCTACTAGCTGATGCCCGCGACTTCGTCCGCGTGGTTTAAGTTTTTTTGATTCCCTAGGGAACTCCTTAATTTTCCGGGATAAAAAGTAGCCTATGTCACTCTCCAGGTTCTCAACTATACCCATGCCAAAAATCACGTCGATCCGTTGCTCCGTTGCGGCGTGATTGAAGGACAAATCAACAAACCGACAAACAAACAAACACACTTTCGCATTTATAATATTAGTATGATATGAAGTATGATTACCAATGAAGCACTATCAGGATACAAAAAGGGGGTTGGATTGGAGGTAGAGACTGATTCTACATTGATTGATCGAACGACTGTGATCAATCGAATTTTCAACGTAAAAACTTATACAAGTTTCGTTAGGATGTTTGCCCTCGATGTCAAAGTTAGCCCGCTTTCATCTTGGGCTCAGCCACCCCATTGTCCAAGCAAATTCTAATCATTTGACAGGTCAAAACGTATAGCTCGAACTGTTTATGGAGTTCATACATGCCTTTTGACGTGCAGGCATCTATGAACTCCTTGAACAGGTCGAATAATACGTTTGACAAACGACTACGTTTACATTTCCTTACAAAATCGGTGGGCACATCCATAGAAGTGTAATCGATGGCGTGCAATAGAGGCATACAAGCACGCTGACCCTCGAAATAAGAATGCTTGTTTCATGACCTGCCAATAAATAGGTTCCTAGCCTATTTACAAACTTCATGTGCGCCACTGGGTGAACTTAACTTAATATTACAAATAGGCTTATTATAGATTCATTTATTTGCAAGAAACATGTTTTTACAAAAGATGGAAGACAGAATAATAGAGTAAATGTTTCGCCTTACCATTATAGGCATACAAAAATAAAAATTCAAGTTTTTTTGGTAACTAAGATATCAAATAAAAGTTACCTTTTCAGGTAAGTTCTTGTGATAGACATGAATTTAAAAAAAAATTAAATAGACGTTTCCATGCTTTATGACCTGAGTGGTCTTACTTTGAAAGAATTTGATGGACGAATAATACCCTATTGTTTATCTTTTGTACAAGGCTTCTTCTCAGACCAGAGCGCGTTTGGGAACCTCGTAGTATACTAGTCTCATTGAAAATTATCACCAGCGCCCCATTTCCATGAACTTGATAAATTGAACTATTGACTTTAAAAGTGTACTCGTTTTGAAACAAAATATTACAGTAGAAACTGACTGACTGTATGTGAAGCTCAAATAGCCGTGCCTAGAAATCTGAGCTTTAACATGTACAATCCCACCAACTTAACTGGCCCGGTAGCCAAAATTGGAACTAATTTTTATGCGTGTTTAAAACCAGAAACAAAACCTAGAATTATATAAAATAAACGGAGGTCTCTCAAAGTTAATTTATTTGCGAAAAGTTAAATTTGTTGCCTCCGAAAATATGCGTTTCGTCCATAAAATTCTGATAAATACACTGTCACGAATTAATTACGAATCGAAATTGTTTAAAATAATCTCATTATCTCATTTCGTTCACACATTTGATGGACAATTTCGCTTAGTAATTCTTTCCAATTAGCACATATTATGTAATTTGAATTGAGTACCTATGTTTCGTCGATAACATTTCAGCCAATATAAAACTTATTTTTAATACTTTAAACAACTTTTTTCCACTCGATTCGTATCGGATGCATTTTAAATATAAAAAAAAAACTTAACTATCAATATATTTGCGTATAAAAGAGCAAATACTCAAATACAAATTCTGGTTATTTACCGCTATTCGCGAACTTATCGCTACTCCTAGAACAAGCTTTTCGCTTAGTTACGGTGAAATGTGGAATATTCCTCAAGTTAAAGAAAAAAAAACTGGTCTTGCATTTCACTTACGGAATGGATAAAGTTCGTTGGCTGTAGACCATGTTTAGTGTAGCATAATGAAAATACTGTAAAAGGCGTGTCCGCGTTGAATGGTGCCAAGAATACTGCCTGTATTTCCGCGCTGATTATTATTAACGGCCAGGGTGATGCCCTCCCGCCACCAGAGGAGGCACCTAATTGTAACAATAATGCCATAGAAAGAAATACGCTGGAAATAAACAAAGAATGTGACCCAAAGTAAAATATGGAATGTCTGCAGTCGGTATAGCGGTCTTTTTTTGTTTTAGAGGAATGGTCCGACCCTGCGAGGGAAAACGCCGGTACCATCATACAATGTACGACCGCCTACCCCTTCCGGGTGAACGATAAGTGCATAGTCTGCGTCTACTGCCAGGAACTGTACGAGGACCCTGACGAGTTCAGGCGGCATATGGACTGTGAGCATGCGCAGTTCAACGAGAAGGTCGCGTTCTACAACCTTCCCAAGCTAGAGTTCATCAAAGCGGATCTAACCAATCTCACCTGTAGGCTATGCGGGCAGAGGTTCGAAACCCTGGAAAGCGTTGCGGACCATTTGAAAAACATACACGGACAATCTATTGACTTGAATGCGAGGCTCGGAGTGATGCCTTATGTCCTGCGAAAAGACTTTTTCAGTTGCGTCGTGTGCGCCAAAAGTTGCCCGTCCCTGCTCCATCTCAACCGACACACGATAACACATTTCTTGAGCTACGTTTGCCATTTTTGCGGGAAAAGCTACGTCGCGACCACCGGTCTGCTCAGACACGTCCGCTCCAAACACCAGGAGTACAAAGTGTCTTGCCGACGATGCGGCAAAATTTTCCCCAACATGGAAGCCAAAGAGAAGCACAGGAGAACAGAAAAGTCCTGTATGCCATACTGCTGCTCCAAATGCCCTGAGAGATTCCACGACTGGAAGATCAGGAAACGTCACATGGAAACGGAGCACGGGCAGAGCAAGCGCATAGACCGTTGTGCCGACTGCAATATAACCTTTAGCAAGGGGAGCGCGTATTACCAACATTTCAAGCTGAAGCATTCTAAAGATTGCGTGGTTTGTAAACACTGTGGCATGAAATTCATTTGTCGGTCGCGGTACAAGCGTCACTTGTCAACACATGTCAGTTATAGCGCGTAATCTCTTTGAGAATGACTGCTACCTATTTTCGAAGTGAAACTTCTTTAGAATCGTTGTGATTTGAAAGTTCGATGAGAAAAAGCGACACTTAAAAGAGACAAACATATTCATAATAGCGTGCGAGAGAATGAGATAGAATACAAGTTATATTTATCATATCCTCTCGCAGGCTACTTTTCTGAAGTTCCACTTCTGCCGTGTGTGAATTGCACACACACCCTTTTTGGTTTTTTAATGATTAATTATCAGAGGCCCAAGAATTTATTGTCTCATTATTTGTAAAATGTAAAATCGAAATCATTCGAGAGTTCAAAACGTATTATTCGAACTGTTTAAGGAGTTCATTCATACTTTTTGACTTCCAGGCATCTATGCTCTCCTTAAACAGTTCGAATTATACGTTTGACAAACGTTTACGATTACAATCGGAGGGTAGTTTCAGGAAGCTAATTTGTCGGCTCGCGATGCGAAGCGACGCGTGTCTTGGAAAACGTTGCAAAGTAAACTGAGCATTATTTCCACTGCGCAATGCACATTGTCGATCAAATTGGCTTGCGCTCTTTTTCATTTTGCTTCACATAAATTGGTATATTGCATTTACTCTCGAATATTTTAGACGCGTCCTGTCGGTTTAATATTTTACGTAAGAGTAATATCTTGAAATTCAAGAAAATTAATCATTTATTTTGCCGTAATCGCGCAAACTGTACCTATGAACACAAATTGCATTTTTTGGCCACATACATTGTACTTTTAGTGTAATTAAGATTTTTAGATGAATAAATGTCTTGACTCGAAAATATATTGTTATTCTTGTTTAACCACATTTCCGATAAGATTTGCAAATGGGGTTTCGGCGATTTCTTAATGCCGTGTAGAATCGTAACAGGGGTATGGGTTTAATATAACTGCCATACCCCTAACAGGTTAGCCCGCTACCATCTTAGACTGCATCATCAGTTACCATCAGAAAAGATCGCAGTCAAGGGCTAACTTATAGTGGATAAAAAAGCGATACCTTGCGAGGCCCGCATTATGAGAACCATATCACTTTGGTTTGGTATTTTTGGTTGGTGAAAAAAATATTTAAGGCTGCAAATTTCGAAACGCTGATGATTTTATTTGGTTACCCAACCGCCAGCGGTCGTTGCTTAAAATAAAATGACCTGGGGAGTAGTTTTCAGACCTGGGGAACACCCCCGTGGGGAAACTAGTGGTAGATTCATTCGACTATTCATAAACACAAAAAGTCTATTTGAATAAACAACATTTGAATTTTGAACCACTCCCTGGGGTGCCGGGTGTAGACTGTAGACACAAAACAGATCTTGCTGTTTAAAAATGTAAGACCCTTGTACAAGAAATACCAAAAGTCTAAAAATGTTTAAGAAATCCATAACTGAATGAACTCACATTTTTTTAAAGTTATTCTTTAAGCCATTAGCAAAATAAGCATATTTCTTTTTCGTCTTCTTATGTTTCTGATTTTTATCAGCTATAACCAAGTTCTACTAAAACAATATATTTAAGTCATATCACATATTATGACACCCGGAGTGTGCCAAAAATTAAAATAAATCTGGTTAAAATAAAAAGGTTTACAGCGCGATGCTAACACAGACTTTTAAACTTAGGATTCCACATTATTCAACCACACAATATTTATTGTTTTAACAGCAAGAAATGTAAAAGTAGGTATATTATATATTTAAAGACTAACATTCATCTTATAACACAGTATCTCGCTCTTACCAGCAATAGGCTTCGTATTGTCTAGACTTGTCCAGTTTCGTATATATATATTTATTCATATTTATTCATAATAAAGCTACAAAAATAATAACAAATAAACCACAAACACAAATAACAATAGCATAAACTAAAACATGAAAGTTGAACTTACATCATAATTTGGCCATTTGCGTGGGTGGTAGGTCTGACTCCTAACAACCTTATAACCGTCTTCCAAAAAAGGAGGTCCTCAATTCGGCGCGTGTCTTTTTTTTAAGCATCTAAAAGTTACATATAGTGAAAGGAGCTTTGTTTCTCTTTGTTCTAGTGGTGGATTGGTTAATCACGGCGCGTCACAACGCTAAGGTAGTTTTGAAATACACGACAATGTATCCGTTTAGGATACCCAGTAATGCGATGGTATGCGTGTACTGCTGCGAACAGGTGGACGACCCGGCCGCTTACCGGCAGCACATGAAGGAGGAACACAGGACCTTCAATGTGGACACAGCCTTTGCACACACGCCTAACAACTACACTGAGTTCCTCAAGGTGGACTGTAGCGAGCTGGCGTGCCGCATTTGCGACCGACCCTTCGAAACCATCCCTAGCATAGCGCAGCACATCGCGCAAGACCACGGCAAAGACGTCAACTTGAAAGTAGAAGTCGGCATGCAGATGTTCAAACTAGGTCCAGAGAAATGGGTTTGCGCGCTTTGCACGATGAAGCTGCCCAGCTTGCGCGAGCTGAGCCGCCACACCAGTTGTCACTACCACAAATACACGTGCGAAACCTGCGGCAAGTCGTATATAAATAAGGAGAACCTCCAGAGGCACATTCAGTACGCTCACAGCGATTACAAGATATGCATCAAATGCAAGAGGAGCTTTATATCTGTTCAGGAGCGGAGGAAGCACGTCGTGGACTCGCCCAAATGCTGGCCGTTCTCGTGCCCACAATGTGGGAACAGGTTTCTGACTAGACGGATCAAAATGGACCATATGCGGGAAGCGCACGGGCAAGCGCCTAGGTCCCACACTTGTCCTGACTGCGGGCAAGTCTTCGAAAAGTGGCATCACTACAGAGCCCATTTCATCCTATCGCATACAAATGACACGTATGCGTGCACGTTTTGCAACCTAAAGTTTGATTCCAAACGCAATCTCTCGGAACATGTGGTCATTCACACGAAGGAGAAATCGTTTCCGTGTCCGGTATGCTCTAAGACGTTTTCGAGGAAAAAAAATTTGGCCCAACACAGCTGGGTCCACAGTGAATACAAGCGTTTCGAGTGCACGCTTTGCAATAGGCAGTTCAACCAGCGTGTAAGTTGGAAAACCCATATGAAGCACTACCATCCGGAGTTGGTCAATTTCTGACCTACTACAGCTGTGAAGGGTGAAAAGTTGCGACTCGATAGTCTATTTTAACGTTAATTATTATTAGGTTAGGTCGCTGATAAACTAAGTGTAATAATCGAAGATAGCCTATTGATAACTTTTTATTCAATATAATATGGTTTATTGCTCCCAAATTCACAATAATAGTTCCCAATAATGAAAGTCTCGCTCCAGTTTCGTACAGGTGAATATATATTTTCTGTAAAATAATAAACAAGCTGATGCCCGCGACTTCGTCCGCATGGAGTAAGTTTTTTAATTCCCTCGGAAACTACTTATTTTTCCGCCATAAAAAGTAGCCTATCTATTAAAAAATTTTGGGGAATTGGACTCATATTTATTACTACTGCTTTTCTGTATGTTTATTTTTCAATCTCGATTTTGTTTGTCAATTTTCCTAACAATGTTTCATATCCCAAATAATAATAGTAAATCCTTAATTAAGTAGCTACATAGTAAAACTACTGGAAATATTTGGCGACTCTTAGGATAACTTCCTTTCTGTACAGACGGTAGTCTTGAAATGTAATAAAAGCCACAAGTGGGCTTACATGAATAAAACGTCTTGAATATTCAAATTATACTTTCAGTTACTGTTTTTGACTTGTTCGTTTTACCTTTACTTATTTATATTCAATAATTTCGAACAAATCAAATTGACGGCTGCACAGAATGAAGATAATCGGATAAGGGAATAAATAAGTAAATTAAAATTTAAAAAACCGCATCTCATGGATTGAAAAATAAAAAATCACGATTGCAGCGCAACTTGGTGGACTATGACCCTAAAACATAATATCTAAGAACCTTCTCAGAAGTTATGCTTAACTGATGCAAAAAACCGCATAATAATCGGTCCAGTAGTTTTCCAGGAAAATTGTAACAAAAAAGTGCACAAACGTACAAACAAACAAACAAACGCACAACCTCTTAGGGTAATAAACGCAAGGCAACACATCCAAATAACATTTAAACTAATCCAATTTTTATCGACATCGTAAACCGAAAATGCTGGAAGATGAAGAACGGAGTATCAATAAGATGGTTTGGGAACGAACAACCGAATGACCAAGGGCATTTCTTTTTGTTCTAGACAAAAGTGATGCGTATTACATGGCGCGGCGCAACGCGGAGTATATCGTGCGTTTAACCACAGCATACCCGTTCAGGCTCCCCGAGGACTCCATGGTTTGTGTGTACTGCGGAGAGAGTTATGACGACCCAACCATGTACAGAAAACACATGAACGAAGAGCACCAGACCTTCAATGTGCGAATGGCGTTCGTCCATTGCCACGAGGGTTTTATCAAAGTGGACTGTACCGAACTCCAGTGCCGTCTGTGCACGGAACCCTTCGAAAAACTGGAAGATGTCGCCCAGCACTTGTACCACAAACATGAACAACCGATCGACTTATCATTCGAGCTCGGCATGCAACCGTTCAAATTAGAAAAAGACAAATTGATATGCGCGATCTGTAACTCGAAATCTCTGTGTTTAAGACAGTTAAGTAGACACACGCAGACCCATTTCTTGAAATACACTTGCGAGGCCTGTGGGAAATCGTACGCCACGATCACAACTCTGAAACATCATATAGCATACTCGCATACGGGACAGGAGAGAATTTGCAGGAAATGCAAAACTACCTTCAATTCATTAACAGAGAAAAGGGATCATTTGAACGGCTCGAAAAGGTGCTGGTCACACTTGTGCCACATTTGCGGGGAAAGATTCTTGAGTTGGACGCTGAAACAGACGCATCTAACCGAGGTTCACGGCGCGCCAAAGAGGACGTACGCTTGCCCAGAGTGTGGAGAAGTTTTCCCAGACAGGAAAAAGTATAGAGTTCACTTTAAAATTTTACATACAGACGATAACTTCGTGTGCACATGTTGCGGACTTAAATTCGACACGAAACGAAATCTGGAGAACCACAGAGTGATCCATACGAGAGAAAAGTTATTCCCATGTCCGGTTTGCTCGAAATCTTTTCCGCGCAAGAAGAATCTTGTCCAGCACATGTGGATCCATAGCGAATTGAAAAGGTTTAGCTGCACACTATGCAATAAGCAATTCAACCAGAGGGTCAGTTGGAAGACGCATATGAAATCCTACCATCCAGATTTAGTTGACTATCAGGGCATGCAGAATAATAAGGCGAAAATGGTGCTCACAGTTTTGAAGAACGACTAAATAGGACGTTTGGTATTTAGGGTCTGCTAGACATTTTAGTTTACAAGTTTTTTGAACGCAATTAAAATTATTGATAAATGATTTATTTATTTCACGTAGGACAACTTGTCTCACTTATGATACGTCAAGACTGCTAAATTAATATAATGTCACTTTTACCTACTTTCTGCATTGTAGGTCCTTTTTTGCTGAGGGTCGTGAGCCCTTCCATTAATAACATTTTTGTCTGAAGCCTTTGGGATATTAGTAAAGTTAGGATGGGATATAATTTAGGAAAATTACTGTTGAATCGCACAAATAATATTTTTATCCATTTTTTACTATACGAAACACATGCATTCATGTATGAAAACGAACGAGTGTTACCTCTAAATTGTTATAATCTGTGCTCAAAACTTTTCGATTATGCAATACTTTTGTGTTTTTGTTTTTGAGCAACACACAAATGCACAAATAAAACAATTATTGGTTTTTTAATTTTTTTAGGGAATTGGCGCATTTTTTACTCGTAAGTCAAATTACTTTTATTTATTTAAATATTTTTAAAAAATGTGGGTCTTTGGAATACTTTATGAACGCGAATTGGAATTCCACATATTTTGTTAGTGTGGAAACCGCGGAACTTATATATTGTGGCATCAGTGAGCCTATCATTGTAAAAAAAAGACGTATTTGGACAGTGTTATAATTTAAAATTGAAAAAGAGGTAAATACTAAAGATGGCGTTACTAGACCCATAAAATCTATGTTTAGTATAATTATTATAGATCATAGACAATATTGTATAGTTATTAATATTAATTGGATTAAATGTTACGTTGTCGTATAGTCCAGAAGTTGTTTTCGTTTAATAGTTTATGTGGAAACGATTGTACAGGATTAAATATTATTACTTAGTAGGATAATAAACAATTTAAATCTATTTCTCGAGTTTTAATAATAACCTCATTGTGTGAAAATCTTAAAAATAAAAGACTTATTAAAATGAAAGAAATTAGGCAGGGCTAGCTTATTGGGCCTCTTATGTATCTTAAAATCGCTTAAATGTTACAGTGACAAAGTAATTCATCGATGGGCAATTATCTTAGTAAGATATTATTTATATGCTGCATATTTACTTTACTTACACTCGCTGAATATTAAAAATAAATAAGATGTATAGCACAACTTTGTGCGTGTGTCGGAGGCGCCACTATCTAATAAATAATCTCCAATTTAGGTAGGGTAGGTGTACTCTGTTAATTCCGAATTTCGCCACACCCACAGATAGCTTGGCCGACCCTAACAAAAGGATTGTACGCAAGTTCTCAAATGAGGTCGACAGTAAGAATAAACTGGCTATAACACTAGGGGTAGACTTATTGCTACAGGAGCAATTGACCAAAGGTATTTCTGTCTGTTCTAGACGAGAACCGCCCGTTATCCCTCGCCAGACGCAATGCCGCCGTCATGGTGACATATACGACCGCCTACCCCTTCAGGTTGCCCGAGACGTCCTTAATGTGTGTGTATTGCTGCGAGTCGTACGCTGACTCCGCGCAATTCCGACACCATATGAACTCGGAGCACCAAACCTTCAAAGTGGAGACCGCTTTCGCTCATTGCCCATACGAGGGCTACCTCAAAACGGACTGCACGGACCTCCGCTGTAGAACGTGTGGCGAAGCCTTCAAAACGATCGAGGATGCAGCAAGGCATCTGAAAGATGTACACGACCAAAAAATTAATTTCGATTTCCATTTGGGTATCCAACCCTTCAAATTCGAGGGCGAAAGAGTGTTGTGTGGAATCTGTGACAGGAATTTCTCTGGTCTCCGACCCCTTAGCTGGCACATGACCTCGCATTACAAGAACTTCACTTGTGCGGAATGCGGGAAGTCCTACACTACTAACGGATCCCTCCAGCAGCATATGAGGTTCAATCATATACCTGATGAACGCATCTGCAGACGTTGCAAAAAGACGTTCAGCTCATTGGAGGCTAAGAGAGAGCATGAGGAGAATTCGCCCAGATGTTGGCGTTTCTCATGTATCCAATGTAATGAGAGGTTTTTAAAACGGTCCGCTAAAGACAAGCATTTGACAACTGTCCACGGTCAGGCATCAATTACTCATACGTGTCCGGAATGCAGCCAAGTTTTCACGTCCAGGAATTCCTACAGAGTCCATTTCGCGACCATGCACGCGGGCGTTATTTTCGTTTGCTCCTGGTGCGGCAGGAAGTTCAGTACCAAACGTCATTTGGATCAGCACACAGTCGTTCATACGGGGTTAAAGCTTTTTGATTGTACGGTGTGCTCTAAGTCTTTCTCAAGAAAGGCCAATTTGGCGCAGCACATGTGGATTCACAGCGATTACAAGCGTTTCAAATGCGCCCCGTGCAATAAGCACTTCAATCAGCGCGTTAGTTACCAGTCCCATATGAAGGCGCATCATCCCGAAATACAAAACGAATGAAAAGAAGAAAGAAAGATAAAAATGTTAAGAAAGCTTTGCCACACATTTACTTATAATTATATTGTCCAATTTATATTAATGATATAAATCAATATGAAAATAGACTATTTTACATCTATAGCCCAATTTTTGATAGTACCCCCAGTATGTGAAATTTTTATTCAGCCTACAATCGTTTGACTCTTCAAGTGCTACATGAAATTGATTTATTGATGAGATATTTTCAAAGCCGTTTTTACTGCAAATTTTAAAAGGTTCATTACTTAGACATTTACGCTATACGCTAAAAATAAAGAAGATTTATAATAGTACAAGGATTATGCATAAGTTTTAAACCTTGTTCGACTGCTTATAATGAACCAGTGCAGAGACTAGATATTAGAGGTACTGCTGAAGAGTTGTTAACCAGAAAATTGACCAAAGGCATTTCTGTCTGTTCTAGACGAGAACCGCCCGTTATCCCTCGCCAGACGCAATGCCGCCGTCATGGTGACATATACGACCGCCTACCCCTTCAGGTTGCCCGAGACGTCCTTAATGTGTGTGTATTGCTGCGAGTCGTACGCTGACTCCGCGCAATTCCGACACCATATGAACTCGGAGCACCAAACCTTCAAAGTGGAGACCGCTTTCGCTCATTGCCCATACGAGGGCTACCTCAAAACGGACTGCACGGACCTCCGCTGCAGAACATGTGGCGAAGCCTTCAAAACCATCGAGGATGCAGCGAAGCATCTGAACGATGTTCACGACCGGAAAATAAATTTCGATTTCCATTTGGGAATACAACCCTTCAAATTTGAGGGCGAGAAACTGATGTGCGGAATCTGCGACAGGAATTTCCCGTGCCTCCGACAACTCAGCCGCCACATGTCCACCCATTACCAGAACTTTACATGTGCGGAATGCGGGAAGTCCTACACTACCAACGGATCCCTCCAGCAGCACATGAGGTTCACTCATATACCGGATGAACGCATCTGCAGACGTTGCAAGAAGACGTTCAGCTCATTGGAAGCTAAGAGAGAGCATGCGGAAAACTCGCCCAGATGTTGGCCGTACCAATGCATCCAATGCGGCCAGCGGTTCATTAAATGGTCCGCTAAGGAAAAGCACTTGACAACTGTCCACGGTCAGGCGTCAAGGACTCATTCGTGTCCGGAATGCAACCAAGTGTTCACGTCCAGGAATTCCTACAGAGTCCATTTCGCGACCATGCACGCCGGCGTTAATTTCGTTTGCTCCTGGTGCGGCAGGAAGTTCAGTACCAAGCGTCATTTGGAACAGCACACAGTCGTCCATACGGGCATAAAACTTTTCGATTGTACGGTGTGCTTTAAGTCCTTCCCCAGAAAGGCCAATTTGGCCCAGCACATGTGGATTCACAGCGATTACAAGCGTTTCGAATGCAACCTGTGCAGTAAGCAGTTCAACCAGCGTGTTAGTTACAAGTCCCACATGAAGGCGCATCATCCCGAAATACAAAACTATTGAAAGACAGAAAACGCGTGTATTTTAAGTTGGCACATCACTTGAGCATTTAATTCAAAGGGCGGATATAAATAAATTTCTTAAAAGCCAGCAACGAATTGGCGGTTCCTCTGGTGCTGCAAATGTTCATGGGCAGCAGTAACCACTTACAATCAGTTGCTCGCCTGCTCGCTATCTGAAAATGTTTACCCGTTTTTAAACTAGATTTTTTATAACACTGCTTGCAGTAAGATCTAAAATGCCTTAGCAAGGGATTTTAGGGATGTGATTCCCATATTACGTTTCAAAATTATCAAAAGTTTTCAAGCATCGCATTTAACAAAAAGAGTATGACTGACATTTTTTATAATGAAACTCACTTCCTTATTTCAAGTTTGACACATTAGCATTATCGCATTTGTTAAAGTGACATTTATTGAAAATATTGTTACGGGCTGGGGTTACGTTAACCGGAGAGAGATGCTGTATGTTTCACAATAATTTATTGGTCTTACATAGTCGAGGGCAACTGGTACACTGAACACTTTTCTTCTCTTGTCACGACTTCTTCTATCATCTCGAGGTTGTCGCTTCGTTGACTGCTGATTTGTAACTCTATCAATGTCTGGACGCAGCGCCTTTTTATACCCCTCAGGCCGATATTCCAGAATATAAAACTGTTCAAATTCAAATACCACATGATTTCTTCTTAATTTCAGTTGACCGGTAACATTTCAAAAGAGGTATTACTGGCTAAATCCCCAATAAAAACATTAACACCATTCTGTCCCTTTTTCTCATTTGCCAAACCCATTCTTTCCTTATCTCTGTCACTAGACAGCTGGCTTGTCGTAGAACGTTAATTTTGACTGATAATTACTTGACATAATGGTTGTTTTTACTTAGTTACGCGTAAATTCACCTAGTTACGCGACAATATTAAAAAAGATTTTCTACATCAACCCTTTCTATACTGCAGCCACCAATACAATATGTTAAAAAACCTATGATCTATGCCTAATCAAATCACATATCGACTTTCTGCCTTCATTCAATTGTGAACCTTAAGGTGGTAAACATTTTCTGACCGCGACAGTACTGCGTCCAAATGATCATTTATGGACATGGTGCCTACGCTATTGCCTCTGAATTGCCAGCCTAAGCCATTGGAGTAACTCAGCTCTAGGGTCCCCTGCCGTGGACCAACCTCTGGGCATAGGACATAACATTAGCAGAATGTTCTATGACCATGGGTCCATGCCCCCAGATTCTAAGTCGGCAAGCATATTAATTTTAAATCCATTTAGATTGGATATATTAATTTTAAATACATAACGCATAAGTACCGACTGTCTTAAGGTGCGATTCCACCAGCGTGCGGTACAAGTGTTTCTCCTCTGTTTAATCTTCGTATGTGCTGCACACGATTTTGGTGTAATGGAGCAAAATTGTGATGAGGCTGGCAAACATGGGCTGCAATTTACCCCTGACCAGATAACTGAACTAGTTAGACAAATGAAACGTGGTAAATCTCCAGGCCATGATGAACTCAGTTTGGAACATGTTCTTTATGGAGGTGAAATTTTACATACCAAGCTCTGTAGGTTGTACAATTTGTGCATTAAATACTCTTACCTTCCTCAAGACCTTATGAAGACAGTAGTGATACCAATCGTCAAAAATAAAACCGGTGATCTGGGTTCAATAAACAACTACCGTCCGATCTCACTGGGTACCATCACCGGCAAAATTTTGGAACGTTTGTTACAGCCTGAGCTGCTGAAGAATATTGTAATTGATGATGCGCAATTTGGTTTCCGTCCCGGTCTTTCGACAGATTCAGCTATTCTCAGTTTGAAGCATGTCGTAAACTATTATACGAATCGAGAAACGTCAGTGTACGCATGTTTTTTGGACTTGAGCCAAGCTTTCGACCTGGTGAATTATGATATTCTTTGGGCGAAATTGTACAGATCTCAAGTTTCCAGTGAGGTGGTACATCTTTTGAGATACTGGTACGGAAACCAAATTAATAGTGTTAAATGGGGCGACGCGACATCTAATTCCTATAAATTAGATTGCGGAGTACGCCAGGGAGGTATTACCTCTCCGGATCTATTCAATGTTTATGTTAATGATTTGATAGAGGAGCTGAGAAACACAAAAATCGGATGTCATATCGGCAACACATGCGTCAACAGTCTCAGTTACGCTGACGATATGGTGTTGCTCAGCCCGTCTATCAAGGGACTTAGGAATTTGCTTTCAGTCTGTGAGCATTATGCCAATGCTCACGGGCTGAAGTATAATGTCACTAAGTCTGAAATGTTAGTCTTTCGAGCAGGCAAGGGTCCGGAGAGGGTACCCGAGGTAAAATTAGATGGCTTAGCAGTTCAGGTTGTGACAAAGTTCAAATATCTAGGACATGTTCTAACGGAGCACCTAAAGGATGACTGTGATATTGAGAGGGAAAGGAGGGCACTCTCGATTCGTTGTAACATGCTAGCTCGAAGATTTGGTAAATGCAGCAAATCCGTCAAGGTTGTACTGTTTAACGCGTATTGCCAGTGTTTTTACACTTGCCAACTTTGGACAAATTTTCTCAGAAAGTCCTACACGGCAATACGTGTGCAGTACAATGATGCTTTTCGCATTTTGATGGGTTTGCCTAGATATTGTAGTGCCTCGGGTATGTTCGCCGAGTCGAGAGTGCCTGATTTCTATGCTGTAATGAGGAAAAGAGTAGCTTCCTTTTGGAAGAGACTCCGGACATCTCAGAACAGCATCCTTAAGATGGTGTCTGACAGTATGCCCAGCAATATTTTTACTTATTGGCTATCTGTGCATCGCAATAGCAATAGGAAATAGATATATAGGTTTTTTGTGACCATGACGCCTGGGAAGAGTTTTTTTTAGCATTCCCAGTTAGTTTTATAAGTTTTAGTGTAGTAGTTACTTGTATTTTATTTTATTGTATACTATTTTTAATACTTATTGTATATTTATATTATTTGTATTGTATACTGGGCCCTTTTGCCTTTAATAAAAACTTTTATTATTATTATTATTATATGGGTTTAATTAATCCATAGGTAGGGTTAAGATTTTTCTTTCTGTTATAAATACTTACATGTTTAATAAATATGGCTAAGATGGTTATAAGCTGCAGATAAGTGAAGCTAATTTATGAATTTGATGGGATTTCGGCGGAGATACATACGAGTATAGTTCATAGGTCTCCTTCTAGAAACAACTATTTCTATGATAGTAATGTGACATAATAATTTTTCAACTACTGAAAAATTTTAAAAATATATATATTATTTTTAGACTCCTCTATTTAGACTTAAAATCATGATACTTAAAGCAATTGTAAAAGTGACAATTCCATTTTCTCCAAAACTAATGAATAAACGCTCCATTAGGTAATTTAATTACTACTTGCAGGCAAAAAATAAATATAATTGTTCTTGCTATCGATTTGAGTAGCGAATACCAATTACTAAATCGCATACGTTCCAGGAGACTTGAGTCAACAAGGGAATTTTCTTTCTTTTCTAGTCACGGAACCGGCCAGTAGCATACAGAAGGCGAAACGCAACGCAGAACTAGTGTTGGAACACTCTACCGCGTATCCCTTCAGAGTACGCGGCAAAGACAATATTCTATGCGTCTACTGCCACGACGAGTACACCAATCCAAACGATTACCGGCACCATATGGACGAATGCCATGGATCGTTCACAGTCTCCACCGCGTTCGCACACTGCTCCAGCGGGAAAGAGTACATAAAAGTAGATCTGACCAACCTCCAGTGCAGACTGTGCTCCAAACCGTGCGAAAGCTTGGACGAGATAGCGGCACACATCCGTGACTCCCACGGGTTCTCGCAAATGAATACAGACTTTGACATCGGCATGCATCCCTACCGTTTGAGTGCCGATAAATGGATATGCGCCCTTTGCGACAAAAAGTTCGCATCCCTCGTACAACTCTGCAGACACACTACCTCCCACTATAGGAGGTACACTTGCGATATTTGTGGACGCATGTACTTGACAAATGAGGCGTTGAAACATCACACCCGATGCAATCACTCCGGGAGTCACGTGTGCAGGAAATGCTGGGGTCACTATCCGACGTTGGAAATGAAAAGGGAGCACATTAAAATGTCCAAACCCTGCTGGCCTTTCTGTTGCGTTACGTGCGGCGACCGTTTTATATCCTGGGAAAAGAAACAGGAGCATCTTATTAAGGTGCACGGCCGGGCGAAAAGGGTGTACGAATGCCCTGACTGCGATCAGACTTTCAACTCTCGTAAACCATTCTACAATCATTTCACGTTGGTCCACAGCGGTAACAGCTACAAATGCCCGTGTTGCCATCTCAAGTTCAGCACCAAGAAACAAATGGAGGAGCACAGGTTCGGTCACACCGGTGAGAAACCGTTTCGTTGCGACGAGTGCTCGAAGACGTTCTCGAGAAAAAAGAATTTGCTGCAGCACATTTGGATCCATAGCGATAATAAACGATTCGTATGCGTCATTTGCCAGAAGCAGTTCGCTCAAAAAGTCAGCCTCAACGGCCACATGAAGTCCCATCATCCAGAGATATCATTTCAAACTTAAAACACGATTTAAACTGTATAATTTTTTCGTTTGTTGACTTGCGCTATACGAAATAAACGTAAGGATATCAAATAAATGTTTTTCTCGTCAATTGAAAACCCTGATTGGTAGTTGTTATTCGTACGCTATGGTGCACATTGGTTGTGAAATTGACCAATTTCTTTTTTGTTTTTAGGGTTCACATTGGAAATTGGGCGTAGGGAGAATGAGAGTGAGAGAAAGAAAATTGTACTCGTTAATCAGACGCCACAGCGTCGTAATGCGGAACTAATACTCAGACATTCAACCGCCTATCCCTTTAAGACGCGATTTAGTCAGATACTGTGCGCCTTCTGCCACGATGAGTACAACACACTGTCAAGTCTGCGATACCATATGAAAACTGACCATATCAATACGGATTTGAAAAACGTTTTCTATAGGACCAAGGATAATTTAATCAAAGTGGACATAACCGATTTGAAATGTAACATATGCCACCAGGACATACAAGATGTCGACACTCTAATGGGACACTTGTCCAGAGACCATAATAAACCTGTCAGGTTCAACGCGCGGTTCGGCGTTCTGCCTTTCAAACAGAACACTATGGACCATTGGGTGTGCGTGTACTGTCAGAAGAACTATTTGGAGTTTATACAGTACAAGCGTCATATAACTACTCATTTTATGAATTTTAGCTGTGAAAAATGCGGGACTATGTTTATATCGGGGCACGCTTTGCGGGACCATCGGCGGCAGGTGAAGTGTTTTAGGACGGCGTATAAACCGCGTAACGGGAGAGTGATGAGGCCGCGTTCGAATGCCGAAATCATTCTCCAGTGTTCAACCGCTTGTCCCTTCAGGACGTGGAAGAGTAATTTCAACTGCGTCTTCTGTAGGGTTCAATCCAATGATCCGAGCACTCTCCGAGCCCATATGCTGACCAGACACGAGAATTACGACGTGCAAGCCGCGTTCTATAAAAAGCTCGGTAAAGAGTTTCTCAAAATAGATATAACGGATCTTCAGTGCAAACTGTGCTTCATGCCAATTGAGAATTTCGAGAACTTGACGTACCATTTGAAGAACGACCACCAGCAGCCAATAAATTCTGACGCTCAGTTAGGCGTTCTGCCGTTCAGATTAAACGACGGATCTATGTGGAAATGCACAATGTGCCCGAACGAGTTCAAAGATTTCATTTCATTAAAGAAGCACACTTCGGAGCATTTCCAGAACTACGTTTGCGATACGTGCGGCGAAGGGTTCATTACGGAATCTGCTATGATCGCCCACACCAAGATACCTCACGAGAATAAATACAACTGTAGTCGATGTGTTGCGACTTTCTCGACCCTTGAAGAGCGTAATGTACACGCAAAGACTCAACACACGTCCACACCATACATGTGCGTGTATTGCAAAGACAGACCGCGCTTTGCCAATTGGGAGCTCAGGAAGAAGCATCTGATGGAAGTGCACAATTATAAAACGGGCGCCGATAAATACGAATGCACCACCTGTCAAAAGACTTTCAAAACCCGCTCAGGGAAATACAACCACATGGCGAGGACTCACAGGATAAAAAAGGATACGGAACTAAATTACCCCTGCCACAGTTGCCCGAAGGCTTTCACCACACAGTTGTTCCTGGATAAGCATGTTGCTAAAAAACATTTCGATGTGTGATAATTTTAATGTTCAATTGAAGTTGAAATATCTTTATTCCAATTCGGTACACTACGCTTTTTAAACGTCAAGAAAATATAAGACGTGATAGTGAAGAATAATTACGTTATCTTAAAACCAAAGCTATGAAGTTTTCAAACGCGCTCTCGTCTGAGAAGAGTCATGAACAAACTTAGCCGAAAATAAAAGACCGAAAATGAAAATGTCCCTTATGCTATGATGCTTGCAATAAATTATTCGAGTGTGCATATTAGATTAGAAATAAAAGAACCGCTTACTAAACGGATGCTTTCGAATAACAATAATCACATGGTTCTTTCTTTTTTTAGGGCCCAGAATGGATAGTGATGGACTCAAAGATAAAGAGAGAAAACAAAAAATGAGGTTATTCGAAAGATCCGTTATGCAGAACCCTCTACGCCAAAACGCTGTCCTTGTTCTTAGATATTCCACCGCGATACCTTTTAAGACTCGCTTCAATAGAATCCTCTGCTCCTACTGCTATATTGAGTTTGAAACGATTGAAACTTTGAGGGATCACGTGAAAACTAAACATGCGAAAGTCGATTATAATAGCGCTTTCTATAAAGTCGTGGATGACCTGAAAATTGATATTAGCTACTTCAAATGCAACTTGTGCATGCACGATGTAGATAGTGTGGAGACATTCATGACGCATCTGTTACGGGAGCACAATAAAGCAGTTAACTTCGAAGTGCCTTTCGGTGTGTTGCCGTACCGTCAGAACGACGCTGGCGAATGGCTGTGCTTGTATTGCAAAAAGAGGTTCCAAGGATTCTCTGAGATTAACGGTCATTTGAGGAGTCATGCAACACTATTCACCTGTGATAACTGTAGCGCCACTTTCCTATCCGAGCACGGTCTGAAACAGCATGAACGAAAATTCAAATGTTACAGCTCCGGGTACAAGCCGCGATATGGCATGGCTTTGAGGCAAAGACGTAACACTGAACTGATTTTACAGTGTTCAACAGCTTGGCCGTTCAGGACTTGGGGTCAGAACTTCAACTGTGTACTCTGTCGCGTTCAATCGAACGATCCGAACGGCCTCCGTGCTCATATGGCGTGCCGGCACGTGAATTATGACATCAAGCTCGCGTTCAGCAGGAAACTTCGCAGGGAATTCCTCAAAGTAGACATCACAGATTTGAAATGCAAACTCTGTTTCAACCATATAGATTCCTTGAACGACTTACTATCCCATTTAAAGGATTACCACAAACAACCAATAGACAATGATATAGAACTCGCCGGGGTCCTTCCCTTCAAACTGAACGACGGATCCAACTGGCACTGTGCTATATGTAAAACCCAATTCTCCGACTTCCTGTCACTGAAGAAGCATACCGTTGAGCATTTCCAGAAATACGTTTGCGACACTTGCGGAGAGGGTTTTATAACTGAGGCAGCTCTGAAGGCTCATGTGAAGATCCCCCACGATAACAAGTATAATTGTCGGAGGTGCAAAGCAACATTTTTGACATTGGAAGAGAGGAATGTACATATGAAGACTCAGCATACATCGTTGCCGTATATGTGCACGTATTGTACTGAGAAACCGTTGCCCAGGTTCGCTACTTGGGAGCTGAGGAGGCGCCATTTAATGGAGATGCACAACTTAAGGCCTGGAGCGGAAATGTATGAGTGTACAACATGTCATATGATGTTCAAGTCGCGGTCTCAGAAGTACCATCATAATGTGAAGGTTCATCGCACTAAAAAAGATACGGAATTCGGGTTCTCGTGCGAGCATTGCGCTAGGGGATTTGCGAGCAAACTGTCTCTGGATAAACATGTAGAAAAAAAACACTTCCATGTTTGATTTTGTGTATTCCATATACTTATATTATGTTTCTGTTTAAAGACGTGCTACCAAGCAATTTGTCGTTCTGATATAATGAGGACAATTCTGCTCCCCGATATTGTATAAAGAAATCGTTATCGTAATTTTCAAAAACCGTTTGTCAAACGGATGAGTTCACAGATGCCTGCACGTCAAAAAGCATGTATGAACTCCTTAAACAGTTCGAGTAATACTAGTCTAGGTAATGGGGCGGTTTGTTGTATGGAGACCCCCGCAGGGTTCCTGTTAGCTGCCCCCGCTTGGCAGGGTTGTAGTATGGTATGAACCAAAACTTATACAGAAATATCCAACAAAAAATCCATCCGGAAGTTAGGTATTGATACCTAAAACCTATTATTTATGACTGACTTTTTATCGATTTCTTTTTAAAAGAGTAGTAGGTAGTATATTCACACTCAAAACCGAAATATCAAACGAAATTGAATAAATACTTCACGAATAAAATAATCATGCAGAACATCGATATTTAACCGATTTTATTATCAAACCTAAACTGCGTTTACGCGATACTGTCCTTCCTGCTTTAACAATTAGGTATATATTATAAAGAACCTTACTTCTTTTTTGATTTTTTATTGGATATTTATAATATTCGTTTAACTCATGATACTTTATCATACTGTGAAGTTTCATCGCCTGAGGAATTGTTGTTGGGGTCGACTAGCTTTATTGCCTAGACTATAGGCCGTTTAACTTGCGTATCGCCTGTGCGGTAAGAAGGGAGCGGGGGGAGAAGTTAGCGGATGGATGTTAAGATAGATACTTATTATTTTATTTTTTACCAACAATGTCTGTCTCGAGATAAATCTTTGGATTATTGACTCCGTGTGTAGCGTTACCCGCCCCCGCTCCCTTCTTACCGCGCAGGCGATACGCGAGTTAAACGGTCGGCGTATATACGTTTTAAGCTGTCAAATGATTACGAATTGCTTTGGAATTTGGGCTTCTGATATCCAACGTCTCTAAACTAAAATGACAGCTCTATTTTTATAGCTATCCCGATCAGAATACTTCCTGCAGAAAGAGGCAGCTTTAGATTTAGAGCTGTAATTTTAATTTAGAGATGCTTGTAACAATAGGGGTAGATATGGGTTTAAAAACAACTGCTATACCTTTGTCAAGTTAGCCCGCTTCCATGTTAGACTGCATCATCTCGTATCACCAAATGAGATCACAGTCGAGGGTTAACTTGTATCTGAAATCTAAATTAATTAATAATTCTTAAGCCTATTGTACACGAGTGAGAATTTTGCGTGTGAACTATACGCGTAAAATATTTCCCTGTACACGTAAAAAGTTTTACGTATTTTTAACCGACTTCAAAAAAGGAGGAGGTTCTCCGCCAATTATGAATCAATTTTGATGATTCTTTTTTTGTTTGGTAGATCATACTTCAGAGGTCGTCCCATATAAATGTTATCGAAACTGATTTAGCGCTTTTTGAGAAAATCAACAAAAACTAAACATATACCCAGATATTGTTTTTTTTAGTTTAAGTTGGTGCTTAGGCGTACCTATATATTTGAAGTCGTTTTTTGTTTTAGGTGAAAGCGAATAATTATTATTGCAGTATAGTTTGCCATAAAGCTGCGTTTGAATTGTTGTCAACTTGGTTATCAAGTAAGACTACTCCGTATGTATGCGTCGTACTTTACTCATTAAGATGCTATTCAGTATTCGTGAGTTAGAAATAGGGTTGCCAGGCCATAAAATGCAAAGGCCGGACTGCGCACTATATAAGGCCGGACATTTTAGCCTAAAAGCCGGACATGTTTTTTTTATTGCCAAACATAATGTTTTTACAGCTGGGCTGTTGAAAAAAGTATTTATACGTGGTGAAAAGTGAGGATATTCGATATTTATTAAAAGATGGACATAATATTTATAATAAAAAAACTCGTTTACGAATTTGAAATGTTTATTAAGTTACACTATTACAGTTTTACTTACAAATGGATCATCAGTCTTTTGTAGATAATTAAATATTATTAAAACTAAAAAACAAATGAATATAGCTCTCTTTTGGCATTCTTAATACTATAAACTAAAAAATATAATAAAACAAATAAAAATAATCATTCTTCTGGAAAGTAACAAAAAGATAATATTAATTTTACGGCTAGGTAAGAATTTACTTTATAGTAGGTATTTATAGAACAATTTAAAATCTTTAAAAAATAACAAAATCTAGTTATATTTGGCACTTGCACCTACTTTGTCAAGAATTTCGTTTTCCTTAGAAATCATATCGTAAAATTCTTTACATGTTAATTTTAAATTGCATAACAAGAACATCATCTTAGCAATTGTATCTGTTTGTAGTCTACTGCGTTCCTTTGTCCACTGGGCGTTTATTAAAGAGAAAACTCTTTCAACGTTGGCATTGTGGCCTGGTATTGCAAAATAATATTCTGCCAACTTAAGCAGTTCCGAATAAAATTCTTCATTATTAAATGATTTAAAATACGAGGTCCACTTCTGATGTGCCAACAGCTTTTTAAAGTCAGAGTCATCTTCGTGTTGCTTTAAAAATTTTATGAAGTTTTGCCACTGATCAAAAAATTTATTGTCATTTAACTGTACATTTTTTCTAGACAAAGTGTCTATCGTTTTTGCCCCTTGTTCCCAGCTTGGAATATTAGCTAAAGTCATCCACTGAAAGTGTTTTAGGTCAGTACAAAATTCACTGGTCCAGGAATTCAGGTAATCTTTGGCAATATTGTACATTCTTCTCATGTTTTGTTTAAAATCTTCTACCTCATCCCGACGAGCCTCCGATAAACGCCGTAAAATTTCGGTCACTTTCATTGGGCAAAAATTTTGTTCCAATCTTTCGTTTATATTTTCCACTACTTGCGAACACTGATCAATTACTTCATTGACAGAAATATCAGCAGTTTCAGTGTGTTTGATTCGGCTTTGGTATATAGACATGAAAGAATGTAAGAGCCATAAATAACACTCAGAGAAGTCATTTTCGAAAAACATTTGTAATGTTCTGGCCGGATAACTCAGTGAAAGAAAGTATGACTTTAATGGCTCGTACATTTGCAAGATTCTCTCTATGGCGGGATAAAGAGATAGCCAGCGGGTTTTTGAATGGCTAAGCATACGTTTAAAATCAATTTCCAATTCTGAACAAACTTTTTTTAAAGCTTCAGTACGAACTGTGAAGCTGGCAAAATGGTTGTGCATTTGCATCACTATGCTGTCTACACAGATTGGTAAAGATTCGATTGCGTGATGTACGGAATTGCTGAAGATATGTGCAATACATCCAACACCGACCATATCATCGTTTTGAGTAGCTGATTTGAGTCTACTGTAGACGCTGTTGGTCCCACTTCTCTCTCTACCGCCAAAGTTAGTATTGGTGTTGTCCGCTGAAAAAGCTATTAATTTATCCAATAAGTTTTTGTCCGTCAAAATGGTGTGTATGTAAGTGGATATTGTTTCAGCAGTCTCGTTCGGTAAGGCCTGTAGCTCCAGTAATTTAACTTGAATTCCTCCCTTTTCAGGGTTGAAATATTGTATAAGCACAGGAAATAGCTTAATAGCACCATGGTTGCTACTATCTGTGGAGACGCTCAAGTATCTGATTTTTGACACTTCTTTTAACATATTTTCTTGGGCAAATGGGCCTAAAACATTTTTTAGGATAGCTTCAGCTTTTGAGCGGGAACAGGTTACATCTTTTGCGATTTTCGAATCTGGATATATACTCTTGCAAAGTGGAGCTGTGCAATCTAGTGAGTTAAATGATTCGTGATGTTTAACGGTATGATAAACCAGAGTAGCTTCTGTGGCCCGAACGCTCCGTTGAAGATTTAAGTTCGCATTGGATTCCATGAAAATATCAATTCTTGATGTAGATGCCGTACTACGAATCTTCATTTTGTGTTTTTCGGTATTTAAATGCTTTTCTAAGTCAGCTTTGCCCTTATTAGCAACTATTATTAGCAGACTAACGGGCGCGAACCTGTCTGCGGTCTCTGCGGACGGTGCGAGCAGCGGGGCGGGGTAACCACGCTCACGCACGCCACGCGCTGCGCGGCGCGAATCGCGGGCCGGAAGATAGTTTGCTCTCCGCTCGCCCTTGTCCGTTCGGGTCGGGCGCTCGTCCGCCCATCGTCGTACGAATCGCCACTCTGACAAAAAGCCTGACAAAAGCCGGACAGGCCAAACACGTACATATTTGGCCGGACGCGACTGCAAAAAGCCTAACATGTCCGGCTAAAGCCGGACACCTGGCAAGCCTAGTTAGAAACGATATACTTTGGAACTTTTTATTATGGGACAGTACTTTTTCTATTACTTATGCGTCAAATTGGTTGTTATTTATTTTTTGAAGTGAAATTTCTTTAGAATCGTTGTGATTTGAAAATTCGATGAAACGAAAAAGCGACACCAAAAAGAGACAAACCTATGTATAATAAGATTTTGCCTGCGAGAGAATGAGATAGAATAAATTATATTTATCTCATTCTCTCGTAGATTACTTTTCTGAAGCTTCACTTCACAAAAAATTGTGTGTGAATTGGACACACACACAGTTTTTTTAAATTATGTTTTTAACAAATAGGCGTATTGACCTTACAATCGTTTAAGGTCGTTTTAAAAAAAATAAAAAGGTGTACACGCAACACCTTTTTGATCTCACAAAATTTAAGTATATCGCTGATATTAAGTACTAGCTGATGACCGCGACTTCGTCCGCATGGTTCAAGTTTTTTTGATTCCTGCGGGAACTCCTTAATTTTCCGGGATAAAAAGTAGCCTATGTCACTCTCCAGGTCCTCAACAATACCCATGCCAAAAATCACGTCGATCCGTTGCTCCGTTGCGGCGTGATTGAAGGACAAACCAAGAAACAAACACACTTTCGCATTTATAATATTAGTATGAAGTATGATATGATACTTAGTGCCGATTGCACCAACTCCGATTTACTTTTAACCCGGGGAATAAATTTCTTGTTTTGACAGATATTTTATACTACTACCGACTGTGACACTGTATGTAACATAATTTTATGTCCATTTTGTATGATCCATACTAATAGTATAAATGCGAAAGTGTTTCTATCTGTCTGTCTGCTACGCTTTCACGGCCTTACTCAACCGATTTTGATGAGATTTAGTACAGAGATAGTTTAAATCCCGGGGAAGGACATAGACTACTTTTTATCCCGAAATATTAAGGAGATCCCGCGGGAATACAAAAAAAATAAACAACGCAGAAGAAGTCGTGGGCATCATCTAGTTAATAATAAATAAATAAAATACGAATTTTGTCAAAATTACACTTTCCCAGGTTAGACGTAATTCGGAGATGACGATTTATTATACTAATACTAGCTGATGCCTAATACTAGCTGGATTTTCCGGGATAAAAAAAACCTCAGACCACGCGGACGAAGTCGCGGACATCAACTATATTGTAGTAAAACCGTTAACGACATGTTTTGTTAAATTGAAATGATATCTAAGTTATTTAAATTATAAAAACAGAGTCGAAGTATTGGTTTATGTTTGGTAAACTTAAAATAAACTACCAACCCCACTATGTAATTGTAAATATCTATTAAGTAGGTGATATTATTATGTACTTCTGTAAATGAAACTAAAATTATGTATTAATGTAAGGCAATTCCATACAACTTAAGTCGTTTCTAGTTTACGTATGTAGCTATTATATTATAATATACGCATTTAAATTTTTGAAGGGTTTAATTTTGAAAAACCTTAACCAAAGCAAAGAAGATTTGCATAAAATAATATAAATATGATTTATTTCTTCCAAGCAGGACAACTAGTGTCATTTATGAGAAGTCAAGACTCTACCACCGGTTCGGAAAGCTGTTTACTGTGAAGAGCCGGAAAGAAACTCAGCAGTTGCTCTTTTCATAAAAACAAAAATGTTACAAAACGTAAAAAAAATATATAATTGATATGTTACTTTTAACAAGAATTTACACTGACTTATAAGTAACGTTGACTTGCTAGATATGCGAAGCCGGTTGCTTCCATGCAATTTTAAAATATGAGCATATGAACAGCAGTGTAATGTCTTAAAAATTATAAAATAAAACCTGACTATAGCAAAAGTATCATAGTTTAAAATTAATTAGTACCTATTATATTCAGGATCTAAATAAAACGTCACGGCTTTGCTCTCTAATCGGAACTATTCTCTTAGTCTAGGGGCACATTATATCATTTGGTTGACCAACAAAGGACTTAAGTCTAGCTTACACATTTACTTAGCTTAATTACGTCCTTATTCCATGTTCTTATGGTTAACTATGTCTAATCGAGCGCCGGGGGTACACAGTGGCAATGAATAAACAAATAATGATAGACGTAATTAATATACGTTGATTATGGTTGTGTTCTGAGTTCTGAATCCCGATCTCGATCATAAATCGTACTCAATAGAAAGTGCCAAATATGAAGTGTTATGGTCAGTGTGGAAGAATTGACAATAGTTTTCTGTTTTTAGGAGAACGCGCCCAAACAGAAAACGAGAACTTGATAAAAATCGAGACAACAGAAAATTTACACTTAGGTGATACGTTAAAAATCGAAAAACGCCGATATCAGAGAAGCGCGAGAGCCGAAGCGAGGTTTGTGACCAAAAAGAACGCTGGTGCCTTGCTCGAATGTTGGTCTCTGTGTCCCTTCAGATGGAAAAGGAACAGATTCAAATGTGCATACTGTGAGGACCACTTTACTGATTGCACAGAACTGAGGACACATGTCCGACTGTGCTCCACACAGCACAACATCAAGGACATTTACAGTAAATTCAAAGAAATGACCCTAATCAATGTTGACATAACCGAAGCTTCGTGTAGAATTTGTGCATTGCCTTTCTGTGGAGTGAACGAAATGCGTCACCACACTATTGAACATGGTTATGATTTCGATACTTCCCAACCGGATGGTGTACTCCCCTTTTGTTTGGATAAAGAGTCCTGGAGATGCGTTATCTGCCATGAGACATTCAATAACTTTCTGAAACTCTACGAGCATATGAATACGCACTACCAACATTATATTTGCGCGACGTGTGGTAAAGGCTACATGACAGCTCCTCGATTGAGGAAGCATTCGGAGGTGCATATAACTGGGACGTTTCCATGCGATAAATGCAAAAGGGTGTTCACAATGCGCGCAGCTAGAGATTACCATAAGAGTCACGCCCACGCCAAAGGCCCTCGATACGAATGCCCACAATGCGAAATGAGGTTCGTAGGGTATTACGAAAGAATGAACCATCTGAACGAAGCACACAGAGAAAAGGAAGTGGCCTATAAGTGTACGCATTGCGAATTGTCTTTCAAAACCAGCGGCAAGCGCGCTACACACGTCAAATCCATACACTTTCCTCAGCAAAGGAACTTTGCATGCCCTTTTTGCAAATGGTTTTTCAAAACGGGTTACGAGTTAAAGAGGCATATTGTTAAGCATACAGGGGAGAGGAACTTTTGTTGCACGCTTTGTGGGAAGACGTTCCCAAGAAACAGAGCCTTGAGGAAGCATTTGAAAACGCATGAGGATCTGAATTGTAAATGGTGTGGGGTTATGTTTAACCAGAAAGCTATGTTGATGGAGCATTTCCGAACCAACCATCCAGAAATAGGCGATTTCATGCTTTCTGGTTTGGAGAAAGTATAGGTCGATTTATGCAGTTAGTTTTAATGAATTTGTATTTAAATATAAAATAAATATATCCAAATTTACAAGAATCATTTTTTATAAAACATACGAAAATAATATAAGTGCATGGCTTGGGATTTTGGGGAATTTGGTCTAGCAATCGAGTAACAAAAGCAATGTTTTGTTTTTAGGTTCCGCAAACGCGGATTCGGCAGATGTTGTGGTAGCAGTTAAACGTGTTAGGAAGTTAAAGGAGAATGTGTGCGCCAGACAAATGCGTCGCAGACGGCGCGCCAACAACGAACTGCCCGAAGAATCCGAGAAACGCATAGCTAAAACGATGATGCGCAAAAACGCGTTGACCATTCTCGAAAGTTCCACAGCGTGGGCCTTCCGTTGGTTCCAAAGCGCGTTTTACTGTTCGTATTGCGACTTGAAATTTGTAGAGCCCTTACTCTTACGTAATCATGTACATTCCCTCCATTTAAACAACGCCCCAACCAAAAAAATATTCTCGAAACTAACCGAAAACAACATGGTCAAAGTAGATGTCACGAACTTACGATGTAGACTGTGTAATCAGCCAATTGAAAGCATTGACACTTTGAAAACACACTTGGTATCAGCACACGAAAAACTATTTCATTATGATTTCAACGATGGCGTCCTTCCTTTCAAGCTAGAAGCAGATAGATTTTACTGTCAGAAATGTCCGCTACATTTCACGAGTTTTGCTAAAATCAATGAACATATAAACACACATTACCAAAATTATATTTGTGATGCATGTGGTAAAGCTTTTGTATCAAAATCGCGTTTTAGGACACACGTTCAGTCGCACGAAGTCGGTGCCTTTCCTTGCGGCGATTGTGATGAAGTTCTAGAGACTAGGGCAGCTAGGATGTGCCACAGACTGAGAGTTCACAAGAAAGGCGTCCGATACACTTGTCCAAGATGTCCCGTAGTTTTCACGACTTACTACGCGAGAGCAAAACACTTGGTCGAAGGACACGATCAACAGAAAAGAGATTACGAATGTACTGCGTGTGGAAAGTTATTTGAAACCAGCTGCAAACGTGCAGCGCACATACGCGCCACCCACAAACCCATAGAGAAGAGATAGTTATGAATGCACGCATTGCTCGTGGTATTTATTAAGCAAATCCAAACTTAAAAGGCACGTGATCACACACGAAAATGTTCAAAACACAGAAGAAAATTACTCGAACGATTAAAAAGTTGACCATCTTTTTATTTCTAGGACCTGAAAACCAGGAACGAAGAACAATAGCAATTAAATGGAAAAAGAAACCACGACTGGAAGAGAAGGCTAACGCTGCACTAATTCTAGAATATTCGAACTCAGTTGCGTTCAGGTGGGCGCGTGGGAAATTTATGTGCGCTTACTGCTCTAAAATATGCGTAGACTTAAACGAAATACGTGCTCATACCAAAGTCCATAATAAACTTGATATTATCGAAAAACCAGCAGTCCGTAACTCTATACCGTTCAAAGTGGATATAACTAATTTGAAGTGTCGTTTGTGCGACAATACTGTTGATAATAACATTGAAGGTCTAAAAATGCATCTACGTAAAGAACATAAAATAAAGTTCAATGAAGAAGCTGGTGATGGGGTGACACCATTTATTTTAACCAGATCAGAGTTCCGGTGTGTTATTTGCGATGTGCAACTTGAAGCGTGTTGGAATTTGTTCACCCATATGAATGTGCATTACCAAAGTTTCGTGTGCCAAATATGTGGGAAAGGTTATTCTGCGAAACACAAACTGCGCACGCATCAGAGGGGGCATGAGTCAGGGGAATTCAAGTGTTCAAAATGTGATTTAATATTTAACAATCGAGCACTAAAGGATAGACATGTTGCTACTGCTCATGGACGTAAGAAAAGGTATCGTTGTCCAATATGCGACATGTATCTGTATTCATGCCATTCCCGGTTGATACATCTTGCCAAGGTACATGATCAGAAAAAAGAGTATAAATGTAGTCTTTGTCCAGCTATTTTCGGTACTGGAGCAAGCCGCTATACACATTTGAGAGTAGTTCATAAACTGAAAAAAAATGTTTGATGATGATGAGTGATTAAAAATTCTTATACTTGTCCGCAATTACATCGGATGCTATAGGTATTTATATTTTAAGTATTAGCTTTGAAATTCGTTTGAAGTTTTTGATTTAAGATGGGATATAGTTTCTATAAGAAATAAAGTCATTTAACTCATTATTGATTTTGTTTTACTGCGGTTTCCAATATTTTTAAAAAATAGTTAATTCAATCTTATACGAATACTTATTTGAAGCGACTAGGTAAATATAACTTTGACTTTTATAATACTCCTCCAATTCGCAAATCAAGATAGTCTTCTGATAGTGTTTTCTTTTTGTTTTTAGGGACGGTCAACAATTGTGTATGGAAACGGCGGCGCAGGGTATATAACGACCATAGACATAATGCAGCTCTAATTATAGAGCACTCTAGCGCATGTCCGTTTAGATGGAAACGTGGCGCATTTGCCTGTGCCCACTGTCCAAGTACATTCGGACATTTCGAAGACCTTTACAATCATACAAAAGAACATCCCGACCGATTAAAAGCTATGCGCTACGCTCGCCCTTGCGACACCATCAAAGTGGAAGTTACCGATCTCAAATGTGTCATATGTGACGATAAAATGAACGATCTTATCCATCTTAGGGACCATTTATTCGATATTCACAAACAGCCCGTAACCAAAGATCTGGACATTGGTGTAACTCCCTTCATCTTGCGGAACAACGATATAATTTGCGCACACTGTTCACAACGATTCTCTCTATTTTCCAAACTCAACAGTCACATGAACGAACATTATCCGAATAACATTTGCTCCCAATGTGGAAAAGCTTTCACAGCTGCCCACAGACTGAAAGCCCATCAGCTCACCCACGAATCCAGTGGTCAAACTTATAAATGTACGAAATGCGACGAAGTTTTCGAGACCAAGGTCTTGAGGACTTACCACATGAATACAAAACACGGTCCGGCAAATCGTTACAAATGCCCGTACTGCAATCTGTCATTCAAAAGCTATTCAGATAGGTCGCGGCATCTGAAAGAATTTCATAACCAAAACGTGGAGTACCCTTGCCATTTGTGTCCAGCTGTTTTCGCCCTATCCGACCAAAGGACGAAGCATGTTAGAAACGTTCATATAAAGCACAAGCAGTTTCAGTGCGACCGTTGTACGAGCAAATTTGTTATGGCAGGCCAATTAAAAAATCATATGATCAAACATATTGGCTTGAGGGAGTTCCAATGCAGTGTATGCAAGAAGAGCTATGCGAGGTCTCGGACGTTAACGGAGCATATGAGAATACACAACAACGACAGGAGATTTGTGTGCGAATATTGTAATAATGCTTACATCCAAAAGTGCAGTCTCAAAAGTCATTTGAAAACTCACCACCCTAATGCAGAGCTTACGAAGACATCGATTGATTAATTTTGGCTGTTTTAAAACGTTCTCGATATAAGATTTTATTTGGAATATTGTCTTTGTCATTTCCTTAACGTTGTCTTTAACTATGACTATGAATCTGTTACATTATTAGAACTGTAATAAACATCACCGACAAGATGCTAAATGAAGAATAATAAAATTAAGTTATACTTTAGACGTAATTATAATGCTAACACGTGCAATGGATTTCGAAATGCAAGGAGACCCTATATCGGATGTTTTTCTATTTTTAGGAAGAAAATCAGCAGTCGTTGAAATTAAACAGGAAACGGAAATAATAACGGAGAACAATGCTCTGCTAAGTGTTGCGAAAACTAAAGATATTGAACGTCGAGCAGAAGATAATGCCCGACGAGCGGCATTTAGGAAGAATATAAAGATAATCATGACCTCATGTACCGCCTACCCATTTAAGTACAGAAAAGGCACCTACCTCTGTTTCTTTTGCAAAAGTACGTTTCTGGATCCGGAAAAGTTAAGAGAGCATACACAAACGACGCATACAGATTTAATGTTCACACTGAAAAAATACGAGCCTCTCAAAATGGACATCGCTATGACAACATGTCGCCTGTGCAGTATCCAAATCAACGATTATTCGACATTGAAAGCTCATTTGCGTGACCATGGAAAAGTGTTAGATGACGCGTACGGGGAATCCGTTTTGCCGTACAAGCTGAGCAAAGACGAACACTGCTGTCAGATATGCGGGAAGCGATACGAAATGTTTCTGAGCCTCCACAAGCATATGAACGACCACTACGAGCATTTCATCTGTGAAACGTGCGGCAAGGCGTTTGTGACGATGCAAAGGATGCTGAACCATTCGCGGACGCATGAGCGAGGGGATTTCCCCTGCAAGCGTTGCGGGGAAACCCTGACGTCATACGCAAGCCTCTACGCTCACATAGCTAAAGTTCACCGCTTCAACAAGAGATACAAATGTCCCATTTGCGATGAGAAATTCGCCTCTTACAAATACAGGATGAAGCATTTGAATACGGTGCACGGAGAAAAAACTGCTCTGTTCCCTTGCCCTTCCTGTCCGAAAGTGTTTGAACTGTGCAGTCGCCGTACCGCTCATATACGGTCTCACCATTTGCAAGAGAGAAACCACAGCTGCTTGGTTTGTGGCATGAAGTTTTTCAGTAATTACGAGTTGCAGGAACACGGTATTAAGCACGCGGGTGCGAGGATATACCAGTGTGACGTGTGCAAGAAGTCCTACGCTAGATTAAAGACATTGCGGGAACATATGAGGATCCACAATAATGATAGGCGGTTCGTGTGTCCAGTGTGCGGACAGTCGTTCATACAAAAGTGCAGTTTGAAGCAACACGTGAGAGTGCATCACCCTATACAAGTTAAAGCAGACGTGTTTTAAAATGCATAATAAGGTCGATATTGATCAAAATAGTGAGATAGTACAAAAACAGAAAAAAAATTGGCTTCACTTACTGGAAATTAGTCTGACCAATTTTAAAATACATTAGTTGATAGTATTGCACTAGAAATCTTTGTCATTACTAGAGTACCTACGCATATTACTTTAAGCGAATATGTCATAATTGTATACTTTATCTGTGTATTTGTTAGTCATGTACCCTTTGGACATTCCTTCAAATCAATTATTCTTAAAAAAGAAATGATGGATTTATTACATTTTACTGCAACAGTATTCTTTTGTGATACTAAAGCGTATAGGTATTATTTTTATATACCTACTTTTTACTTTTGTTTATATTGAACCGTTCTTTAACGAAGATGTAATAAATGCTATATTCCTCTAACTGTTTTACTTTATTTAAATCATTTGCAAACAAGCCGTTAGCATCAAAAAATCTTTAATTAACTTTGATCATTTGTAAACTATCCTACCCTATGAGTTATTAAATAGTATATACAGAATATAGGCATAGAGCCTATATAACCTGTTTAATATCTCATTTTAATTTTCCATTAAATTATGCAACTTCAAAATCTTTAAACATACATATAGTGCCAGAATATTAATTATTATTATAGACAGTTATTACTGGTGAATGTGACCGAGGGACCCAAGCCAAACATTTGTCCAAATGGTCGAGTGACATTTGCATGTATGTACATACATTCCAAGGACATTACCTCATGCCCGTGTATTTGTCATTTTAGGTCAAATTGAGGACGATAGTGGCGTTCGCGTTCAGACCTTAAAAACGGAAATACGCGCAGAGAACGCAAGGAAACTAAAAGAGTCTTCGATAACGAGGAAAAGAAATGTCGCCGTACTGCTAGAGAATACAAGCGTTTGCCCATTCAGATGGATGAAAAATCTGTTCATATGCATTTACTGCGACAGGCAATTTACCGACCCTGCCCTTTTGAGACATCACTACAATTTGGAACACGATTCACACACTTCTGCTCAACTGAAAGCAGCCATACCGAAATTAAAGAAACATGAATTAGTAAAGGTTGATATAACAGACTTGAATTGTAAACTGTGCGCCACCGAAGCGAATAGTTTCGATGATCTTAAGCAACATTTGATAGAACAGCATAATTTTAACAGGGACCTTAAAACAGAAGATGGCGTCCTTCCATTTAAAATAACTAAAAACAGTTTCCCATGCGTGATCTGCGACGAGAAATTCGATGAGTATAAGACTCTTAACCACCACATGAATGTGCATTACCAGAATTTCATTTGTGAGCAATGCGGTTCAGGTTTTATAACTCCAGATCGTTTGAGGACTCATGCGTTTTCTCACGAAACTGGGACGTTCCCTTGTGAAAGCTGTGACAAAGTTTTTCGGTCGATGAACGCTAAAAATGAGCATAACGCGTCCATCCATAAAAAAGTGAAGCGCCATAGATGTCCGTATTGCCCAGAAATGTTCAGGAATTACTTTCAAAGGAACAAACACATATCAGTGATCCACGGGATGAAATTGAAAGAATTTAAATGTTCTGTTTGTCCTAAGGTATTTACAACGAGTGGGAAATTAGGGTATCATGTCCAAACTGTTCATTTGAAGATTAAAAGGCACGCTTGTAACGTGTGCGAGTGGAAGTTTTACTCTACAACTGAATTGAAAGATCACATGATCAGGCATAGTGGGGAACGGAAATATAAATGCAATGTTTGTGCTAAAGCATATGCTAGGAAATATACATTGAGAGAACATATGAGGATACATGAGAACGATAGGCGTTTTGTGTGCACGATATGCGGGGGCTCGTTTGTTCAGAAATGCACATTGAAACACCATGTTAGAGTTAATCATCCATCGGCTAAGACAAATGAATTCGAAAATCTCGTTTCCTGAATGCTTCGCTCGTGATATTTAATACAATGTTAACTAGATAAATTAAATTAATGTAAACTTTTATATTTGTGAATTTAGTTTTATTTCTTCATATTTAAAAATCGCAAATCACAATACTTTAATATCCAAAACATATCCATTTAACTAGATTAATTTAAAACATGAAAGTTGGTGATCCGGAAAATACACACGTTGTACTGTATAGTTATAGATGGAGTTGGAACTAATATGCACATAACTGTTACACCTAATTCACTGCATGTACGACGTAGTGGGGTGAAAGTACAAAGATTTGTTTCTGTTTTTAGGCACGGACTCTTTACCAACGGATAGACCGACGCCAGCTAAACGAATAGTGCCCCTATTCCAAGTGGCCTACGATCGAAGCCTCTGTAAACCTTTGGGAACTGTGACCGCCTTCAGAAAGTTGAGACTTAAAGACAAGATGAGAATACCTTCTCCTCCTTCAGTAAAAGATTATACTCCATCCCGAAGTCCATCGCCGGTGTCTATAAGCCAAAGGGAACTGTCTCCAGCTCCTAAAGCTCCTCGTATACTGAAAGTTATATCAACCAAAAAACACTCAGATTATCGACAAAATGCTTTAACCGTCTTCGAATTCTCCACGGTTTACCCATTTGTGTACGGAAACAACAAATTCAAATGTTTCGTGTGCGCCGAACCTTTTCTAGAAACTTCGCTTTTAAGACAACACATGAATGAGAACCATACATTTGCACCTCTGAAACGATTAGTTAATAACAGAAGGGAGAATGTTCTTAAAGTCGACGTCGGCGAGCTTGAATGTAAACTATGCTCGGTGAAGCCTAAGAACTTACTCCAGTTGAAGTATCATCTAAAAGAAGATCACCAGAAGCCTATAGACCCAGAGTTACAAGACAATATGATACCGTTTAAACTGGAGGAAGAAGATGGAGCGTACAAGTGTGTTG
The DNA here is from genome assembly GCA_923060345.2 of Erebia aethiops. Taxonomy (NCBI): domain Eukaryota; kingdom Metazoa; phylum Arthropoda; class Insecta; order Lepidoptera; family Nymphalidae; genus Erebia; species Erebia aethiops. The sequence continues at coordinate 8,166,657 of OV281084.1, read as the reverse complement.
TGTGTGAAGAGACATTTATAAAAGTTCGCATTTTAGTTATCCACATGAGCGTGCATTTTAGTAACTACAGCTGCGAAATATGTGGATCAGGATTCATGACTTTACGGCTATTGAAAAAACATCTAGAGGTGCACGAGACAGGGAACTTCCCGTGTGACAGATGCAACAAAGTTTTCAGCACAACGTACAAACGATCTTTACATATACGAGGAGTACATCTAAAACAGTATCCACGGCGTTGTCCAATATGTCCAGAGCGGTTCAACTCTAATTACAGGAGAACAATTCATCTTCAAGATGTCCACAATCAGTCCACGAGGGTTCACAAATGTGAGACCTGTGGCCGCGGATTTAATCTAAAGTACCATTTGATATGTCACAATCGCTCGGTGCACTTACAGGAAAGGAACCATCAATGCAAAGTCTGCATGCAGCGTTTCTGTAACAAGGAGACACTGAAACGGCATATGGTTATTCACACTGGGGAGAAGAATCATAAATGCGATTTGTGTGGGATGGCTTTTCTACGGCGGAAAAATTTAAAAGACCACTTACGTCTGCACGATGTAGTTTAAAATCGATTCCATCACAAACATGATGCTCATGGATCTCTTTTCATAAACAATAACATGAACTTTTCATAGTTGCACTTATCGTTTTAAATTTTATAGGATTTTAAATTTTATAGGATTTAATTTTATCCAATAACACTATAATATTGTAAAATAAAAAATCACACTTTAAATAAGCGTAATGTACCTACTCGTAAATGATTTTAATTTAATATATTTTAAATAATGATTTGAAAAGAATAAATTTCTTTAACTTGGATTATTTGTTTTAAAATTAACTAACACCCATTTCGTATTAATTTTGCTGTGTAATACACACTGTTTATGTGTGTTTTCAAATCGTGTGTGGTCTTGAACTCGAAGAAAATCCTAAAATTATTCTAAACACTATATCACTAGTGAAGTAGTAAATTACCAAATCGGCCATAGTAATAGCAGAAATTATAAATAATTATTCTTTTTTAGGCGTCATCATAGAAACTGATTCATCGATAGTCATTAAAGATGACGACGGCAGTGAGATCAAACTTACGGTGCTCAAGAATCCAATACATATTGAAGAATTAATTTGTGAATATGAAGATACTAAAGAAATACCGAATGTGGATGTGATTGATAAAGTAAAAGACGTGACTAAACAGAAAAATCTTAATAAAATAAATAGAACTGAAAAAGACCGTCCAGTGTCGTTTTTAAAAGAACCTTTGGCACTCGACAAGTTGACATTTGGTCAAAAGTTTAAAATTAATGCGTATAATCCTAACATGTATAAAGGAACATTAAGCAAGCCAAAAAGAAAGACTGTAGATTTAGATCACCAAATGAGGAAACAAAATGCATTGACTCTGTTCGAGTTTTCCTACGTTTATCCCTTTATACATGCGTGCAATAAATACAAGTGTTTCATTTGCGCTAAAGTGTTTCTGGATACATCTCTTTTAAGAGAGCACTCAATAACAGAACATACTGCAATAGATTACAGAAACGAATTAGATAACAGAGTTCGAGACAAAATTTTAAAAGTCGATGTAACTTTATTGCAATGCAGAATTTGTCAAAGCGTATCGCCTAGTCTTCAAGCGCTTAAAAGCCATTTAAAAGATCACGATAAGGAAATAAGCCCGGAATTCCAGGACAACATGATCCCCTTCAAATTCGGAGGCGATGATTTCCAATGTCAAATATGTAACGAAACATTCCTCAAACTCCGTTTATTAATTATTCATATGAGCAAACACTTCAACAACTATAGTTGTGAGACATGTGGTGCAGTTTTTGTGTCTCTACATTTACTTAGACGGCATTTACAAACGCACCAAGCCGGGAATTTTCCTTGTGAAGTATGCGATAAGGTCTTCAGTAATCCAGCGAAAAGAACTATGCATATGAGAGGGGTACATCTGAAAAAGTGTCCAAGGGTATGTCCAATTTGCCCCGAGAGATTCAACTCGAATTACCAGAGAACGAAACATTTGCGTATCGTCCACAACCAAACGTCTGGGTTGTTTAAATGTGAAACATGTGGAAGAGAGTATGACCTGAAGTACCAGCTGCTTGTGCATATTAGATCTGTTCATATGCAAGAGAGGAATCAGGAGTGTGGGATTTGTCATTCGAGGTTCTTCTCAAAGTACTGTTTGTCGAGGCACATGATGATACATACAGGAGAGAAGAACTTCAAGTGCGAAGTCTGTGGGAAGGCTTACGCGAGGAGGAAGAATCTGAAGGAGCACATGAAGTCTCATGAGAATGGACAAATGTGTTCCGTGTGCTGCCAAGAATGCGGAGATCCTGCTTCATTGGCCATACATATGAGTCATTCCCATGGATTATTCCAATAGATTATTATTTTGGTTCCAATCGTATTCATACAATTCAGTGACTATATTTACAATAAATATTCTTTTTATTTCTTAGCTTACCATTCTACTTTGTTTTCATCAGCATCCTTTGATATAGCCAAAATAGCGCTGTTGATGTAGACTGCACCGAAAAATATATTTTCCGTCTTATTAATATCAATAATTTGTGACCTACTTACTATGTTAGAGCTGAATTCTTATCATAAACTATTAAAATGTAAAAGTTAATGAAATATAAGTTTGCGAGAAGGCACTACATACTTAGGTCAGTATCGTTTTACATACTTAGTTTCTGCACGATTTGTAGCAAGCGGTTCTCAGGATTGAGGAGTTAAAGGAATACATTTTGTTCACAGTATCGCCGGGCACACAGTCACCGACGCCACGCACCAGTATATGGCAAATGACGATATACGAACGGCTTAACGCCGCTACTTTCCTAGAGCAAACCACGGTCAAACCATTCTTTTACCAGCAGGCGAATTTCAAATGCTTTTACTGCTCAGAAATCTTCCCAGAAGTAAATTCAGTGTTGCAGCACACGGCCTTACATCCAGTGCCCGATAGGCCTACTTTACTAAAACAGTATTTGAGGAAAGGCAAACGGGTTATTAAAGTAGATATTTCTGCTCTAAAATGCAGACTTTGTGATCAAAATTATTCCGATCTTGATGATATTAGAAAACATTTAGCCACTCTACACAATCAGGAGTTTAATAGCGCAGGGAATGGTCTGATGGCATACAATTTGAGTATGACCAAGGGTCTATTGTCTTGTCACAAATGTGGGAAGACTTTCAACTCCTTCTTCCTCCTAAACAGACATATGAACGTCCACTTCAGCGTCGTATGCGAGACTTGTGGTCTTGGCTTCATATCGCATCAACGCTTGATCAACCACCGCATAGTTCACCAGAACGGGGTACACAAATGCGACAGATGTCAGGAAGTTTTCCCAACGAAATTAAAACTGAGATATCATCTGTTCAAGAAGCATGAAGAGCCGAATTCGAAGAAGAGTAAGCCATTGAAATGTCCGCATTGCTTGGAGAGGTTCTCGGAGCATTACAGAAAGATGACGCATTTGAAAGAGGTGCACGGGATAAGTTTTACCTTCGACTGTCAAGTTTGTAAAGCCGTGTACGCGACGCGAAGAGCTTTGACGGAGCACACGACGAAACAACATACGCAGACGATACAGTGTAAAGTGTGCGGGAAATGTTTTGGCACAAAATCTTTGTTGAAGATGCACTCGCGTGGGCATACGGGCGAGAGGAATTTTTACTGCACGATATGCCATAAGGCTTATATGCATGAAAGGACGTTGAAGGAGCACATGAGAGTACACGGGCCTGTATGGAAATTCACGTGTACTGAATGCGGGAATGGGTTTCATAATCGGAACGATTATAACAAACATGTAAAACAGTGGCATCCGCAGTGGCAGTTTAGGACTATTGTAAAGAACTTTGGAACTGGAGTAATAAGTTAGGATTAGTTTTAGTCGAGATAGTTCATAGTGCTTATCAGTATATTAGTTCTATTTTACAATACAATAAACCATTGTTCATCATGAATCTGTATGTAGAAATGAATCATAGCGCATGTCACTTTAGGTTTAGTGAAACACTGTGATACGAGTGCAAATTTATTGTGCCAGTCTTAATGAGTTATTTTGCTTATTTGAGGTACCTTTGAATGACAGAATTTTTTATATTAAATATGTGTACCTATTCACTGTCGAAATTTTGATTTAATATTTTCTACCCCCTTAATTTTCTGATTTTTCAAGTGAAATGCGAACATATTAATTGCTTGTTTCCATAAAACAAGTTGAACCTATTAGTGACGTTACAGAGTTTCTTGGGGATTAATATTACATTTATTTATTAGTGCTTTCGCGAATTGCTGAATCGGCTATATGTGTGAGTAGAGTATGTGTATTAGACTAGCGCCTTACCACCTAATTTTCATAGCTACATTGGTGAGACTATCTGAATTTTCAATCTCTCTTTCGCAGACGGTAGACCGACGAGTATATGGCAACTGACGGTAGCTGAAAGGAATAATGCGACCATTTTCATACAATTTACTACTGTCACACCATTCGTCTTTATGGGCTGGAGTTTTAAATGCTTCTACTGTGCACAATATTTCACTGACGCACCAAATTTATTAGATCATACATCAAACCATGAAATACTAGACAGAGATCTGATATTAGACAAATACATAACGAGAGGCAAACGAACATTGCAAGTGGACATATCGAGGTTAAAATGTCGATTATGTGATCAGGCGTATCCAAATCTTGAAGTTATTCGAAGTCATTTGATAAGCGAACATGAAAAGCAATTCTGGGACGCTAGCAACGGGATGACAGAGTACAATATGGAGTGTGTAAACGGTTATTTTATTTGCCATATTTGCAGTAAGCAATTCCCTTCGTTCTCACTTTTAAATTCACACATGAACTCTCATGTTGGCAAGGTAGTTTGTGAAAATTGTGGGGCAGCATTCCTTAACCAGCACATGTTGATGAAGCATCGAGAACAGCATTTGCAGACGAAATTGAATTGCCAGCAATGTGGTAAGGTATTTCTCAAGAAGAGTCAACTGAAGTACCACTCCGAAGTTGTACACAGAGGAAAAGGAAAAGTAAAAATGAAGAACTGCCATCTATGCCCTCAGACGTTCAAGGAGCATTATAGTAAAACAGTGCACATGAAGATGGTTCATGGAATTACAAGTACTTTCCAGTGTCACACATGCAAAACGAACTTCAATTCTAGACGAACGTTAACTGAACACACTACTAGATATCACACAGAGAAGTTTAAATGTGAATTGTGTTCTAAATGCTTTAGCATAGAGTCTAAATTGAAACAGCATATGCGAGGGCATACTGGAGAACGGAACTTCGTGTGTCCAATATGCAAGAATGCATATATGCATAGCATGACTTTGAGGAAGCATATGAAAACTCATGAGCCAATTTTTAAATTTACCTGCTCTGAATGCCCAACCGGCTTTGACAGTAAAGATGATTATAGGAAGCATATAAGCGAGTGGCATGCATTTAATAAAACTGATAGAAATATTAACGAAACAGTATGTTGAATTATCTTTCCTAGGATTTCAAACACTACTTGTTTATACCACACGAAATAGTTTGAAATTAATTTCATTTGCTTTAATTACTTTTCAACCCATTATATAATGGCGAAACAACGCTTATTTTAGTGGATTTATGATTGACCACAAATCCTATCAATTGAAGATCTCGTTAGCAAAAATGTAAGGAACTTCCACTATGTGTGAATAAAAGTCTTAATTCTAATTCTCATGGAGCATTTTATTACATCTAATCGACGAACCTAATTATAAATTTATTATAAATATAATTTAAGAGATTTTAGGTTTTAACCTGTGTTAATAAAAAATATTCTATTTCAGTGTCATCTAGAGAACTCCCAACAAGTAGTAAATGGTCCATGACATTGGCGGAAAGGAAAAACGCAGCGTATCTCTTACAATACACCACAGTCACCCCATTCACATACCTCCTATACCCGAGCTCCTTCAAATGTCTGTTCTGCGAGGAAAAGTTCATGGAACTCCATGAGCTTTTGGAACATTCCAGAAAACACGAAGTTCCAGAACACGACAAGATTTTAAAGGATATTTTAAAGAAAGGCAAAAAGAAAATTAAAGTTGACATCTCGAGTTTAGAATGTAGAGAATGTCAGGAGTCTTTTATAAGTTTGGAGCTCATTCAGAAACATTTGTCGGATGTTCACAATAAGAATTTTACTGTCGCCAGCAATGGCATGGTTGAGTTTAACTTAAAAACAACCAACGATCTCCTCACTTGCCATCTTTGTTCTAAAAACTTTCAGAGCTTCTTCCTGCTCAACAAACACATGAGCGTTCATTACAGCAACGCTGTGTGCGACTCTTGCGGCAAAGGATTTCTGTCTTACCAACGCCTGATGACTCATATGGAGAGCCATAAAAACGGGACGTATCCGTGTGAAACATGTAAGAAAAACTTCCCGAGCATCTCCAAACTGAAATACCACAGCGACAAAGTTCATGGAACGCTGGGAAAAAAGAAGTTGGCAAAATGTCACAAGTGTTTGCAAAGATTCGAACATCATTACGAGAAAGTGAACCATTTGAAAGAAGTCCACGGCGTTTCCTTCACGTACACATGCGAAAATTGCAGTCTGACCTTCAAAACGCGACATTCTTTGAGCATGCACGTCATAAAGTATCATACGCAGAATATAATCTGTGAAATATGCAGGAAAACGTTTTCAGAGCGGTGCCACTTAAGGAAGCATATGGCTATTCACACCGAAGAAAGGAACTACGTGTGCCAGACGTGCAAAAAGAGTTATAGATACGAGAAGACACTGAAACAGCACCTGAAGAGTCACAATCCTGATTGGAAATACACTTGTGGCGTATGCTGGATTGGATTTTCGGATAGGATTGAGTATAAGATGCATAGAGCGACTCATGTGTAGCATCTCTTTTGAAACATCATTTCGTGACTTGGAACCGGAAGCCGACGAGTGTTGTAATTTTAATTTATACTAGAGACTAATAAATTGCTATAGTCAGCGATTAGAATTAAATATATTTCTTTATTACTAGACTAGCTTGATGCCTGCGACTTCGGTCCGCGTGGTGTAAGTTTTTTTTAAGAACTCCTTAATTTTCTGGGATAAAAAGTAGCCTATGTCACTCTCCAGGTCCATGCCAAAAATCATGGTCGATCCGTTGCGACGTGATTGAAGGACAAACCAACGAACAAACATACTTTCGCATTTATAATATTATTATGATAATTCTCACGAATTCTCTATAATATTATCGTCTCTCCATCTATTTATTGGCCTCCCTCTCTTCTTTCTTCGAAATTAATTTCGTAATTTCTGTAGTAGGTACATCTGTTGTCTATTCTTTATTCTTTATTAATGAAAAACATCTGGGGAGACATACAGTTGCCCAATTCGTCTCCCCAATCTACAAAAAGTAAAAGTCTTAAAATTTAAATAAAACTACATATACACAAAATAAAAAACAAACTAGACATACCTACCTACTTAAGAGGCCGGGGAACGCCGCTCGCAACTTCTATTCGAACCGCAAATATAAATTTGCCGGTATATTGCTATCTCTTTTTGGCTGACGACACATGATCGCGTGCAAGCGCGATAGCAATATGAGCGTACAGAATTTGTTATACATCCGTGTCCATGTTCCGTGAATACCAAAAATGATGAATGAAAAATTGTTGTTTTTATCTTCGTGTTGTTATTCTGTAACTTGACAATATAGGCTATGTTCCTGATCAATTCGTACGTGAGATATCGTTGGTTTTAATATGAAACAAATAAGCAGAAATCATGTCATTTATGTCGTAAAAACATGCAAAACGCAATGTGCTTACATTAAATTTTGGGAAAGGATTTTGAAAAAATAATTATCCAGGAACCTAGATAAATACAAGTTCAATCTTAATATCCGCATAATATGGTTGAAATATTCTCGAATTACAAATTATTTTGGTATTACGTTTGTATGGGCAATTCGCCCTCCGGAGCCACCTTAATTAGATTTAAAAATTCATCAAAGTACTAATCAACTATCAATTACTTACTTTCTAACATGGATTTTATTTTTATTTATGAGTTGGAGCGTTGGGGTGTTAAAAATAAATTCTTTTGCGCTAATACTTCTCATAACATGCGCACAATATGGCCAGCTTAGTGAAGTAGGTACTTAGTTTCTTCAAAACCCTAGAACTCTAGATCTTCAAAATATACCTAAGTATTGTTTTACCTAAAACTTTAAAAGTGTTTTAGCCATATTTTTAATACATTAACTAAATATATTTTAACCATATTGAATTCAAAGGAACCCCCAATCTGTAAGACGTACCCTAACTCTATATGGAAACAACAGTTGTTTTAGATCCAGAGTCAGAAGTGACGCAAGCAGAAGGGAAAAATAAAAATGCAATTGAGATCCTCAGCCAAAAGCTGCTCATTGATGTGAATGACGAACTCGTAGACACTCAAGAAAATAGAAATCAAGGTAAGATAGCATTTTACTATTGAATTTCCATTTAAAAAAAAAACGAGTGTGCTTCTAGACCACACGACTGAAGTAAAACTTCTGTAGCTCATAACTGGCTATGAAAGAAAGAGAGAGAAAATGTGTGCTCGCACCTCTCTCTCTTGCCCCTACAATAATATACGCCTCGCCCGTTCACACTTTTCGTAACGCTCTCGTCATGCATTCACCAGCTTACTCCCCAAGTCAAGCGTGCGTAAAGAAGTTTTACTTCAAAAAGTGTGTGTGCAATTCACATACGGCAGAAGTGAAACTTCAGAAAACTGAACTTCTTTTTCGGTAGGGTGGTAACTAACCACGGCCGAAGCCTCCCACCAGGCCAGACCAGGGAAAATTCAGAAATTATAAATTCCCAAATTGACCCCTGCCGGGGATCGAACCCAGGAGCTCCGCACGTTAAGGCAACAGCACTACACACTGCGCCACGGAGGTCGTCATTGGGTTTCACGGATCGTGGAAAAGTTAACAGATGCTTTCGCATTTATAATATTAAATAATAATGTGGATTAAGTATTTTCATTCCCGCTGGAACTCCTTATTTTTAGATAGCCTATGCCCTTCCCCTATATCTGTACCAAATCTCATCAAAATCGGTTGAAAAGATGGGCCGTGAAAGCGTATCAGACGGACAGATAGACACACTTGCGCGAATATAACATTAGTATGTCTATATTGTACTCGATACTTCTATCACTACATACTATCTCTCTATACTTGTTCTTCTAGATAAAACTGAAAAAGACTGGTCGAAAATAGCAGAACGGCGTGGCTTCGGGCCAATTCTTCGCGAGAACTCCTTGAAGCTCATCGAGAACTCTACAATGTTTGTTTTCCAGTACAGCAAGAGTTGGTACAGGTGCTACTGTTGCAGAGAAATTTTTCCAGGCATGAACTTGTTGCGAGAACACGCTGAAACTGAACACACACGGCTGGATTTAGAAAAGAAAATAATAAATACCCAGAACAGATCACTAAAAGTTGAAATATCGCTGTTGAAATGCAAGATTTGTGAGAGAAAATTTGACAGCCTTCCGGAGTTTCGGCATCATCTCCAGAAAGCACACGATATCAAACTCCGATTTGGCCAAGATTTGCTAGTGCCGTTCAAAATACAAACAGAAGGTTTGAAATGCCAAATTTGTGGCGAAATCTCGAGGAATTTCAAGCTATTGAACATACACATGAACAAACATTTAATGAATCACATTTGTGACGTCTGCGGCGCTAGTTTCGCTAACCTGGTGTTCCTGAACTTACATAAGACGCGTTCGCATAAGAAAATACGTTGCGAACAATGTGAACTGAACTTTGAGAGTCGTTCAGACAAGAAGCGTCATGATACCACCGAGCATAATGTGAAGTTTGTGAGGAAGCCACGGTTCCCTTGCCCGTACTGTGACGAGCGATTTTTCCAAGAGAACTTCAAGATGCAGCATCTAGTTGAAAAGCATGGAATGGACAAGCCTGAACACAAGTGTCATTTGTGCACTAAAGTGTTCATAACGAGGGCTTTATTGAACAACCATATCAAGAATGTTCATCAAAAAGAGAGGAAACATGAATGCGATATGTGTTTCGATGCATTCTACACTAAATCTGATGTCATGAGGCACAGAGTCACGCATACGGGTGAAAAGAAATTCTCTTGTTCTCTTTGCAATGGTGCGTTTGCTACCAGGGATTCCTTGAGAAGACATATGAAAAGAAATGCTTGTAGGCCATAGGATCTGTGGTCACATACATTTCTTCTTTAATACAGTTTAGCCAACTTATCAGTGGCCTTAAAGGACTTGTATCCAGGGCCGTAAAATAAATTTTAAAAAAACTTATCATTGCGTGTGGTAGAGGCGCCACTGTCTATAAAAAATCAACTTTTTTAATCAGATTTTGTTCTTTCCGAATTTTGCCAGACACACATGCTTGTCAGAGTTTAACGTTTATTTAGGCCTCCACTTTTCTCCGCTTCTTGTTATATTAATTGATGCTCTAAGATTGCTAATATCGTCGAACCTTCGATTGTTAATAAAAAGTTAAATAAATATTTCCATTTCTAAATACTTTTGATATTGTTTTATTTGGAATTAAACATCAATAACATCCAAAGAAGAAAGTAAGTTTCAAAATCAAAGACAGTGAAATATGCTTGCATAATTTAGTTGGATTTTTTGCTTGTCTTGTTTTCAAAGCTTAAATCTTAAACTAGCACATCATTTCCTTAAAATTTACTTAATAATGTCCATTATTTCCAGAAACATCAAACAAATTCACAGTCAAGGAAGAAATCCGAGAAAACTCAAGAAAACTTCTGAAGTATTCCAACATGTGCCTATTCAAATCGCTAAAAACCAAGTACCAATGTTACTCTTGCAAACAAGACTTTATAACAATATCTGATCTCCGGGAGCACTCCAAAACACACGTGAAGCCTGATATATCGGGTACTATTTATAAGAATGCAGATATATCATCGTTAATGTGCAACATGTGTGCAGAAAAATGCATCGATTTGTCGATGCTGACGGATCATTTGAAAAATAAGCACAAAATCGAGTTTTCTTCAATTGAACATATGTTCATTCCCTACAAACTAGAGGAAGGTCTGAACTGCGTACTATGTAAAGGGAACTTCAATACATTCCTCAAGTTATCAATCCACATGAACACACATTCGACTAACCACGTGTGCGAAACGTGTGGCTTGACTTTCTTCAACAGTTTAAACCTGCGTACTCACATCGGCGTCAAGCATAAGTTTTCAAAAAAATGTACCATGTGCGATCAGACATTCACCAACCAGTACCTAAAACTGAAGCATGTGAAAACCGTACACAAGCAAACCGACTTATATAAACGGTATTGCGCTCTATGCGATAAAACGTTTAAGCATACGTATCTAGTAGAGGAGCATAAGATAGAAGCACACGGAGCCAAGAGGCCAATATCGAAATGTTCTGATTGTGAGAAAACGTTTTTAACGCCGCAAAATTTGAAAATTCACATCCGCTCAGTGCATATCAAGGAACGAAACTTTGTCTGTGAGATTTGTGGAGGGGGGTTTTTCACTAAAATTGATAAAATGCGACATCAGAAGACGCATGTAGATGTAAAACCGTTTTCTTGTAATTACTGCGGCGCAAAATTCAAGTCCAATGACTCTATGACACGACATCAAAAGAATATACATGGTGTCTTGTTGTTGAAGATGAAGTTGGATAGTCAATTAAAGTTGATATTATAGTCAATTAAAGATACTTAACTGTAGTTTTATTTCTTTAACATATAGGGGTCCTATATGTTAAAGAAATAAAACTACAGTTAAGTTATCATCACCTATAGGTGATGATGAAAATATAAATCGTCGTCAAGAAAAGTCAAAAAAAAGTATGTGGTTTATGTTTATTTTTTATCCTTTACAAGTTAGCCCTTGACTACTATCACTTTTGGTGGTAAATGATGCAATCTAAGATGGTAGCGGGTATAGTAACGATTGATAGTGTAGCAATATGCTATCCACAATCCACATCGATGTATATTATTGACCGAGCGAAGCGAAGGTCTCTGAGTCTACTTGGTTGAATTGGCACTTGTCCGTCCGTCCGTCCGTCCGTCTGTCAGAGCATTATAACTTATGTATTACTGAACGCAATTACTTCAGCTTGAAATATAATATGTAAACCAATGGCCTCCCGCCGAATATGGCTTAAAAAATAATAAAAATCTTTATTTCAATAGAAGCGAATGCGAAGTAAAATATTTTTTATAAAGTTACATAGGGTTGCGGTATATCATTTTAAAGATAATTAGGAATAGAGTCCAAAAATATTTTTTTTTTAATTTTTCCCCCAAAATTGACGAAATGGGGAGCTTTCAAAGTGGAGATTTTCTAACGTCCAAAGATGACCTCAGAACTCTAAATTTTCTGAAAGGATGAGCCTTAAACTTGATCAATTATTTCGATTATATCCTGTACTTGAACAACAAATACTAAAATTAGATAAATATTGTAAGGAAACGGAATTATTTGATTTTTAAAGAGCTTCAGTATTTTTAACAGAACTTCACATTTATGTCAATAGATGGCGCCGCGAGGTCTCAGTTCGGGCGAACCACTAGTGTAGGTACTAGATGGGTCCTTTCATAGAAAAAAGTTGGACGTTCGAATTGTAGGGCATGCCCCTCACCTGTAGCCTGTCCTTATCCCCGCCATAGCGCTGTACCTCTTTTCAGACTATGGCGACTAAGTCTACATTCTTTGTTTGACAGGGCCCGTCTATGTAAATTGAGGTCGTTGGCTATCCAACTTTCGGTATCGGCCAATGGGGTTTTCCGTTTTTCATACTTTGAATTTGCTACTTACAAAGGTCTGTAATGACTTTTCTAAGACTTAAAATATTATGATACTTATTATGTACATAGGAAGATAACTACCTATTATCTCTACTTCTTTCTTTTAATTTTTAATTATTTAATTTTCCCTGAATTGGAGGCCGAGAGAAACACCTAATCGTCAAGAAGAAAGAAAAGTTGGAGGTACAACTCAATAAAACAGTTAGGTACAATATTAAGTATATTAAATTAATTTGCTTAGTTTTTACAATACAACTTACATGACTAGGGTTTTACTAAATTAAATACAATTTTTAATTTCATTAAAAATTGGTACTGCCATCTTATAAATAATTAAATTAACTATCAGTTTTACCTAATAGGCCTATTACACTGCACTTTTCACAGGGACCATTAACTTGAATCAGTTTATTAACTGGCAGGGAGGAAGGGTCCCTAATTTTGTCCTTATATTCTTTGTAATAAACGACGCCAAAACTAGCGGCTACAACCACCCTTTCCACAGGGACCTGTGAAAAGTGCAGTGTACAATAAGCCTATTTCTTTGACCTGAGTAAGCGCCATCTATGTAGTAGGTAGGCCTAGCATTGTTTTTATGTTGGAACGCATTCATAGATGTCACTGTTGCCATAAGTTCATGATAATTTACTCACCATCCACAAGATGCCGCTGACTATTATTAACTATCTAAATCAGAAAAAAGTAAATATTTAGTCTATGGAATAGAATTAGCACTTTGAATTTTCAGAATATTATACTTATTTTTTTGGTTCATAAATAAATAATAATTCCTCATCTGAAAAACGACCCCCCCTGGCACAGTGGTGAAGGCTGTAGTCTTTTATGTGGGAGGTCCCGGGTTCGATATCCGGCAGGGTCAATTTTTTTATATCTGAATGAATTTTCTCTGGTGGCTATCTACCCACCTTACCGCCAAAGACGTGCTGCCTAAAGATTTAGAGTTCCGGTACGATGGCGTTTAGGGAAATCGAATAGAGTAAAGGAATAGAGAGTGCATTTGTGTAGTGTGTATTTTATTTGTACATATTTGTGCACTTTACCTCCCGAGCAGATGGCTAATCTCTCTGGAGATAGGCCGCCGCGACCGAAATTCGGTCGGGAGGACATTATTTACCTTCATTTTTACTACTCGTTTCCGTTCTGGGGCGTTTGGAGCTCGCGCGTTTTGCAATGTTGGTGACCAAATATATTTTGCTTGAATGTCTGTTCGAAAGATTTCAGTTGTGGGTAATATTATATTTGGGATCTGATTAATATAAATAGGTAAGTATAGGTTGTTGTAAAAAATGTTCAGAAGTAGGTACATAAATAAAATAAAATGAGTACCTACCTATAAAATAATAGATTTAGTATTGGGTTCGCGCGCTGGGTTCGCGGAAGCGAAACCCAATACTAAATCTATGGCTCAGCTATAGTATACTGTCGGTGGAGTTGGACGTTCAGCGCGAACCCAATACTAAATCTATGTATAAAATGTATAAAAAATAAATAATGTAAACACGTCATGTCAAAAGAGTAACGACGTAACGGTGCATTTACATATTCGTCCCTACCGGTTTTTTATTGGCCGATAAATAAGCCGCCGATAGACTCGCCGATAACGGAGCACGGCTACAACTGTATGGCTACCGCCTAAGCCCTAAGGTCTATAATAAATAATAAACTGACAGGCTCACTCAGGTATCGGTCAATCTATGGTAAAAACAGCAGGGCGATTGTGTAAAACCTGCATCAATCATTGTTACAGTCTCAATTGTTTTGATTGGCTGAATTTATGGTATAATGGCTGCGTCAATGGATTTTGGCCAATATTGGAAGAATATTAACCAATCAGAATTGATTGCGATCGTTACACTGTAGCTGTCATTTTTAGACACGGTCTTAATAATAATAATAATGTATTTATTAAAAGGCATATAAAACCCTTAGGCCTAACTGCGGCTGGGGCCATAATGCACAGTTACCCCGCATTTACACATTCGCCATACGGGTGCGGCGCATATATCATCAAACCCGCCATATGCGCAGTAGAGAGACGAGACCTACGGTACGTCGAATGTGTGTAAGGCTTTGGTGTAAGGAGTGTGTAAGCTCGCGTCCCGACTCGCGTTCTCTTTCCGAATGTCTAAATGCACCTTAACAGTTCGTGTAGTATTTGCCACAGAACACTTATACTCCTAGCGGAGGTATTTGCTCAAATGTTGACTGATTTTCATGACATTTTATTGAGATTCTCATATTGTATTTTTCTTAAGTAGGTCTATTAATTTAATTTATTGAAATGAGCAAGGCATTGCAAGGGAATAAAAATCTCTATGCAGAATGTGAACACGTAAAGCGACGAAAGCCGGATGTTCGTGTCACTGAAGGTACCTACATGAAAATGTCGCGAGGCCAGCAGCATTTTCGACCTGGCTACATGGCATTCTGGCTCTGCATCTATACTTACTTACTAATATTATAAATGTGAAAGTTTGGATGGATCATGAATGGAGGTGTGTTACTCAATCACGCCTCAACGGCTGGACGGATCTGGATGAAATTTGGCACAGAGATAGATTATAGTCTGGAATAAAACATAACTTAGGATACTTTTAATCCCGGAAAATTAAAGAGTTCCCGTGGGAACTAAAAAATCTCAAATGAATGTTTGTTACTCAATTACACCAGAACGGCTGAACGGATCTGAATGAACTTTGGCACAGAGATAGATTAGCACATAGGCTAACTCTTTGCTCTTTAATTTTCCGGGATAAAAATCTGCGCAAAATTTTATCCAGATCCGTTCAGCCGTTGGGGCGTGATGTGATTGAGTAACAAACATGTAGATACGTCCATCCACCAATATCCATAATGACCACCGACCAGAAAAAGAGAGAATAACCCTTCTCATTCCGAGAGGAGACTCGACGTGCTTAGGGCTTCCAATATACCGGGATCCCGGTGTTGAAACCGGTTTTAATACCGTTATTGAAAAAAACCGGTAGGTATTCGAAAGCCTGTTATAGAAAGATGATGATAATGTTGGTATGGGATTTTTCTTAATTCAGAAATAGCAAAAGAGATCGGCCGCAACTACCGCACGCTGCCCGCGTTCGAGAAAGGTCTGTTCGACCACATCTACGTCAACCACTACTCTCTGGAACGAAACGAGCTGCTGCGGTGCCGCTGGCTTCAGTACAAGAAGCATATTGAGCAGCGGGTGTTCGCGCCGTGCCAGTTCCCGTGCAACAGGTAGGTATATCTCTCTCTCTGTGTCGTATTCTGAGGTCATTACTGAGGGTCGTGACCCCATTCCATTAATCACTTAGTGGTAGGAGTTTTGTTGGGGCTCCCAACTTACGTCTACAAACTCCTACAAATAATATTTGCCGCTACGTGCATCTCAGGTGGGGCTATATCTTTATAGTTTCGCCATGTCCATCCGTCTGTCTGTCCGCGGTTTAGTTCAGCGGCTATTAGGACTAGAAAGCTGTATTTTGGCATGGTATACATGATCACGCCGTCAAACTGGTAAAATAAAATTTTGAAAAAAAATATTTTTGGAGTAAGTAGTAAGTAGGACCTCCCCTACACGTAAAGTGGGGTTGATATTTTTTTTCTGGTTTATCCCATAGTTTAGGGGGAGGGGAGGCGGTGGCGTTGAAAAATATTATGGGCGTGGGAACATTATCCATGCAGTTTTTCAAGAAATTTTCATTATTGCAGCTTTCAAGCTGCATTTCAAAATGCAGCTTTTTAATTCACATTATTTTATAGGGATTTGCATTTCTACAACGGCTGCATTCGATTCCTGCCCTCCGAATCGATATATCGATTACCTGAACATCGAATGAAACTGCGACCAGGCCCTGGTGTAGACTTCCGCGGGCAAATGCCCATCCCTCAGGAGCTGCTGATGAAACGCGGGAAAATAGAAAAACAAGATGGCGCTAGAGTACCGCAAAAGAAAGAAAAAAAACTCGAAGAAAAGAAATAATATCAATCATGCTAATAATACAATGTTATAAAATAAATATTTTTATTTTTTTATTACATAATTATGTAACAAAAGAACTTTTATTTACTTTGAAATATGCGACTACTAGCGCCACCTCTAACGAACTTCTTTCGTGATACGGACTTTCAAATTCAAATGTTTTTTATTCAAATAAACTTTTACAGAGTGAATCTACAACTAGGTACCTATCTTTTAAAATATCCATGCAACTCTTGCAAGTTGCAAAAAAATTATGTTGGTATCAAGGCATGGATCGATACGCAATTATTTTTGCAAGTTTTAAATTAATAGCCTGTGTAGTATTCCAGATATGTAAGTATTCCAGAAAAGTATAGATCAATTTTTTTTACTCGATCTGAGGCTTGACGGCTCTGGGTTTCACACCTTTTGAGCCTCTCTCGAATGTCAGCCTTCACTAGACGCTATTTTTACATTCCCTAAATATCATTACTTGTGGACAAAGATGGTTCTTCAGTAAGTCATAACCAATGACCTCAATTAACATAGGCAAGCCCTGTCAAACAAAGAATGTGAACTTAGTTTACCACAGAACAGCGAGAAACCGTGAGCGTTGGCACCCGTATGTGGTTGACGTTCAATTTGCTCGCACGAAGCGTTTTTGCTCGACGTTTCTGATACGAACCGCTAGGGTGTGGAACACCCTCCCAGCGCACGTGTTTCCTGCCACTTATAACTTAAGTACCTTCAAGGCAAGAGTGAATAGGCATCTTCTAGGCAAGCGCGTTCCAACCTAGACCTCATCATTGCTTTGCACTAAGCATGATTGTCGTCAAGCGCAAGCCTATCACGCAATAAAAAAAATAAAAAAAAAAAAACTAACGCCATCTAGTCTAAAAAGCGGGAACTTACTTGCAACATAAGCGCCATCTAGTGTGACAGCTTGTGTGGCTTTTATTTTTGATAGTTCCACTGAGTAAGGTTCCGAATAGACGTGCTGCTAATACTTCGACGGTTATAACGGCTTTTTTACGAAAAATTTTCACATGACACGGGTATCATTAAGTACCTAGGTATTGGGAATAAAATAAATAAAATTTTGTTTCAATAACGTTTATTTTTTATAAAATTTCTTAATAGAAATAGCTTTGTTTATTGCACATATTTTACAAACAATAATATCAAGTTAAAGCTTCAACTGGCAAGTTTGCTTGCAAAAGTCTTTGTCAATATTAATTTATGCAAGATTTAAGTCATGTTAAATCAACAACAAACAAACATATATTATTATCAGGTCATATTATATTTACAGGTCATTTGCTGTAGGTATCAAAAAAATCGTACGCTCCGGAGGGCGGCATACATGTGTACATTAAATGAGTGTATAATAAACACTCATAATCGGTATGTTCCGATATACACTGCGAGCACTTTTCAGTGCTCTTACTGGGGAGAAATTCGTTCCGTTGTAGACTGACAGTATACTGCCGCAGTATCCTAGGGAAATATATGACGACATAAATCGTCGCCATTTTTGTACTGTTAGCACTAGCGTTGTCGAGGTAAGGTGCTCTCAGTGCTGACTGCGTTCCGTTTTAAACAGTAACCAGTATAGATAACTATAAAGGAACGGCTTCGTAGTATACTAAATTGACGTCACACCTTACAGTGCTCGCAGTGTATATCGGAACATACCCAATATTTATGTACCAGACCCAGCAGTCACGCCACAGACTCAAAATTTTGCCGGATCGGACGTACGCTTCTAATGTTCTTAAAGTGAGAGGGACAGACTTTTTCTGACAGTTGATACTATCGGAAAGCGACACAGTGCAAAATTTCTGCAAGAAATAGCCAAAGTTACTTGCCAGTAGAAATTAAGTTGTCACTACATACAAATTGTACAATATAATATATATTTTACATATATAACAATACTTATTAGATCTAATAAGTTTCAAAAAATACGTTTAAAAATAACTGATACCCTTTACTATACTATAATAATTTAATATTATATTTTTGATAACAATACAAACATAATTAAATAAAAATAATTAAATGCGAAAGTGACAGACGAGGACGCGCGGACGAAGCCGACGAAGGCTTTATATAGCTGAAAATGTTTTTAAATAAAAAAATTGTTCCTATTATTCTGTGATATTATCGATTTGTGATTATTATTGTGATGTTTATTCTTTACAGTTTTTCTGCAAATAATTTGTTCATATTTTATACTTATATTTGAAAAAATTAAAACGTATAAATAAATATACTTATTTATTTTTATTTACTTATACATTTTAAACGAAATTCAATTAACATAAATCTTCTATATATATAAAAATGAAACCCGTTTTCCTTGGTCACGGCATCACGCGTGAATGGCTGGACCGATTTCACTAATTCTTTTTTTGTTGTATTTGTTATTATTAGGAGAAGGTTCTTACGGAAAAAAATATTAAGAAAATTTCTCAGAAATATTGAAAAATATACATTTAGCATAAAATAAAGTAGTGCATCATTGCTACGCTAAGGCGGTACGAAGTTCGCCGGGTCAGCTAGTAAAACAATATATGTATTTATATTTCCTAAAATAATGAGATATTGGGGCTGATTCTGTATAACAAAATCTCTAAAGTAAACTAAAATGGCAGCTTCAAATCTAGTTCTGTCCCTTTCCGTAGGAAGTATTATGTAAGGGTTAGCAATATTTGTAATGCTCTAATTTTAGTTCAGTTTAGAGATTATGCACTACACAATCAGCCCTACTGATGCCATAAATTAATAAAAAGTTATTGAATTTAATGTAAATAGCTTAGTTAATAAATGCTATTCTTACTTCTTACTAATATTATAAATGCGAAAGTTTGGATGTATGGATGTCGGTATGGATGTATGGATGTATGGATGGATGTTTGTTACTCAATCACGCCCCAACGGCTGAACGGATCTGGATGAAATTTGGCACAGAGATAGATTATAGTCTGGAATAACACATACGCTACTTTTTATCCCGGAAAATTAAAGACTTCCCGCGGGAACCACAAAACCTCGATCCACGCGTACGAAGTCGCGGGCGTCAGCTAGTATTTCATATTTTTTAACTGAGTCTGAAATGCCGAATGTCCCAAGACTTGTTTACTTACGCTGTTATGACGCTACATGAAATAAATAACTCATTTATCATTTATGGGTTAATTTAAAAATAAAATTAAATAATAATGTCACCCGTATCGAATTTACCAGGCGGCCAATCTCCAGAGAGATTTGTCACCTGTGCGGGAGATATTATAGTGCACAAGTGTGTTATTATAATTATAATACACAGGTGCACTCTCTGTTCCTTTACTCACATAGCCCGATGGGACGGAGAAATCCGACACGACCGGAGAGAGATCAGGTGCAGGACCGACGCGATGGCTTAAAGTGCTCTCCGAGGCACGGGGGTGAAACACCGCCAACTTCCCAACTCCGGACTGGTACTGAGAATTTTTTGTCAAAACCCCAATAATTGGGTATTTGACCACTATTCATTTTTCGATTATTAAACAGAGGATCTCCCAAAACTCGTAATATCCACGTCCCCTGTTAGTTTTATGATGAATAACCATTTTAAACTATCGATTTAAGTAAAAATTGCGACGAACTTTGATGACGTCACAATTCAGTATTTCATACAAAACTCATAATAAGCATGCGTTTTGACGTTTGAAAAAAATTACTAATTTGACTACTATTCAAATTCCCAATTAATTTATAGCCCGACCCGGGACTCGAACACCTTTCAAGGAACTATATATTTTCTAGAACTAAATAGAATGCAACGGCTGAGGGATTCGATCATCCAAATCAACTTTTCGCTCGTGCACTTTCAAATGGCCTTTCAAAGTGCACTTCTGTGTGAAAGCCCGGCCGCACACCGGACAGACAAATCTCTTATCATTAGTGTGTATCCGCATATGTTCCCTTAAGGTTTTCTTCCTCTGATACGACTTATTGCATATACTACACGCGTGAATACGCTCCCCGTCGTGTTTTATCATATGCATTTTCAAAGAATTCCTCGTATAGAACGCTAAATCGCATTTATTACACTTATGATTCCTTTCGTTTAAATGGTCGCGTCTAACATGACTGGATAAATGCCCCGGTGTAATATAACTAGAAGGACAAGCCTTGCACTTATATCTTTTCAACTCCTCATTATGTACTTCGGCTAAATGTTTTTGTCTAGCATAGAACGAGGTTAAAGAGATATTACAGCGTTTGCAAGCATATCTTATACCTGATTTATGCTCTTTTGACACGTGATTTTCTCTTTTCGTCACTCTATCGAATACTACATCGCAATATTTACAAGGAAAACTACCTATTTCATGCGTCCTTATATGACCGCGTAACCTCGCTTTTGACGCAAAAGCTTTACCGCAACTGTCGCAAATATGATTAGGGTAATGTATGTTCATATGTGTGTTTAATCTAACGAAATTCAAAAAAGTTTTCTTACATATCGGACAATCCAATTGATCCTTTTCCAATTTGAAAGGCAAACTGGAATATCTATTGCTAGTGTGTACACAAGAATTTATATGATGTTTTAGACTTTCGTAATCGGATATTTCGTCTTTGCATAGTTTACAGCACAGTTTTTGGGAGGATTTATAAAAAGTTTGCAAGTTTGAGGTTAACATTTTTTTGAACGCTATAGATATGTTTGATATGTTGTGTTGCATTATGTGTGATTTTATGTCGTCCAGAACGGTGGATTTTTCTGGACATACTGCGCATGTATAGGTTTGGTTCTTGCTGATTTTGAACGGGAACAGGCCGGATTGGAGCATTTTTTCTGTGTCGTTGAGATCGGCTTGTCTCTTCGAAGAGTATGATACTTTTTTCTTTTTCGTGGATAAAGTCTTTTTCCTTGTTTTCTGTCCGGTGCGAGGCCGATATTCGTCCATTTCCTTCTTGATAATTAAGTCGTTGAGAACTAGAAAGGAAATTAAGGTGCCAGCGGAGAATGAATTGCCCATACAAACGTAATACCAAAATAATTAATAATTCGAGAACATTTCCACCAAAATGAGAGTTTATTTGGATTCAAATTGTATTTATCTAGTCCCCTGGATTTATATGTTTTCAAAATACTTTCCTAAAATGAAATGTAAATGAATTGCATTTTGCATATTTTTACGACAAGATGGACATGTTTCCCTCTTATTTGTTTCATATTAAAACCAACGATATCTTACGTATTAATTGGTCAGCAGCATAGCCTATATTGTCAAGTTACAGAATAACAAAACGAAGTAAAAAGCACGATAAGTTTTCATTCATCATTTTTGGTATTCACGGAACAAGACTAAATGTATAACAAATTCTGTAAGCTCATATTGCTATCTCGCTTGAACGCGGTCATGTGTCATCAGTGAAATAGAGATAGCAATATACCGGCAAATTTATATTTGCGGTTCGAATAGAAGTTGCGAGCAGCGCGAACCGGCCTCTTAAGGGAGTTAAGAAATCCATCCATACTAATATTATAAAGAGGTAAAGTTTGTGACGTTGTGGGGGGTAATCTCTGGATGTACTTAAGCGATTTTGAAAATTCTGGTACCAATAGAAAGCCACATTATTTGTGAGTATCATAGGCTATATATTAACCCGAAAAATTCCCAAGGGAATTAAAAAAAATTATTTCACGCGGACGAAGTCGCGGGCATCTGCTAGTACTTAAGGCGCTGTGAGCTCACGAGATGAAAATCACAGGCGCGCGGGGGTGAAATCGAGCAAGCGCATGTCGCAAAAATGCATGAAATAATTTGTAAAAAAAATAATATTTACTTTTCAATACAAATGAAACTGACAATGTGTTTGATTTAGAAATATGAATTTTATATTATATTTCTAGAGCAAATTATTGGTTTCAATAAGGAGAAAACTTGCTTTAAAAGGTAAATTAAGAGGTAGGTTTAAAATAAATTTCAATGCAGAGATTTTTTTAAATTGTGTTTTGAGATGCGTCAATGGCTGCTCAAAGGTCTTGAAAACAGCACATTGTTTTTACAAGCATACATTATGTCACCGTTTGATGGATACACTGCTTTTAAAAACCCCCTTTTACGCTACACAGGGTCTTATAATATTATAAATGCGAAAGTGAGTCTGTCTGTCTGCTACGCTTTCACGGCCCATCTGCTCAACCGATTTCGATGAAATTCAGTACAGGGGTAGATTGTATCTCGTGGACAGACATAGGTTACTTTTCATCCCGAAAAATTAAAGAGCTCCCGCGGGAATCAAAATATCTTAATCCACGCGCACGAAGTCGCGGGCATCAGCTAGTAATCTATCTTTGTGTATAAACTATTTGTATGTAAACTAGTGGTTCGCCCCGAACTGAGACCTCGCGGTATCCATAAGATACTTTATTATTTGTAAGCACAAACGAATAAACTTTTACAGAGCGCCATCTATTGACATCATTGTGAAGTTCTGCTGTTAAAAATAATGTAGCTCATTAAAAATTAAATAATTTCGTTTCCTCATAATATTTTTATACAATTTTAATATTTGTAGTTCAAGTACAGGATATAATTTAAATAATTGATAAAGTTTCAGGCTCAGCCTTTAAAATTGAGAGTTCTGAGGTCAACTTTGGACGTTAGAAAATCTCCACTTTGAAAGCCCCCCATTTCGCCAATTTTAGGGGAAAAATTAAAAAAAATATATTTTTGGACTCTATTCATAATTATCTTTAAAATGATATACCTACCGAAACCCTATGTAACGCTATAAAAAATATTTCACTTCGCATTCGCTTGTATGAAATAAATATTTTTATAACTTTTTAAGCCATATTCGGCTGGAGGCCATCGGTTTACATATTATATTTAAATTTGAAGTAATTACGTTCAGTAATTCAGAAGTTATAATGCTCTGACACAACAGACGGGCGGACGGACGGACAAGTGCAAATTCACTCAAGTAGACTCAGAGACCTTCGCTTCGCTCGGTCAATTAGTATGGATGTGGTTTACCATGTGTATAGATTAGTGAGCATTAGTATGGATGTGATAAGGTATGGCTACTTACTCGTGTGGTCATCAAAATCACTGCCGTCCAAAGACTCTTGTTTGACATTTGAAAACACCAATCTTTCACTATCTGGAAAATGCCAAATGTTTTATTATTAAAACCTCAGATTCATAAAAAAGTGTGTGTGTGTGTGCAATTCACACACGGCAGAAGTGAAACTTTAGAAAAGTAGCCTGCGAGAGAATGAGATAAATATAACTTGTATTCTATCTCATTCTCTCGCTGCCTAAATCCTATATGTATATGTTTGTCTCTTTTTGGTGTCGCTTTTTCGTTTCATTTTTTTCGTTAGCTCAAGTCACTAAAGAAGTTTTACTTCAAAAGTAGATTGTAGACTGTCTATGTATTTTGTCACTAGTTTGGCAAGAAGGGTGATATTCAGCAACCTCAAGTTTCAAGACAACAAACTAGTTATCTATATTAAATTAATAAACTTTCAAATGCCCCCTACCGGGTCCAATTGTAAATATGAACCATCCCACACAAACACGCAGAAAAAATCCATCAAAATCGGTTAAGCCGTTTCTGAGTTTTAGCGAGACAGACGAACAGCAATTGATTTTTATATGTATACTTTATATATTTATCTATCCACTTTTGTTGTAGCTGTAAATTTTCTGAACAAAATAAAATAAAATATGTATTTGCCTTTGACAGTTTATTAAAATATTAATTTAATGTTTAAATACTTGTCTCACCTGAATCATTGTCGACATAGTTCTCGTTGGTAAGACCTATCGCTGAAGCCAGCGCCTCTCTGAGGGATCTTCTCTTTGTAACTATAATACAATACATAACTTGTGTTACAGTAAAGTTCTATATAATAACTGTTTATTACCAACGACCTCAATTTACATAGACGGGCCCTGTCAAACAAAGAATGTGGGCGTATGTCTAGTAACGCCATCTAGTCTGAAAAGCGGGAACATTGCTTGCAACATAATATGCCCCATCTTGAATGAAAGTTTGAAAACGTATGACTCGGTCATAGATAATATCGGTCATAGCCGTACTAAGCCGTAAGGCCAGTTATGTTAAAAAAGAACATCATACAGTTTGCCGCGGAAATTAAATGATTGCGTAATGGATAAAAATATTAAATAGGAAGATTAAATAACGTTTTTTTGGAAATGTATAATTGTCGATTGAAACCTTAAAATAAAAATTATACAGTGCCAAACTAATAAGACTTTAGATGTTAACTTAATAATAACAAATTATCTACACGACGAGCGACCGTGACAGCGCTACGATGGGGACAAAGACAGGTGAGGAACGTGTTCAGCAAGTCGAACGCCCGTCATTTTTCTATGAAAGAGCCCATCTAGTTCTCATATATATCGATGTTTATTACACACAAAAAGTTTCCTAATACTAATATTATAAATGCAAAAGTGTGATTGAAGATTGTGTGTGTGAAGTCACAATCACACACACAATCGTGCATTGTGGAGGCAACATCTCCTGAAGATGGTCCGGTATCGGAGTGAAAGGTACGTTGAGGGTAGTTTTGGGGGATTTCTGTGGTGTGTTGGGTTTCGCGGGCTATAGGTACACACTGTACCACATAGATTTACCTATTGTCGCGGATTATAGCTAATTAAACATCTAGTTCCTTCATTAAAAAACTATAGTTTAATAGCAAATCTATCTATCTATCGATATATCAATCAAATTAAAGTGCTATACGAGTACATCTACAAAAAGAAATCTAGTTCAGTATATTAGCTTACCATCGTTTTTCGTGTCCGCCCCTACTTCAACCTTAATGCATACTTGTTCCTCTGCTTCTGAAATGATCAACAAGCAAGCTTGCATTATTCAAATATTTATAGATTACTAACGTTTGCCCGCAGCTTTGTCTGTGTGCAAATTTTGTAAAAAAAACTCTTTTTTTAAAATCCACTACAAGTTAGCATTTGACCGCGATCTCACCTGATGGTAAGTGATGATGCAGTCTAAGATGGTGCCCTACAACAAAACGTGCAAATGCAAGTTTTGATGTAGGGCAAAAAGCTGAGCTGTACACAAATTCTGGGTGGTGTCACAGACAAACATATTGTTAAGTACAATAGTATAGTATACTAGCTAATGCCGCGACTTCGCCCGCGTGGTTTAAATTTTTTTGATTCCCGCGGGAACTCCTTAATTTTCCGGGATTAAAAGTAGCCTATGTCACTCTCCAGGTCTTCAAGTATACCCATGCCAAAAATCACGTCGATCCGTTGCTCCGTTGCGGCGTTATTGAAGGACAAACCAATAAACAAACACACTTTCGAATTTAGCTATCCTATCTTTCAAGTTGGATCAAACTGCACACAGTGTGCAAATTTAATTTAAAATCGGTTAAGTAGTTTAGGAGTCCATCGCGGACAAAGAACGTGACACGTGATTTATATACACTGTGTAACAAAAACCCTGTAGTCCCTTTGAGCTGCGTTATCAGTATCGATATTCAAACATAAAAAATCAACTTATTTGGTAAAACTCCTTAATTAAAATATTCAAATTAAATATTAAATCAATATTATTTGTAAAATGAAAATGATTGCTCACCCCTGAACTTCTACGAGGTGATGCGAGCCAGAGCGAGCGCGAGAGAGATAGCAAATAGTATCAAAGGTACCGACCGTCGGCAGGCGGCAGCCGCTCGCGCTCTAGGGTCACTGTACTGAAGGTACTGAGGATGTACTGAGGTCATGAACTCGTCACGTGTCACCCGCGAGTCACAAAGATCACTCAGCTGTGTGCTGAACACAACTTTTTAACGTCCAATTTGTTTACACTTTTGTTTAACACTGTTGTAACTTTTAAAATGTGATTCGTTCAATTATTAGAAAAAGTATTAAGTACTTAGTTATGTAATCTAATCGTATCACTAATTTATGATGATGTCAACAGCTTTTCGATTACGGAGATGTTGCCCGTCTTGTAGCTCTATGCATTTCTCACACCGTTTGGCGATATTTGCACGTACGCGTCGTAGTACCGATGAATCGGACTTTATTTCGCCAACGGATGTTGGGCACTGCCACTGTGGTAGTTACATGTTGAGCGTCGTAAAATAGCATAGTGCTCCTGGTAAAGTCTGCGCGCCTCTGCATAGTTGCAGTCACTTCTCCAGAGACACATCAACATTTAAAATATCCTTCATTCTTGTAAGACATTTTACGTAATTTCGCAACGTAATGCGCACGTCCGTTCGGTTGCGCGAGCGACTAACAACTAGGATAGGATGCGAGCCGCGGGCGGCGCGGCGGCTTAGTACCTCAAAGAGGTTGGCGGCGCGGCGGTATCCTTTGAGCTCGCTTTTGATCGAGCCGACAGAGATGTTACAAACATTTTTTTAATGTGTCTATTTTATAAGCTATCTTGACTATGAACAATAACTGACCAGTACTTGATTTTTTTTAAATAAGATTTTCAGTTTTGGTACACCTATATGATTATGTATACGTACCTAAAAGGAACAACAGGGTTTTTGTTACATATTGTATATTTATAGTACGGCCATTTTAAGCGCGGACAAAAGTTCATTGACGCACCTTCACTATGAAACCCTCACGAAACTAACTAACTACGGCAAAACTATAACTGTCTCTTTCGCGCATATGAATAGACACGCTTACGTGGTCGACACTGGATTTCATAATAAAAGTCGTGACGTCTCACCAGCCAAACATAGGTGTAAGTAACATTTTACGCGTCGTAACATCATGATTCATAATGTACTATAGTAGTACTAACGTATGTAAATATATTTTTCAATACACTTGCTCGAAAAATGCACTTACAGAAGCAGTAAACAGGCCCGCGTGCAGTAAATATTTACTGCCCTCGTGCAGTAAATTTGCAGTTTTTTTTTAATTTTTGTAAGTCCACGTTACTTCTAAATAAAAAGTTTTCTTGCAAGAAGGTTCATAATGATATTGACTTTGTATGTAGAAAACCTAAAAAATAATGATATTTAGATGTGAATTGATGAAATTAATTCATAAAATAAAAAATTGTATTTAATATGATTAAATAAAATTGTTTAAGGTTTTATAAATCAAAAAAGTAAAGGCTGAATAGTTCAGGCTGTTACTGAGTTAAGAACTAGAACCTAGAACCATGAAGCCAGTTTAAAAAAAAGGAATTACAACAACGCGCCGTAGATACAATTCATACAAATCTTTAATTTGTGCGCGCTATTTTTAAAAGTTTCATTGAGTATTTCTGTACACGATGGTACATTAACTGTCGCTGGATTGGTTGGGGACTGGAGTTCTTCCAAAGAAAACACTTCTTGCTGTTAGCTTCCACTTTATTCTTCTTGTTCCTCACTGGAGGACTGTTGCCGGCGAACTGTGTCGGACCACAATTTTGCTCGGTCTTTATACAAATTTTGGCCCGAAAATGTAGGCCCTCTGATTGGTTATTAAAATTCAACCAATCAGAGCGCGTATTAAAATCCAACCAGGATAGAGGGGGTGAAGGCGCGGGAGGCGCGGGTGGCGCGGGTGTGACGGCGCTGTTTGCTATCCCTCTCTACCCTGTACTACTCTAACATTTATTGTATAATTATTAAACTTATGCTATTACAACTATTTTCACACCTTATAACTATTTACAAACTATCACTTAACTATCTACACTATTGGACTATTTATTTTATCATTGTCCCGCACAATTTCTTATAAATTATTATATAATTTATGTGGTTTAAGTGATGTGGGATCATAAAATTAAATCAACAATTAGGTATTTTAGCTGTGAGAAAAAAATCGCGCTTGTAATAGCCGCCAAAAATCTCGACTAAGAATGGGCGTGAAAAGCCATTTTCTAGTGAATACCTAGTACCTTCCTACTCGACTTTTATTTTCAAGTTTTCTCACAAATGTATTGAAAAATATCGTGTGATACACGGGCCTTAAGGTTTCTACATACTCGTGACGATGGTCAGCCCTCGACTGGCGTCATCGGGCTGACATTAGTCAACTCGTATGTAAAAACCTATTTACCGCCCTTAGGTATATCACAAACTACTAATATACTTAGTAGTTCAGTAATCAGCGATCAATTAATGTTGCGAATGATTACACAATTACTACGTGAACCTTAAGAATTTGAGAAAAAAATTTAATGAAAACATGAATAATTACTTCATTTGTTTATTTTCTTTGCCTTTGAATTAAACATAATATAATAATCATATCTATCGACTTTCCAAATCACAGAGTTGCTCAGATTGGAAGCAAAAATAAACCGAATTCTGCTACTATAAATAAAAATAGCTACTGTTTGTGTTTACTAAACTACAACGGCTACGAGTGATTAGTTTCTAAGATCAAAAATTCCAGGCTTTATCTTCAAACATATTAATAAATACGTAAACGTAGCTCTTGAAGGTACCTCAATACACACATAGGTACATCTGGGTCAAATTGCTTATACCTCCTCCTTTTTTTAAAGTTGGTTACAAATGAATCAATTACAATACAAGAATAAAAAGATAGACTCCGTACAAGGAGCCGATAGATTATATTATTTTTTACAGAAGACAAGACGTGTTGTTTACCCCTTCATTAGGCGAACGACCTCTCGTTTGTTTGTTTACATTTTGTCCGCGCTTAAAATGGCCGTACTTTAGAAGATGATTGTTTGTTTGTGACACCATCATTGAATAAATTTATTTTCTTTTTTTCTTTCTTCTTTCTAACTGTAGGGAAGCTCCAGTGATTGTAATATATAATATATCAACTTTACAAAGAATACAATATATATATGTATTATACTCCAAGTGGGTAGTTATCACTTACCACACCGCCCTACCAATGAAGACATGCCAAGGTTGTTTCACTCACACTCACCAATTCTAATATACAAAAATTGAATAAGATACTACTACTAAGATACTAAGATAACTTACTCACTACTTACTTGATAAGGTACTAAGATGTACTCAGTTTTTATTTGAGTACGGGATCCATTTATATATTCACTAGCTGATGCCCGCGATTTCATCCGCATGGAATAAGTTTTTTAAATTCCCACAGGAACTCCTCAAGTTTCCAGGATATAAAGTAGCCTATGTCACTCTCCAGGTCCTCAACTATACCCATGGAAAAAATCACGTCAATCCGTTGCTTCGTTGCAGCGTGAATGAAGGACAAACCAACAAACAAACACACTTTCGCATTTATAATATTAGTATGATTGATGACATATTTGTGACATCATCAAAAGTCAACACACATTTTAACTTTAATCAATAGTTTAAATTAACTAAAAGACATTATGTCTTTCGACAGGTATGCTATTTAATAATCCATAAAAAATATTAGACAGGTTACAGGTTAGACCACTGGGTAGTGGTCTAACCTGTAACCTGTAGTATTTCTTAGACTACATTATGACATCTAAATGAATATCGATGACTAACATCTGAGATGACGGAAAAGGAATATATAAAAGGAAATGGTGACTGACGGATCTATCAACGCACAGCTCAAATAACTGAACAAATTGGGCTGAAATTTGGCATGCAGATATATAATATTATGACATAGTCATACCCTACCCTAAGGGGGTAAAATAGAGGTTTGAAATTTGTGTAATTCACACGAACAAAGTCGCAGGCATAAGGTGACATCGCACTCAAGGGCTTACTTGTAACCAAAAACACAACCCACTAACTTACTGCTCAGTTTGACAGTTTCCTCCAAGGTATTCAGTGACACTTCCACCTGTTGTCTGAACTCCAGGCAGCTCTCCAGCTGTTTGATGCATGTGTCACATATCAGCCTTTTTGTGTCGTCCAAGTCTAATGCAAACATCTGTAAAAACAACAACAATTTTATTTTTAAATTAATACATGATGATTTGTGAGATGGTGATACTAAAAAAACCCAGCTGAGTTTTTTTGGGCTCTTCTCAGACCAGGGCGCGTTCTGAACCCTTGTTGCTTTAGTTTTAAGATACTGTAACCGATTATCACCATAATGTTTTTTAAGTAACTAGATGATGACCGCGACTTCGTGGAGTGGATTGGTTTTTTTGTTCCCACAAGTAGTTGGGCCATGAAAGTGTAGCAGACAGACAGACACACTTTCGCATTTATAATATTTGTATGGATTAGATGGCATTAAGTGTACAGTGTATCTTAATTTTATTATTATTATAAATCTTGCCCTTTTGCTGCATGATTGAATAATAAACCGATAAACAAAAACCCTTTTGCATTCATAATATTAGTACAGACTACAGATTAGCCTTTAATTATGAATTCGCTACATAGTTGTAAAGATGATAGTAGGCTAACCTTATAGCAGTCTCTGTCTTATAAACTCAGTGCCAGTGCTTTCACTCCTCTCTGAATGAAAAGGGTTAGCCCATAGTCCACCAAGCAGGCCAAGTGCAGATTGGCAGACCTCACACACCTTCAAGACCATTATGAAGAACTCTTGAGCATTTCTTTTTTTATCCACTACAAGCTAGCCCTTGACTGCGATCACACCTGATGGTAAGTGATGATGCAGTCTAAGATGGTAGCAGGCTAACCTGTTAGGGGCATGGCAAGCATCATACTGGAACGCTAAATCGCTTGGCGGCACGTCTTTGCCGGTAGGGTGGTAACTAGCCACGGCATGCAGGTTTCCTCACGTTTTCTTTCACCGTTTGAAGCAAGTAATGTTTTAATTTCTTAAATGCACATATTTTTGAAAAGTTGGAGGTGCGTGCCCGCCATCCTGTACACGAGGTCAGGTGGCTTAACCACTAGGCTATCACCACTTCACAGGCTAACCTAATAGCAGTATTACAGTTATAATATTACACCCACCACGACCACTACAGTCCATTAACATCCCACTGCTGGGCACATACCTCCACTCTCATAGGAGAGAGTGAATTAGAGCTTAGATCCACCACGCTGCTATAATGCGGGTTGGCAGGTATTACACGCAGTCAGTATCTAATCTTATGCTGCATGACACCTGAACGCTAAATCAATCTACCACTACTACATCTAGGCTAGGTAGGTTTCCCAGATAAATCTAAGATTTATTACAGGATTTTTAAAGTTCCTAAGCAAATTCACGTAAAGACTAAAATTTAAAACAAGCAACATATTTTAACATTTTTAAAAGTACACTTAAGTACAAAAAAAAGAAGTAACAACCTTAATTAAGTTATCTATAGTTTAAATATCTTTAATCTTCACTGTTCAGTCGAGAAATTGAGAGAAAATTATATTTATACCTAAGGTAAGGATTCACATACTTTTAAGGTAAATAAACTCAACAATACAGATTTCTTAGCGGTATAATTTGCGAAAAGGTTACTCACATCAATAGAAAAGCATTTAAGCAACATATCAGTGTAGGATTCCGTCTTATTTGCCGTGATTTGTTTGATTAGCATACTCTTCACAACGCCTTCTACAAGACATAAACTGCAAGTGCCAAAAATAGGCAAAGTTTCCACCATTATTGATGAATCCATCTTGAAAAACTTATGATAACTAACTTAGCTTTATTTATTATTAATTAGATTCTACAGGAATTGTGAAATATTTTAGAGAAAAACACAAAACACCGAAATATTGAAAATCCCATTTTGATTTGTGTTTTGTGATGACATTGACATTTTGAACGATTGTTGACGTGAATTTGACGTTGACGTTCGATATAAAGAGTATGTTCCGATATTATCTGCGAGCATAGTTCAGTGCTCTTACTGTGAAGAAATTCGTTCCGTTACTGACTGACAGTATCGTGGACAGTATAATCACATGAGTAAAGATTCCGTTTCTTTACTCATGTGGTATAATGCCGCATTTATGGAAATATATGACGTCATAAATCGTCGCCATTTTTGTACTATGAGCACTGGCGTTTTCGAAGGTACTCTCAGTGCTGACTGCATTCCGTTTTACTTTAAACAGTAACCGGTATAGCTAACTTATAGGAACGGCTTCGCAGTTTACTAAATTGACGTCACACCTTACAGTGCTCGCAGTGTATATCGTAACATACCCTTTGGGTATGTTCGGGTGATGCCAGTCCTCAATTCGCTCAGGCCTAGACTATAGAAAAAAAAGTCCCTAGAGGCTCAGGCAGGCAACTTCACCCTCATCTAAAATCGTCTTGTTTCACCCCTAGCACACAATAAACTTTAGGTAACTATTTTAACTATAGTCTGCGCACGAGCGCCGAGGAAGGAGTTTATAGTACAAAACAAAACTGTTATCGCGAAATTACACGCGTCAAGCTCGAAACTAGTGCTGGGAGCGAGCTGGATGCTGGATATGGAGCGACGATCGGGGGTGGCGTACTTTGATTATGTACTTATATGTCACCGTAAGATTGCAAAAACCGTTAGATTATAATCTAACTTGCGAAATTGTAAACTGTCGACAGATTGTGAACCGTTCAATGTTCTGAGCGTCAATTTTTGAAATATTTACGTTTTCTTGTCTCTTTCTTGTAGGTTAGGTTAGGGTTGGACATAAATAATCAGGTAGTGCCCGGCCGGGCACTTAGGTTTTATCGGGTTATACCTAATAGATTACAATATACCGAAAAATAATGCGTTAAATTGTAATCTGTCGAGCTCACAATTTCGCTAGTTAGATTACAATCTAACGGTTTTTGCAATCTTACGATGACATAATATATAAGGGCGTACAGCCGTCGCTTCTTCAGACCCCGATTCCTCGGAGCTCGTGCGCGGACTATAATTATTATTAATGTCTCAATAACTTTAATGGTTTGAAATTTTTCAAAGAAAAACTTGCAAGAATGAGAAAAATCAAATATTTATTCTTATTAACTTTAAGAAAATAGGCTTTGAACTATAAGTGTAATAATCATTATTAATAAAATTATTATATTAGGTATGTATTTTTTGTTACACTTTGACGGAAAATTAAAAAACATATACTGGTACTTTCTATTTTTTTAATCGGAAACACCAACATTTTTATAAAGTCAGAGGCCCAATTTGTATAGGGACTTGAACAATGCTTGAACATATTTACTACGGGGAGAAGAATGACAACTCCATACAAAAAAAATGGCATTAAAATTAGCTCCATCTGTTGCTGACCCCCAGGAAACTGCCGTATGCGGGAAATTTAAAAACTAGCGGGAAATTCAAAATAGGCTTATTTTAAAATATTCATTTGGAGGCTACCTGTCCACAAAAGCAGAACTGGGAAACTAACCAGTATATTAATAATAAATTGCACAATAATTTATTATCCTTTAAATTAAATTATTGTGCAATTTCACTGATTACCATCCCAGCTCCGCTTTTGTGGACAAGTAGCCTTAATTAAAATAAACAATAATTAATAATTATTCTTACTAGTAATTATTTAAAAAAAAAACTATATTTTGGCTCTTAATTGGAATGTCTTTATTAACAATTATAAATAAAATAAGAACAATAAAACAATCTTATGCGTCTAGCTAACAACTAGGTAAGTATATAAGTATATAGTATGTAAGTATGTAAATGGGCAGAAATATTATTAATCCTATCAACATTTCCACATGTTTCATTTTAGTATTGAAGTTTTATAAAACTAGGTAGTGGTTCGCTCCGAACTGAGACCTCGCGGCGCCATCTATTGACATAGATGTGAAGTTCTGTTAAAAATACTGAAGCTCATTAAAAATTAAATAATACCGTTTCCTTACAATATTTATCTAATTTTAGTATTTGTTGTTCAAGTACAGGATATAATTCAAATAATTAATCAAGTTTCAGGCTCAGACTTTCAGAAAATTTAGAGTTCTGAGGTCAACTTTGGACGTTAGTAAATCTCCACTTTGAAAGCCCCCCATTTCGTCAATTTTGGGGGAAAAATTAAAAAAATAATATTTTTGGACTCTATTCCTAATTATCTTTAAAATGATATACCGCAACCCTATGTAACTTTATAAAAAATATTTTACTTCGCATTCGCTTCTATGAGAGCCCCCCTGAAGTAAAGATTTTTATAACTTTTTCAGCCATATTCGGCGGGATTATATTGGTTTACATATTATATTTGAAGCTGAAGTAATTACGTTCAGTAATTCAGAAGTTATAATGCTCTGACAGACGGACGGACGGACGGACAAGTGCCAATTCACTCAAGTAGACTCAGAGACCTTCGCTTCGCTCGGTCAATGATACTATTACTGCCAACCTATTAGCAACCTATTAGTGTGCTTTAAGAACCTATAAATTTGAGTGATTGTAAAAACAATTTCATTTCAGTTATTTATGCAAAATGAGGAGATGAAACTTTTAAATTGTTTGCAAAAGGCTTCCCTCTCCTCATAGTCATAATCATTTATTTGCTGAGTTCCTAGCCACAATCTGCCAATCATATGCTGTGCAAATTGTTACATAATATACAAAAAATACAATTAAAACACTTATGCATATTATTATGATGGGAATAATTCATTCATTCAACCACTAATTATATTAATAATCTTCCTCGATCTAAAAATCACTCTTACTATCATGCAATCCACTGTATAGCTGTTCAGAGTGTCAAACAGCTTGTCCATTTTGGATATAACGTCTGCCGTCATAGCTGTCTTGTGCCCAATAACATAAAGCACTTCGGTGCTAACTTCTGAGACAGTGGGGACAGTCTCCGCATTGTCAGTTGCACTGCGTGGCTGAGCTGCTGCAGTGTTCTCAGTGCGGACACGTTTTTTTAAATCTTTCCAAGTCTGCAAATAAAAATATAATATAATTATGTAGAGACTACTTTCTCGCCGATAAAATTAGTACTTTTATATCATTTTATTTTGTGTACCTACTGACTTTAAGTACTGTAATATGTTGTGATCTTACCTGCTTCCACTGTTCGACAGTCCTGTCTGGCCCATGCTCTTTTAGGATATCTTTAAGTTTTTGCCACTGGGAATCCGCCCTTTTTGCCCCTAACAGTCCTGTGAACTCGCCACAGTGGCTAGGTGGTCGTATGTCGAACATGAAGTCGACCAACATATTTATTTGTTTTTTGTTGCTTCTTGACCTAAATGAAAAGAATAATAGTTGATTAAGGCGATAAAAATAGACGAACACGTTTGAAAATAGCATCAATAATAGGTAAACAGAACGATTTGTCGAGAAAATTAATTCAGTTAACATTTCGCTTTCATATTATGGAAAACAATACTTACTTTATAACATTTTATGTGTTATGGATAGTATCTATTTACATTTTGGCAAAGCGAACATCGCTTTCGCTTCTAAGTACAATATATTATAATTTTACTAATAAAAACCAATTAAAACCGGTGAATCAGTATACTTTGTTTATGCCGGAACGAAAATTATTTATTGTCAAAATCACGATTTTTTTTTTTTTTTATTTAACTGGTTTAACGGCTCTGGATTCCAGTCCTTCTGAGCCTATCAAAATCACGAGCATAGATAAAAACACAGACTTATGATAAAAATAATGACTCTTTGACACAGAGTTGACATGAATTTTGAAGTATTGTGGCATTTTACATCTTACTTCCATGATTTTCTTATGATGGCAACAATTGCGGGGACAAGTCTTTCCCCTAGTTTATCCACCGTGGATATTATATCCACCGCTATGCCCATGCTCTACGGGTGGATAAAACTGAGGGAGGAGATAAACATTTTATCCTTTCCCCGTGGATAAAATCTCCCGGCCCATGCTAGCCCTGCAGGGCTAGCATGGGCCGGGAGATTTTATCCATGCTAGCCCCAGGGCAAGATACAAGGCAAAAGGGGCGTGGGACGGAGAAGGACTTCCTTGCTAAAGAACTTACGCCAGTATTTTACAAAGAGTACTCATTATTTAGAGCTGCTGTGTCGAAAGTTCAAGTTGCCAATATGATCGCCAACCTTCGATAGAAGAGGCACCGAAAGAAGAAGACTCCCACAATACACGCGAGTTAGAAACCGTACTTTCTCCCGAGTGATACTTACAGCTAAGTACCTACCTACCTTTGATTATGTACCTAAGGAGATACTACCAATATTAAATTTAATTATTAATTTAAAGGGCTATATAAATAAATATTATAAAAGTATTTAAATCATTAGGTTATGGGCATGGAAAGGTTATATAGATAATTAATCAGAAGTTAATATTTCGATTGTCGGAAATATAACCTCAATGAGAAAAACGTGCGCCCCGCTTTTACAAGATGACATCCAACAATCCACAATAGCAATCTAACAATCCACTTGCATTAATCGAAAAACTAACAGGACGTCAAAATTATGCGACGTGGTGGTTTGCAGTTAAAACATACCGCCAACACGAAGAATTGTGGGACTGCATAGAAAGTTCTGTAGTCGTCGACGTAAAGCGAGACACAAAAGCCAAAGCTAAAATTGTCTTGCTAGTGGATCCAGTGAACTATGTTCATATACAGGAAGCACGCACGGCTAAGGAGGCCTGGGACAACTTATCGCGGGCCTTTGACGACTCCGGGCTGACGCGCCGAGTGAGTCTGCTGCGTGATCTATGCACAACACTTGACCGATGCCAAAACGTAGAAGAATATGTGAGCAAAATTATTACAACTGCTCACAAGTTGAGAAATATAGGCTTTGCAGTGGACTATGCTAGGGGCAATGCTGTTCTCCGGTCTGCCTGAATCGTATAAGCCTATGATAATAGCAATTGAAAGCTCAGGTATGCAAATATCCGCCGACTCCGATAAGTCCTAAACTTTTGCAAGATGTCAGAGAAGGCGAGAATAACCCTACAGCCTTTGCAACTAACCAAAGATTTCACAATAGCAAAAATAATAAAGGACCCAGATGTTATGCATGTTTTAGAATATTTGAGGGTAGGGCTTGAACTTAACAAATAGCTATCTGTTACTATGCAAAAACTATAATACTATATGCTTGGCTTTATATACTTTCATACTTTTCCTACCAAAAATGTGAGTAGGTAGGAATCTAATTATATAGAGTCCCTTCCTATTTAAAAGCACAGCTTTTTAGGCAAAAGAATAAAACTCTTTACTAGCAATTTAGCATTATGGTATGATATTCAAGAGTAAATAATAATTTACCTATTTCAAAGCAAAACTAGTAACGAAAAAGAAATGAAACGAAATACAGAATTTACCACTTATATTATTGAAAGATTCAAAGCAACGGTTCAACAAAATGAGTACAAAATCTTTACACAATTTAGATTATATATTTTCACACAGAAATTAGTACACAATACACATATGCAAATAAAGACAACAATCGGATATAAAGAGATACAGCAAGAATACTTATCTTTATTCTAGGTGGCTCGTAGACAACAACTGTCTTATATCACAAGAACAGTGGGTTTTATAGGTTACGATTCCCTCCACATACCTACCCACACCTTTTTCCTATTCCAAGTTTGACAACATACCTAACAGAATTTTGTTTATAACAAACTGTTTAACAGAATTATCAACGAATATATTATATTATCAGACACTGATTAATATACTTATATCTTAATCATTTAAACCATTCAAGTTAATACAACATTTCGTTCAAGTTAGTTGTAGAAAAGTACACCGAAGTCCAATCTAAGAATCAAAAGTCAAATCAGTATCAAGCGATATACATTAATGTCGTAATTATAGTGAATCATTGCTCCAAATTATCTTAAGACTAATAATTTATTACAATAATAATTAATATATAGTTCTAATTTAACTAAGTAACTATTTTACAATATATCAAACTCTATGATAGTCAATCGACCTATTTCTAAATTACATTATTTATTTGAGACATATCTATGAACAGTGTAAGAAAGTGCCCAGTTTAAGAAATTAGTCAAAATAATGACTAATTTGTGAGTAACTCACGTCAAACTCATTATTTTGACTAATTTCTTAAACTGGGCACTTTCAAGTAAAGATTTTTATATAAACCTGTGAAGATGATATTCCTAGGCTCGCAATTTGAATGCCATAAGCCTACTTTGTCGTATTAGTTTACAAATTGTGAAAAACCACATTAAATTTGAATTTCGCGGGCAGACCCTTGTCATCCACCATAATATTAAATTATTCCTCATAAATCACAAAATAGAGTTCTTTTATTTTGCCATAATCTAGGGTTAGTGACCCAAAAGCTGACCAAGCACCAATACCTTCCCAAAATGTAGAAATAATACAATTATAAGAAATTATGGCAGCACCGGATGGTAATTTCTTTTTTTTTACAAGTGCAACACTTGTCATCTGATATGTCATCTATGAAGATGCTTCCTATTGGTGGAAACAATTGACTTTTTTCTGCTGCAAAGATGGCTCCGCGTAAGTGTTCCCTCTTTTTACTAAGCCTTAAAATTTGTTCTTGCTTTGGAAATCCTAACCCATCCTCAATGTTTTTGATGATAATTGATTAACTACACGTAAGAGTTGGTCCTGAGTTATGTTTCTAGCTACACCTACCAATATTTATGAGGTTTCTTGCGCCATGTGTTTTTTTATTTATGGTCAGCCTTTGGAACACCGCAAATGCATTACTGCCTAATGCTGACCAGTGTGGTCAGGTTAAATAACCAAATGAGATCAACATTTTTATTGAAACTTCATAAATATCAACCTTACATAAATTTTTGGAAACCTGTAACCTAGTATGTACCTTGGTTCCAAAGGCTGACCGGGATAATACATTGAATAAAATTGAAGTGGTCAGGCTTTGGCAATGCCCTTAAGTATTAACTTTGAGCTGCCCACCTTGCATAAATTATAAATAATGTGGTCAGTTATTGGGAAAAATACTTTTTTAATCAATGTTTTATTTTATTTTATTTATAATTTTAAAAAAAACGAATAGCGTAACAGAGTATAGTGTTATCTTGGGATGGTCTGACTGCTATAACAACTTTTAGCCATGCTTGCATGGTTTTTAAGTTGTTGAAGGTGGTGGTTGCTGTTGCGACTTTTTTGCTTTCGTTTTAGGAAAGAAAAAACACGAAGGCGCGAAAATTTTGCGCTATCCTGATTCCGCAATGCAAGCTGCTATCACTGCAGTGCGAGAGGGACGGTTCAAAATCAGAGAAGCTGCACGACATTTCGGCGTGCCCCATAGCACTCTGATAAATAAATTAAAAGGCAGAGTTCCAGGAGTAAGAAAAATGGGACGTGATACGTATTTTACAGAAAACGAAGAAAATCTTCTAGTGAAATATATCATTGCAAGTGCTAAGAAGGGAATACCGATAAAAAGAAATACCTTAATAGAAACGGTGAAAAAAATATTAGATGACGACGAGAGAGTGACGCCATTCAAAAATAATCGGCCGGGCAAGAAATGGGTCACGTTATTTTGCAATCGACACCCGGAAATAACTGAGAAACAGGCTGAAGGGATCTCCACAGCACGAGCTAATGTATCTGAAAAAGACATCAAAAGCTGTCACCAATCCCTTAAAGAGTATTTAGTCGAAGAAAATGCTTTGGATATATTGGAAGAGCCCAAACGCATATTTAATGCAGACGAATCAGGTTTCCATACATGCCCAGAGTCAGGCAAAGTTCTAGGGCTAGTTGGCATGAAAAACTTCTACCAAATAAAAGCTGGAAAAGAGAAAGAGCAACTGACTATCAATGCTGCATTTATGGTCACTATCAATGCTGCAGGTCAAGTAGTTACGCCCATGATCGTTTACCCCCTAGTTCGCATTTCAAAAGAAATAGCAATAAATGTTCCTGAAAACTGGGGGATAGGCAAATCTCCCAAAGGTTGGATGACCGGACCTTTATACTACGAATACATTGCTAATATTCTAGATCCATGGGTGAAGGCGAACAACATAAAGAAACCTATTTTGCTCCTAATAGATGGGCATCGCTCTCACTTGACGTTACAAGTATCGCAGTACTGTGCTGAAAATCAAATTATAGCCTACGCTCTCTTTCCCAACTCAACGCACATTTCTCAGCCAGCGGACGTATCCGTATTCAAATGTATGAAAAGTGGCTGGAAAAATACCGTTTGCGAGTTCAAAGAAAGAACTGGGAATAGACAGATTACCCGTGCTGGATTCGCACCCTTGCTCGCCAAAGTTTTTAAAGACAAAGTCACTCCAGATGCCATTAAGAATGGTTTTAAAAGATGTGGGATCTATCCATTTGACGTCACTGCTGTAGATTTGACAAGGTGCATGGATAATGAAACTAGAAAAATTGCACCCGTGTCAACTCCACCACTTGAGAACAGAGTGGAGACACTCTTGCTGTTTGAGTCTTTTATGAGACGAGGCCGTGTTGAACAATTTAGACGGAGTAATGAACAGTGGGAAGGGGAGGAAACCGCCAAGGAATTATTCTATGTGTGGAAAAAGTTTCGTCAGCACTGTTTGTCGGAGGGTTTCCCGTCCAGTGCAGAAGATGTTAGATCACCATCACCACAGAACCAGATCACTCTGCCGGTAGAAACGAAAATTCCCACAACGTGCAGTACACTAGTCTCGAAGACATCATTTCTACCAGAAGAGTTCAAGACTTCCTCAAGATGTAATACGCCGGTTTCAGTGGCACCACATCTTCAAGAAGAGTCCGAAGCTTCCACCAGATGTAAAACTCCGATATCTAAAACACATTTTTTTCCAGAACCGGCAGAAACTCCGACCAGAATTTGTACTCCGGTTTCAAACGCACATCTTCCAGAGGAGTCCGAAACTACCACCCGATCTTGTACTCCAGTCTCAAAGACACTCAATATTTCAGAGAAGTCCGGAACTCCAACTCAGATCTTGAAGTCACCTAATAACAGTTTTGAATGCCATACTCCAATAATCCAAACTGATAACATTGGTGTTATGACACCCCAAGCAGTTGAAAAGAAATCATTTACTTCATCGAGCAATCTTCTTCTCTTAGCTGAGAAACAAAAACAAGTCAGTCCTGCTTTTGGAAACCATTTAATATGGCCCTCAGATTCTCCGATAAAAAAACCTAAAAAGAAAGACTGCCAATCGCCCCCACTTCTAAAAAATGGCAAGATTATTGGCTGTGGAAAGAAAATGAAAAAGACGAACAAAATAGAAAAACAGAAAACAGAAAACGTGTACGAGAAGAAAAAAAATCAATAAAAGTAAACAAATACCTAAAAAAAAACGCAAAAAAAGAAATTAAAGGCGATTTGACCACTAAAATAACCAACAAAAAAAAAGAAAATAGTCCGAATCATTACAAGCGATACCAGTGATTCCAGTGAAGCGATATCAGATGAGGAACCAGAACAGAGGATAGAAAAACTCATAACCGATGATAAAACAGAATCTGAGAAAGAAAACAAGGAAGAGGCATCTTGTGCTAGTGTGGATTTAAATAGTTTGGAGGTGGGACATTTTGTAATATTTGTTTATGAAGGTGCATACTTTGTTGGCAAAATCGATTCAATTTGTAAAGAGGGAGCATTCATAAATTCAATGCATCAGTCGCTCAAAAGTTGGAAGTGGTGGTGATATTAAGGAAAAAATTCAACCTCCACAACTAATACACCATAAACGGGGACTTTATCATGTTCCCGAATTTGAAAAATATATAGAATATATTTAAAAACTTTATTTCTCCACCTGTACTCTTTAGCGCGATACTTATCTATGATTTTTTTTGTTTCCGTATCATTATGCTGATAATAATAAAAAAAACTATGATTAAAGTGTGTTTTTATCTTTTGAAAAATGTATGGGTGATATAGGTATTTTATTTATTTATTAGTAGGTACCCTTTTTGAAGTGGTCAGGTATTGGTTCATCACATGGTCAGTTATAGGTGTGATGTGGTCAGGTTTTTGTGAATTATAAAATTTTCACTTTAGGTAGGTATTAAAAAGATCTTTTTATATATTGATATAGTAGATGTTATAGAAGCGGTACAACAAAATTGGTATCGCTCAAATTAAAATTTAATTATATAAGGAACACATTAGAATTAAATCCGCTTAACTGGTCAACTATTGGGTCAGTGACCCTATCACATGCAACAAATAAGGTCATAAAAGTTTTCAGTGTAAATCTAAGCCTAAGAAGAATAGTGATTCTCAAAAGCGAAACAATTCAAGTTCTATTTATGCTGCTGTTTTTATTGCCTCTTCAAATCATGATAATGCTTGGTACATTGACTCAGGGTGCCTCAGTACACATGGCCAAACAGAAAAACTTACTTCAAAATGTGAAGTCTCTGTCAATAAAGAATATTAAGGTGGAAAACAACAAAGTCTTACCTGTAATGAGTTCAGGAGAATTATGCTTAGAGGTTAGCAGTGACAAAGGTGAAGAAAACAAAATTTTATTCAAAGATGTCTTGTATGTACCGGAACTTGCAACAAAATTGTACTATCAGTATGTCAGATCATTAAAGGGCTGTGTTATTTTGAATAGCCAGAATAATAGTGGCTACAGCCAGCAACATGTACCGGCTGAATACCCCAATGGGCTACGCATGCATGTCCGATGTTGATGCACGAAATACTTACCTGTGGCACCAAAGGATGGGTCATCTGAACTTAAATAATCTGGAAAAGATGAAAGAAAATACGGAAGGTGTTTGCTTATCAGAAAAGAAACTCAGATTTGCATGTGTAACATCTAAGGAAGGCTAGCAAATAAGACTGCCTTTTAAAAGTCAAGGCTAAAAATCAAATCATCTAAAAACTCATACACTCAGAAGCCTATGGTCCTATGGAAACCCTAACACTTTTAGTTGATTACTCTAAGAAAATATTTGTGTATTTTTTACATAAGAAATCAGAAGTCTTAGAAAAATTCAAACAATTCAGAAATCAAGTTGAAAATACATTAAAATATCGCATTAAAATATTAAGGTCGGATAATGGGTATGGAAGTAAGAATTTCTCAGAGTACTTAAAAGATGCAGGAATAATTCACCAAACAACCACACCATATACACCTGAATAAAACAGAACCGCCGAGCGCATGAATACGACTCTAGTGGAAAGAGCCAAGTGTATGCTCTTGAATGCAGAGCTACCAAAAAATTTTTGGGCTGAAGCAGTCCACACAGCTGCCCATATAATCAACCGTTCTCCAACTAAATCATTGTCATTCAAGACTCCGGAAAAGATGTGGTCTGAACATAAACCAAATGTAAGTCATATGAAAACATTTGGATGTGAAGCTATGGTTCACCTGCCTAAAGAAAAAGAAAGAAATGGGACCCTAAAGCTCAGAAGATGATATTTATTGGGTATTGTGATAATAATAGGTTTATTATACTCAACTCCAAAACTGTGACTATTTATTTATTTTATTTGAACTACCAACAGAATTACAAGTAGTAGGTATACAAAATGTTGAATGGCTTAAGCATATAAGTAAAGATTAGACTTAGACTAAAAGCACAGAATAATATAATAGTACTAACGT
The DNA here is from genome assembly GCA_923060345.2 of Erebia aethiops. Lineage (NCBI taxonomy): Eukaryota > Metazoa > Arthropoda > Insecta > Lepidoptera > Nymphalidae > Erebia > Erebia aethiops. The sequence continues at coordinate 8,122,266 of OV281084.1, read as the reverse complement.
ACAGAAGTCTCACTCCTTTGATGTTGACTACTTGCCGACGTTTTAATAGCCTACATAATTATTATTAAAAAGATAAATCACGCACGCAAGCTAAATTAAACTTTATCGCCGCGCGCGAGTGTCCGTATTGCTTTGCATCTTTTCCCTTTCCTACGTCACGGACGACATTGCGAGCTTGTCTAGGGCTGTCAGCAAACAGTACAACAATACAGTAGGTTTTTCGAATTGGTAAGTAAGGTACCTACTCTGACTATGATCGACTGTGTTTACTGTGTGTCGCTACACAGTGAGTTCTTCACTACGCACGCAACTTGCAAGGTCATTCGTCGCGGCGAAACATAATATTTCGCTCGGAGAGGTAGGTACACTTCGATCACGGAAATATATAAATATATATTCCGTGCCCTTACTCTAAATCGGCAAGGTGTAATAAGAATTAAGCATCCTTCCACGCAACAATAATTATGGTTGCAGCGACTTTTTGCCATTATAATTCTAAAGATCGATAGACCATTATATATGTCACCGTAAGATTGTAAAAACCGTTAGATTATAATATAACGTTTTTATCTCGTTAGATTATAAACTTTCGACAGATTGTGAACCGTAACATACTGCTTACAATTTAACGCGTTATTTTTCGGTAAATTGTAATATATTAGGTATATTAACCCGATAGAACCTAAGAGACAAGAAAACGTAAAAACAATAAATATTTCATAAATAATTAATACTCAGAACATTGAAGGGTTTACAATCTTTCGAAAGTTTATAATCTAGCGGGATCGAAACCGTTAGATTATAATCTAACGGATTTTACATTATAAACTGTCGAAAGATTGTAAACCCTTCAATGTTCTGAGTATTAATTATTTATGAAATATTTATTGTTTTTACGTTTTCTTGTCTCTTTCTTGTACAGTTCGCGCGCGAGTTGAATGCAGAGTAAATGTAAGTGTCACCATACATTTACTCTGCATTCAACTCGCGCGCGAACTATAGGTTAGGTTAGGGTTTGACATGAATATTCAGGTAGTGCCGCAGGTCGGGCACTTAGGTTCTATCGGGTTAATATACCTAATATATTACAATTTACCGAAAAATAACCCGTTAAATTGTAAGCAGTATGTTACGGTTCACAATCTGTCGAAAGTTTATAATCTATCGAGATAAAAAACGTTATATTATAATCTAACGGTTTTTACAATCTTACGGTGACATATACATGAGTTTAAATGTCTACAACTATTTATCCTACAAATAATTAATATGCTAAACACTTAACTTAAACTATTAAACAAATATTTTCAAAAAACTATTTACGAAAACAGCGTTCAATTCACTAGCACGTCGCTCGCTTATAACGCGCCAGCCCCGACTGCGTAAGCATTCCGGGAATGAGCGCGATCGTCGGTATTTTCGTCGCGCAAGTACCAAGAGTGACACATCTCCAAAGACCTGAACCTCGCCTCTAAGAATTCCTTCAATTGCAACCAGGTCGGTAATTCTTCTTCACTCTTGCTAAGATCCTGCTCCCATTGTTTAATACTTTCTGTGTCTAATTTTGAAGTTACTATGTAGATAATGAAAAGATCCCAATTTTCTGTCTGTATGTCTATGTTTTCTAAAGCTTTTAGGCATGTTGATGTTGTGTCAACCAGATGTTTTATTGCCGTAGCAGACTCACTATGAACAGATTTTTGGCCAAACAAAATTTTCAAAATAGAATTACAGTTGTATCTTTTGTTACTATATCTTTTAACTAGTTGATTCCAGGCTTCTGTATAATTAGCGTCGGTTATAGGAAAATTGCGTAACATCTGCTCAGGTTCTCCTTTTAAATTTGTTTTTAAATAATGTAATTTTTGTACTGGTGACAACCGTTTGTTTTCATGAATAATGGAGCAAAATAAGTCGTAAAATGTTTGCCATTCTTCATATCGGCCACTAAAAGTAGGTAATTGTATGACTGGTAACTTTATCTCATTCACTGATTTCTCTGTAGTTTGTATGACCGGCTGACATGAACTTTCTGAGGCATACGGCTGTAAAGCTTCTTTTAACACTGATTTGTACTGCAAATATAGCTCTTCAAACTGTTCAAATACTCGTTCGGTGAAATATATGTGACTTTTATATTCCGCACTGGTCGCCTTAAATATAATCTTTCTATGTTCATCTTTGAAATCCCGCCATAACTGTTCTAACATTTCAAGTCGCGCCTCCACATAATGGCGTTTTAATCTGTCCTTGGGCGACTTACGATAATTCTTTTCCGCTCGTTTTAGGTTTTCTAATAGCTCGTTTTGGTAAATACTCAATTCTTCCATTGTTATTTTAGCTTTAAAAGTATATACCTATGTTTTCTTAACTCACTCAGGTAGGTAATACTCCGTACTCAAAAAATAAACCGCACTCGCAAGTAATAACTCATGTAAAATTAGTTAAAACTATAACTTGCAAAGTCACGCGCAAACTCCATATATAAAAACACTCCCGCTCAACTCCATACGAACAAAAATACGTGCACTCACTTAAAGATTTTATTTGTCACTAAGAATAATAGATTTTGGCTGATGCAACAGCTGCATAGGTGGCATAGGGATGGACTCACGCACACACAGGCACGGATTCGTCTTTAAGAACTTAGACATGATGTGTGGGGGGGAAATAAAAAGCAGTGATCGATTGAGATCGTTTCTGCACCAGGGTTCAGGGTCTGCGCCATGTTCCTGGTCATCTGGGGCACATCCCTAGTGACGGCACTGCTCTCTAGACCACGTCGATCGTAACTAAATTTAAAGTCCAAGTCCTTCGTGTACTTTCTGTACACATGTACTTGCATAACTAGAAAGCAAAAGGCTATTCACCAGTGTGAGTCCTCATGTGCCTCACTAAATTACTGTTTTGTGCACATTTGTACTTGCATAACTCACATGCAAACGGCTTACCGCCAGTATGAGTCCTCATGTGACGCACTAAACTACTGTTCACTGTAAATTTGTACTCACATAACTTGCAAGCAAATGGCTTGTCGCCAGTGTGAGTCCTCATGTGACTCACTAAATGACTTTTTACTGTAAATTTGTACTTGCATAACTTGCAAGCAAATGGCTTTTCGCCATGTGCTTCACTAAATTACTGTTTCGTGCACATTGGTACTTACATAACTTGCAAGCAAAAGGCTTTTCGCCAGTGTGAGTCCTCATGTGCCTCACTAAACTACTGCTTTGTGTACATTTGTACTTGCATAACTGGCAAGCAAATGGCTTTTCGCCAGTGTGAGTCCTCATGTGCTTCACTAAATTACTGCTTTGTGTACATTTGTACTTGCATAACTTGCAAGCAAGTGGCTTTTCGCCAGTGTGAGTCCTCATGTGCTTCACTAAATTACTGTTTCGTGCACATTGGTACTTACATAACTTGCAAGCAAAAGGCTTTTCGCCAGTGTGAGTCCTCATGTGCCTCACTAAACTACTGCTTTGTGTACATTTGTACTTGCATAACTGGCAAGCAAATGGCTTTTCGCCAGTGTGAGTCCTCATGTGCTTCACTAAATTACTGCTTTGTGTACATTTGTACTTGCATAACTTGCAAGCAAGTGGCTTTTCGCCAGTGTGAGTCCTCATGTGCTTCACTAAATTACTGCTTTGTGTACATTTGTACTTGCATAACTTACACGCAAAAGGCTTTTCGCCAGTGTGAGTCCTCATGTGCCTCACTAAATTACTGCTTCGTGTACATTTGTACTTGCATAACTTGCAAGCAAGTGGCTTTTCGCCAGTGTGAGTCCTCATGTGCTTCACTAAATTACTGCTTTGTGAACATTTGTACTTGCATAACTTACACGCAAAAGGCTTTTCGCCAGTGTGAGTCCTCATGTGCCTCACTAAATTACTGCTTCGTGTACATTTGTACTTGCATAACTTGCAAGCAAGTGGCTTTTCGCCAGTGTGAGTCCTCATGTGCCTCACTAAACTACTGTTTTCTGTACATTTGTACTTGCATAACTTACAAGCAAAAGTGTGCATTGTCTTGGGACTTGATAACATATCATTTTGATTCAATTTGCACTCTCTTAACTCACATGATAAAGTTTTTGCGAAAGCGTGCACCCTAATGTGGGACACTAAGGAAGCTTTTCGTTGAAATATCTTTTGGCAAACATCACAGATATACTGTATCCGGTCAGTATGGTTTCCCAACCGTGTACCGAATATACCCGGGGAATGTATACTTTGTTCATTTTTGAAACGATCATTCCGCTTCATTGTTCGATAATCGATACTATCACTTATTGTTGTCATCGACTCCTTTGGTATTAGTGCAGTGTCATGGGATTTCCTTGGATTCCTTGGATCTTCGAGAACGTTTGCATTATTTTCGAAAGACATTATAACACAATATATTCCCGACCGATGAGTGGGATATATATCCCACTCATCGCTTGAATCGGTCGGATATTCTTCGTTGCCGGGATTGGTCGCAAGTATCACAGGAGCAACTGAAACAAAAAAACACTCCATATTACTATTATAGTGATAGTATTATAGTGGTAGTAGTAGACAGACACAAACAAACACCTCTAAAGGCAACCACATAATATGTATAGTCTAGACTCTAGAGTCTTCTTTTTCTTGCCCTTTTCCTACGCTATGTGGGGTCGGCACAACATGTTTTCTTCTTCCACTCACTTCTGTTATCCGTCAACCTCTCATTCACCCCTTTTATACTCACACAATCCATCCATCTTTTCTATGGTTTCCCTCTACTCTTTTTTCCTTCCACATGCATATCTATCATTCTTCTCGTAATATGCCTTTCTTCCCTCCGCATTACATGCCCATACCATGCTAACCTATTACTCCTCATCTTTTCTGTCACTGGCGCTACTTTCAGACTTCCCCTTATATATTCATTCCTAATCTTATCCATTCTAGTCACACCACACATCCATCTCAATATTCGCATTTCGGTCGCATGTACTTTTCTTTCATCCGTCCCTTTCACCGCCCAACATTCTGAACCATATAATGCTACAGGTCTTACGACTGTCTTATATATTTTCCCTTTTAGTTTAAGGGGCATTCGTGGGTCGCATATAACACCTGAGACCTGTCGCCATTTCATCCATCCCGCATTCATTCTTTTGTTCATATCTCGGTCAATATTGCCGTCGTTTTGAAAGAGCGAACCAAGGTACCGGAAATCGGAACAGACCGGTAGGGATACACCATCTAAGGCAATTTCATAGAAACGGGAGGGGCCACCGAAGTCACAGAACAGAATATGTTCTGTCTTCGTTCGGCTGATCCTCAGGCCAACACTCTCCAATCTCTCTTGCCATTTTCCCAGTCTGCTCTGGACCTCGGACGCCTCTTCCCCGACAAGTACAATGTCGTCAGCGAACATCATGCACCAGGGTGCCTGCTCCTGTATGTCTGATGTTAGGGCATCCATTACCAGGAGAAACAGATTAGGACTTAAAGCCAATCCCTGGTGCAAGCCCACTTCCACATTGAACCTGTCTGTAAAAAGTCTAGACTCTAGAGTAATCAAACATAACTGAATAATGTCGGAATCCAGCTATATGATCATGAAGAATACTCTTAATTGTTAAGTTCAAATTTTTCGAGTTGGGAGAACTTAAAGTATCTGTCCCAAATTAGGATCTATTACAAGGTGTGTAGAGACTAGAGTTGTCTCACCTGAAGCTTGATAGCTGTCTTCCGAACACGCCGGCTCACAAGTGTGCCTGAAAGGATATCATTTTATGCATTACTCGATGAGGCCCGCGACTTCCCCCGCGTGGAGTTAGGAAGTATTTTAATATCATTACTCTTTGATTTTGCGGAGTAAAACGTATTAGTACAGGACTAACAAATGCTGACCCTCAAATCAAAAATGTAAAGCTGATTTTTGGCACAAGTGTTCCTTAGGGTCTAATGATGAGATTTATAGAGCGTACTGTGACTTTGCTCAGGCTTTACTCAGAATTAAAATGGGATGGACTTATGTGAGTGTCGTAAATCGATCTCGTTTTAACTCTGTCTTAATTCAGAGCTAAGTCAAAGTACGCTCTATAGATCTTGGACTAAGTACCTCTTCAAAGTCCCAACTCCTAGGACGCGGGCTTCCCCCCCTCCCCCCCCTCAAACGTCTCCCCGACCGCAGTTTTTTTTGGAATTTTCACAAAAAATATTAGAGCTACAAAAAAACTTTCTATGGGCGAAAATTATCTTCATTAAATTATCTACAAAATAATAATTGATTTTATTTCGATAAGACTAATAGTTTCGGAGATTTATGTTAACCTGTTGTGCATGAAAAGAAGATATTTTTCATATAACTTGCATTGAAAATACAAGTTTCAATGCCTGTTGAATACGTATAGAAAACAATGATTTTCTACCCGCTGAATGACGTAGCAGCCTTCCTTACAATCCTGTCAGAGTATCTCTTGTTTATTTCAAACCTTTTTAATTGTCATTTTAACCATCAACTAAACTGACCGATATCATATTTGTAAAACCAAGAATGACTTTAGAATGCGGCCCGCTACCATGTTAGACTGCAGTCTCGGGCTAACTATCGACCTCCGTGGCGCAGTGTGTAGCGCTGTTGCCTTAACGTGCGGAGGTCCTGGGTTCGATCCCCGGCAGGGTCAATTTTGGAATTTATAATTTCTGAATTTTCCCTGGTCTGGCCTGGTGGGAGGCTTCGGCCGTGGCTAGTTACCACCCTACCGGCAAAGACGTGCCGCCAAGCGATTTAGCGTTCCGGTACGATGCTGTGTAGAAACCGGAGGGGTGTGGGTTTAATATGCCATAACTGCCATGCCCCTAACAGGTTAGCCCGCTACCATCTTAGACTGCATCATCACTTACCATCAGGTGTGATCGCAGTCAAGGGCTAACTTGTAGTTGATTAAAAAAAAAAAAAAACTCCTGTAGAATGTACGTACTCTCGCTCCGGCGGCTGTGTTCCGTCCTCGGCTTCGGCCGCGGCTGGCGTGTCCTCGAGAGCCTCGCAGCAGTCGCGTTCATTATATGCGCAGGCTACAGTGTCGGCATGTTCGAGTTCCCGTTTCACCGCGACTGCGACATCAGTCGCGTCAGTCGCAGTCGCAGCCGCGACAGTCGCAGTCGCGTCTAGTGCTGTGTCCACATCGCAGCGGTCGGGCTCAATGTCAGACGGCAGCGGGCGCTTGTAGCGGCTTAGCAATGCCACATGTCGTCTCGTTATCTGAAACGAGTTCATTACCCTTGCCACAACATGCCAAGCCATTCGAGCGTCGAAACACACAGGCGTTACACTAACATGGACCGCCGCCGCCTTGTTTCAGAGCTCGAGCTCCTATGTACGGCGCACCCAACACCCGCCGCCTTGTGCCAAACAAGCCACACTCAAAGACACTCCATTTGAGACACTAAACCAACGGCGTTTGGGTGCATTTTACTCTGACGCCAGAGTGTTTAGGCGCTCGCATACGCTCAACATCGTCAGTGTGATTTACAATCTTGTGGCTGTGACCCACAGAAGGACTGCACGAAGCTAGAAGCATCAATTAATTTTGGCATTGCTGTAAGCGTACCGAGGATATTGTGTAACAAATGAACACAATTAAAAAATACGACTGCCCTGCCAGATTGAATTTTTTTCAATCTACTCATCATTTTCTAGATGATGATTATATATAGTTGATCTTATTATCGAATATTTTTCTCAACTTAATCTTTAATGCGGGACCATGGTCACCCCATCAATTTTTTTTTTAATTTTACTAGAGTTAGAATCAGTTAGAATCCCTAGCTTATTCTGGGTGACATAGGGTCACCCCGAATAAGCTAGGGATTCTAACGATACCTCATTTATCAAAATCGGTTCAGGCATATTGAAGTTATGGTGGAATATACAAACTCACACACATACATACATGAACCCTGAAAACAATATACTCCTTTTTTCAGGCAGTCGTATAATAAATCAACATATGAAGCGTTCCTCACCACTTCATGAGTGTGAAGCAGCTCCGTGATCAGGCAGCGCGCTCGCAAGCTCTCGTCTCTGAATGTGCTAAAGTCCACCACTCTCTGCGCGCATTGCACACAAAGCGTTCGCTTGAGCCTGCCTCCACCGCACGGCTGCAACCACAAGCAAATTATTCATTAGCCTGTTGCTTTGGGCGCGGTTGGTGAGGCAATAATCATATTGTAATACTTTTCTAAACTAATACAATAAAGAGGAAAGATTTGTTTGTTTGTAATGGATAAACACAAAAACTACTCAACCGATTTTAAAAATTCTTTTACTAATTGAAAGCTACATTATCAGCAAGTAACATAGGCTATATTTTATTTTCAAAAAAGTTAGGGATCCTTACGATAATTGTAACAATGTAAATTAAGTCAGAATATATCGTCTCTTCTGATAGCTTACGTGGCGTCCGCTGCGTAAATAGTTAAAGTTACACGAACACAATGTATGGTGGAATTGTTCCTCTTAAAAAGTTCTAAAAAGAAGTCCACAAGAGTATCCTTTAAGGTTGACTCACAATAACCATTTTTATGATTTTCTTTGATGTATGATTTTAACTAAATCCTTAAGCCCACTGCCCACTGGCTACATTGAGTATAGACTATTAGGATTATTAGTGCTACCTGTGCAAAGCCAGGGCGGATCGCTAGAATACAATATGATTTTCAGGTTCAAATAAAATAACTCATTAGCTATTAAGCTCATTAGTTGACACCTCATTTGTACTCAACTTCAAACTAACAACTCCTACCTGATAATGGCCGCCAGCTTTGCATTTGTAAGTATTTAGTGAAGTATTTTATTAGTTTTCACTGTTATAACTCACAAACAAAGGTATTGCTAAAACGTATGGCAAATAGACTCACATGAATGTAATATGTTTGAGATATAAATGATACAACTTACGGGGAGCCCCACTAAATGTTGATATGCTTGTTCCAACTTGTGTTCACTCATCAGAAGCAGCTTGTTGCGGGACTCCAGGCATATTAGGCAGATCTGTGCAAAGTGTTGTAAGTATTTGCATTTACACCTTTCATAATCAACTATCAATGTTAACCACATCTATCACAAATAGAAGTCTATCAATAATCATGTTTAGCTGACGAACTCGCAAAGCTAGGAGCTAGGGAGCGGCAAACTGGACCTGAGCCTGTGTGCGGCATACCTAGGAGCCTGGCCAACCTCACCCTGTTGACCTATTGTTATTACGAAACACTGATTCGCTGGCGAGATCTACCAGGAATGAAACACTCCAAAGCGCTAGTCAAATCCTTCAACAAGAAGGCCGCCGCAGCGGCTCTAGCGCTTAGCAGGAAAAATTTGTGCATACTAGCGCGGGCAGTGACGGGGCATTGCGGGCTGAACAGACATATGTTCAACCTAAAGCTCCGAGAAACAGACAAGTGCAGGCTTTGCTGTGAGGCTGAGGAAACGCCTCTGCACCTTGTCTGTTACTGCCCCGCGTTAATGCAACAACAAACAAACAAACAAACGCAGCCTCCTCCTATGGAAACACCTTGTAGACCCTGAAGAGGCAAAAAACATCCCGGCCAAAAAGTTGCTGCTGTTTCTAGCGGCAAGCAACATTGGTCAGGAACTTTAGATAGTGGCGATCACAATAGATCGGCGACGGTCAAAGTGATACTGGGTCTCGCTACAGAGCCCGGCAAAGCCGCATCAACAAGAAGAAGAAGAAGAATCACAAATAGATGTACACAGGTGCTGCCACACAACAGGTTAATCCACTACCATCTTAGACTAAATTGACTTAAAGTGGAATAAAATATTATCCAATATGTATAATATAAGAAAATTGCTCATTCAAAGTATAGATATCTGAGTACCATCAGGTGGGATCGCAGTTAAGAGCTAACTTGTAGTGGATAAAAAAAGTTACTGCTTACCAGCACAGTTGCGGGGATGGCACCAGTGCGGATCTGCCTTGAGCCACTTTCTGTTTTATGAATATCACTGCCTAGAAAATGCTGCGAGCAGACCACAGCGCCGGCTGGCAGGAGAGCGTCTTGTTTGCCGAGGGCTCTGAGCCAAGCAGCACGGAGATGCACTTCTCTGGGGAACCTGAAAATTATTATTCTTCTACTTTATCTAAAGTGCCCATACTAGCAGTCATACGACTAGATAGTAGTGGTCACGACTTCTAGTTCTACTCGTCTAACCTTTCAGAGTAATGTGCATTTTCAAAAAAATTTAAAATAGCTGTCAACATTTGCAGCTAACTCAGTGCATCATAATAAATAGAGAAAGCTGCCCCAGCTAACGTTTCCTGGAGGCAGCCACCAAGCTTGCATATTCAAAAGATTTTATATGAATTACTCACTCGTGAAATGTAATGCTCTCGGATTCGGACACGATCTGCGCAGTGGTTCTGCAGAAGGGCACACAGCACCGCATTTCATAAGTTTTTTTATCACGAATTTAAGAATTCAAATGAAATAAAACAGTGTGAGTGAAAGCCAGTAATATACGTATAGTCTATTGTGAAAGCCGCCGAAACTGGGCGGCGTAGTAAATATGTTCCTTGCTGGGCGGCACCGACCGACCAGTGACCACTCCGACCAGAAAAAGAAGCTGAGTGTGGGGGGCAAAGGCAATTGCCGGCAAATCCCATGGGCAAATCCTGTACACCTGCTGTCCACTGTCGCTGGCGGCTGGCGGACGCAATCTCGGGTTGATGTAGTGTATAGTGTATTATCTTAAGGACGCAATCCTATTGGCATTTGGCTCAGCATTTGGCTATTCCCGATTCCGATAAGTTACTTGTCTCTGATATACATCCTACTACAAACTTATTTTTAATCAAATTTAATCCTTATATCACGGACATAAGGACCACTACGCACGCAGTATAAAAATGAATCCGAGTGAGACATCCACAACATACCGCGGTGTCCCTTTCTAACAGTGGTCTTTGTGTTGCTATTTCACATTTAACATTATACTTCAAATTTGGTACGTTTATAAAAGAAATCTGAAAAATGGTTATACTATCGAATTAGTCACCTCTTAACCTCCGATTAAAATTTCAAGCAATTAGAAAATTAGTACGTCAATAATTCACTTGTTTTCGTGTTGAAGGCGGCAATCGTATATATCAAATAAAAACGTTGCAACCATGGAATTATTATGTACTATGATGGTTGCAACACAAACGGCCATTTTAATGAATCTTACGATAGACGAAATTTCGGGTGACATAAATTTAGGTACCAAGTATACGGGACAAGTATCGTAAACTATGAAACACGAATTATAACAGGATAGATATTTTTTTCATATTTCAGATTACCAAAAAATGATACATTGCGTGAAAAGTGGTTAAGCATTATACCTGGTGGTAACAGAAAAGTGACCCAAAATTCTGTAATATGCAGCAAACATTTCATGCCAGAGGATTATATTCCTAATTTATCACGGCCCGTTTTAAAAGAAAATGCTCTTCCCTCAAGATTCCTCATGGTAAGCAAGATCAATTTTATTTTTATCTTGAATAGGTACGTTTACAGATAATGATAAAAATCCAGCCCGTAACTGTTCCACTACTGGGCAAGGGCCTCTTCTCACTAGGAGAATGCATGAGCATTAATCACCACGCTTGCTCACTGCAGGTTGGTGATTTCAGACTGTCAAGTCCAAGTTTCCTTACGATGTTTCCTTCACCGTATGTGTATCACCGTACTTCAACAGAATGAAATTAAAAACATTTTCAAACATGGAGACTGGCATAGTGATGAGATGAGTTCAGGAGCGACAAAGAGTTAAAAATATTTTTTGTATGAAAAATTTGAACATGTTGATAATTTTATATACCCAGTGTGTTCGAAAAGTCAAATAGGTATGGCTCGAAAAGCCAAATATGTATGGTTCGAGAAGTCAATTTATGTTTCGCTTTACAGAAATACCAGTTTTATTGAATTTTTCACCGACTTAAAAAAAATTTTTTTTTTTGAACCATCACCGATAATTATCTGTTTTTACCTAAATGATTCGTTATTATCGATCCTAAATGGATCGCTGGATCCAGGCGGCGCAAGACCGTGGCTTGTGGAGTGGAGCACTGGACGTCCATCGGTTGACGACGACCTAAATGCTTACTTGTGTAAGAGACTTACTAAGAGGCAATAGGCACTACATATAAAATATCAACATCATTAAAAATATAAATATTTTAAAATTATTTGCTGATTTTTATTTCTTCATAGAGGTATATTTTAAATATCCCGCATATTGAAGTATCCCAAAATTCAAAAATAGTGTGGTCACTCTTGTGAAAAAGTGACACAACTGTCAGTATGGTATCTCTCACTCGGCACACTTTATTAACAAGAGCTCATTCCGGTTGTACGTAGTACTTATTAGTTCCACGCATATAGGATTAATATGTCTGTGGACTCGGTTAAAAACATCCAAAAAGTATTAGACAAGCCTCTACTTATCTCTGCCCTAGGCCCTGAGACTGAGTATATGTGTTCTGTGGCCCTGGCATACGTTTTCCATTTTGTCATTTTTCTATTTTGTCAAATTCGGATTTCGTACGAATAAAATATGTGCGATTAATAAAAATGTTACAAATTGTTGGGCACAATTTATCAATCGTGCCCAGCAAAAAAAGTGATACTCTAAGCAGGACAAGAAAATATTTTCTCGCTCTGTCACTCCTTGGCATTAGCGTATAATATATTCATTTCGCTCACTCCTGATATTACTAATACAATGCCCCTCTATCATACTAATATTATAAATCCAAAATGCAAATGGTTTGTCCTTCAATCACGTCTTAACAGAGCAATGGATCAACGTGACGTTTGGCATAGTAGTCAAGTCATTTGGTTCTCAAAAAGGGGGTTATCTGGAGTGCTTCTCGGGAGTTTTTAAAATTGGTATATTTTATAGATATCGATATCGATATTTGCTTGAATAATAATTTTGATATTTTATTATCAAAATAATTATTATATCAACTTTATAAGCAATGTTCAGCTCGAGACCATCGGTCTAAACATGTTATGTTATAATTATAAATTTGGAGTAATAATGTTCACTCATTTAGAAGTTATAAGGCTCTGAAAGACTGATGGACGGGCGATCAAACGAAAAAGTGCAAATTTACTCAAGTAGACTCAGTCATCTCGGTTAACTAATTTTTAAATGTTATATTTAGTTTTTGTTTTGTACATAAGATTTACTTCTTACAGTCATCTTCCTGCTACAACAACAGCTGCCTATAGAAGACCAATGTGCATCGAGTTCGGCACTTGGGTGATTTTTTGTCTTTGCAACAGGCAGGCCCACCGTGCGAAGCAGGGGTGAGGGCCGGGTCAACTAGTGATTAGTAAATGTTTAAAAAAAGTTGTAATCATTCAAAAGCCTACGATGGTTTTTAATATTCATAAACATGTTTTAACATTTTCTACATACTTTAAAATATTGTTGAAAAATGACATGAAAATAAATGAGAGAAAAAATGTTTTGTTCAGCGATTTGTAAGTTATTTCATTGCTCCTTAATTCAACACAACACTATATTGGCTTCCCTCTTAGCCCTTCTAACTTTAGCTTTAGCTTGGGGTCTTAGCCCTTGTTGAGTCCATATTCCTACCAATGTGTCCTACAAGAGGTTTTTGGTTCCGACTACCACGAAAAAGTCTTTTCATCTTTTTGTGACTTATCATAATCATAATCATAATATTTATTTGCTGATTGTAGGTAGGAAGTTCTTACAATAAAGACATAATAGCGTCGAGCCACAATCTACCAACATAGTATGGTGTGCAAATTATTAATAATATGTGCTTAACAAATTCGGAAAGTAATACAATTTATCACTATAGTCTATCTATATCAATAACAATCATTATTATAGAAACTATCATTAGAATTTAATTCAGAATATAAAGACATGTTATCATTTAAAATTATTATGTCAAAATAGGTAGGTAAATAAATATGAAATTAATGACTTAAATATGAAAGTTAGATATATATGCTGTCAATGACTTCTTTGTAGACATTATCAAACTCTACAACTTTTCTCTAGAACTCAATCATAATATCATTGTTAAGGCAGCCTTTGTAAGAAACGTTTTCGTTCGACCGTTTTTTCTCCGACTTACTTTGCAAATCTGACTACCACGAAAAAGTCTTTTCCTTTTTCGGGTTAATATATAGCCTATGACATTCATAAATTATGTGGCTTTCTATTAGTAATAGAATTTTCAAAATCGGTTCAGTAGATCCAGAGATTACCCCCTACAACCTCACAAACTTTACCTCTTCGTAATAAACCACATCGATAAATATTATCGATAGTCATCAGGTAACATCACTTTGGTAAGTCGCCATTTTAGTCAACAGTTAATGTTTAGGTATACAGCTTTTTTTCGTAGGTATGACAAGTCCTTAGTTTCCTTAGTCATTGAATATAATAAAAATAAAAAGTAGGTTTCAGTGAGAATACTACGTTTTAGTAGGATTCATAGATGAAGGTCGAGGTATATATCAGGATCTATGACTACTAGAACAAAAACAAAAACTGCTCCTACCTTATATCTAAAGACTAAAGAGTAAAGACCTCTGCTAAAGAAAAAGTCACAGTTCTGTGGTCCAAAAACAATATGGCCAGAATAAGAATAAGAATATGGCCGATGCACGCTATTGTAAAAATAACGTAAAACTGTTTTATTTTGTAAGAATTAAGTGATTGATGATTGATTATTTTTAAGTTAACATTAGTGATAAAATGGCGACAAAAACTTGGAAAATCGAGAAGGACTTGTGTCGTTGCTGTCATGCCGAGGGCGCTTTCGACAACTTGGCGGAGCCGCGCATCTTCTTGGAGAAAGAGGAAATTTATTCAGACATGCTTAGAGAATGCCTTGATATTGACGTGAGTAATTGATTTAACAAAATAAATACCAGTAGGTATGTCATTGTTGTACTATTTTACTCAGGTATTTAAATGAATAGTATCTAAAGGTCACTACTCACTTAGCGGTAGGCATCGGCGTTAGGTATGAACGTATGAAATGTCGACATGATAATAATCATATTGTTCTATGATAATAAAATGACAGGGGTAAACTTGCGTGTGTAACATTGTTAGGCATAAAAATACTTAGTTCATGCATCCATCTTTGACAGGTTAGACTGTAGCCAAGGTCTTGTCGTAAAAAAAAACAAGAATTTGCTAATAATTAGAATAGTTGAAACTAGATGATTCCCGCGACTTCGTCCGCAAGTTCCAAGATTCTTGGAACTCTTCTTCCTACTCTTGTACCAAATTTCATCAAAATTGGTTGAACAGATGAGCCGTGAAAGCGTAGCAGACAGACAGACACACTTTCGCATTTATAATATTAGTACTTATAGAAGTATAGATTTTCTTGAAATAAGGTAAGGATCATATATCCATCTGTCATGCAATAACAGAGTACAATACGATACAGAGTCGAGTCATAGACTCGACTAGTCAGAGCAGTACAGTAATATTGTTGTCTCTTTCAGACTGCGCCTAACAGTATAGAAGCCTAGAAATCTATATACCTAGTTTTTCCCTTAGATTCCCCCAGTGCCTGGTGAGCTATGCGCCATAACGTACACAATATGCAACGCTTGCATCATCCGACTGAGGGACGCGTGCAACTTCAGGAAGCAAGTGCAGGACTGCGAACAGAGATTCATGACTTTGTACTACAAGAATGCTATACAAGGTAGGTTTTAATGGCAACTGGGCTGATTCTGTATAACACAACCTCTAAACTAAAATGACAGCTTTAAAAATATTGCTAACCCTTTCATATTACTACCTGCGGAAAGGGACAGAACTAGATTTAAAGCTGTCATTTTAGTTTAGTTAAGAGGTTGTGTTATACTTAACCAGCTGATGCCCACGACTTTGTCCGCGTGTTTTAAGTTTTTTTATTCCCGCGGGAATCATTTAATTTTCCGGGATAAAAAGTAGCCTGTGTCGCTCTCTAGGTGCTCAACTATGTCCATGCTAAAAATTAAGTCTTCGTCAACAAAATGTGACATTGCATGACAAGGGGTGGGAGGGGTCCTAAGTTTTGTGACGTCACATTTCAAAATCTCAAAAATCAAAGTGTTAAAATGCCAAATTTGCACTATTAACGAAAATCAAAAAAAATATTTCCAACTCTATCTGTTTAAATTGCTTTTTTGGCGAGTTTTCTAGATGTTTCTAGAAGTAAAATTGCAAGATATGTGACGTCACACTAGTGAGGGGGTCTCACAAATGTGACCAACTGTGACAAGGACGGGGGAGGGGTCAAAAAATCACGAAATTAGTGTGACGTACTACGTATGGATGACCCCTTTTGAGAAAATATTGTAGCGGGCCCCTTCCTTTGTTAAGTGTTATTTTACTTGTGTGTTTCCACTTCCAGGCCTCAAGCCAGCAACGAAAGTGAAAGAAGAACTGGAAGTAGAGGGGCCCACGTCTGACACAGAAGCAGATATTATAGGTAATGTATTTATGACCTTTTTACCATATATTCCAAAAGAAACGACGAGCAACGAAAGCACCAACTTAAAAAAAAAATGGCAGTCATATGGACTGCCAATAGAAGTGAAAACGAAGATTTTTTTTTAAAATATTTATTTTCATTTTAATTTAAATTATTAAAATATAAACCTTAATACTGAGGCATTAATTTAAATTTAATTTCGAATGGAGTATATTTATATGTTCGCGAGCATGTCACTGTTCGCAAGCATGTCGGTGACGCGAATCCACAAGTTTACCCACTACCAAAAAGTGCTCATGCGGCTAAAGAAGTATTCACTTCAAAAAGTAAGGTTCAAAGGATCGGTCTTAAGATACTTGGAACTTTCACGACCTCCCTGGCGCAGTGTTGAGCGCTGTTGTCTTAACGTGGGAGGTCCCGGGATCGATTACCGGCAGGGTCAATTTGAGATTTCATAATTTCTGAATTTTCTCTGGTCTGGACTGGTGGAGGCTTCGGCCGTGGCTAGTTACCACCCTACCGGCAAAGACGTACCGCCAAGCGAATTAGTTCCGGTACGATGCCGTGTACAAACCGACTAGGGGTATGGGTTTAATATAACTGTCATACTCCTAACAGGTTAGCCCGCTACCATCTTAGACTGCATCATCACTTACCATCAGGTGAGATCGCAGTCAAGGGCTAACTAGTAATGGATAAAACTGGTATTGGGCTGATTTTGACTTTTTATGTTTTGTTTGAAAGATGACTTGATTGAAAGTGTAAGACTTATTAGCTATGATTCATGGAAATCTGTTCAGCCGTTTGGAAATCAGCTAGTTTCTAGCAGATGATGAAAATATGACTTGCTGAATGAAAATTCAGCCATGTCATTTCAAAAGCACTTAGGTATTTCCTTTTTAAATATAATTCAAACTCAAAGCATCTTTATTCAAAACTAGCTTATTCCCGCGACTCCGTCCGCGTGGATTAAGGTTGTAAAAAGTAGCCTATGTGCTATCCCAGACTATTTCATCCAGATCCGTTCAGCCGTTGGGGCGTGATTGAGTAACAAACATCCATCCATCCATACATCCAAACATCCAAACTTTCGCATTTATAATATTAGAAAGACCTACAAAGTACACCTGAACGTCATGTTAACAAGGAATAAGACTTGATGGTGTTAATTAGCTATGGTATCTTAAAACTAAAGCTACGAGGTTTCCAAACGCGCCCCTAAGAAGAGCCCACAACAAACTCACCCGGGGTTTTTTTTTTATTATCACCATCTCACAAATATAGGAAATCACTTAATTACATCTATAATTATAACACAATATATAGGGCATAGGCTAGCGCTTGGCTGCAATCAGACTTGCTTGCAAGTGGCGATGCAGCCTTAAGTGGAGCGCGCTTGCCTAGAAGATGCCTATTCACTCTTGATTTGAAGGTACCTATATTAAAAGAGGAGGGGAAAACGGAAGCTTCAGGCTTCCATATCCTAGCGGTCCATATCCATATCGTACGAGCCCGCGGAATTTCGACTGCGTAAGAGTGCAGACCTTGTCGAAGCCTTGCGGTTCGATAATAAAAAGGTGACTGAGGAACCAGATTGAATAATTCTTGAGCAAACGAAATATATCCTGTAGAATACCGACAGACAGGCAACTTTGCGGCGCTATCCAAAATGAACTTTTTTTTAATGGAATTCATTCTTACCATTCGTTTGAATTTCCATGCAAAATTATTTGAATTTTACAACACTTAATTAGTTTTAATTCGAATGAACTCTCTCTCTTAACAACGTATTGCCGGCTCACTACTTATTTGGCCATAGTCCACCATGCTGGCCAAGTGCGGATTGGCAGACTTTACACAATTCTCGGGCGTGCATGTTTCCTCACGATGTTTTCCTTCACCGTATTGATACAAGTGATATTTAATTTCTTAAAACGCGCATAACTTGGAAAAGATGGAGTTACGTGCCCGGGAATCGAACCCGCGACCAGATTTCCAAGAGATTGTGCCAAATTTTATATAGATCCGTTCAGCTGTTCAAGCGTGATTGAGTAACAAACATACATCATCAATGATTTATGCACCATACACCTGCAGCTTGTAACGTGATTGCGAAATTTTGTGATCTTTTATTAAAATGTTCATCTCATTCTAGTTTTAAAGAAGGAAGACGAAGATGATGAAGACGACCATTTCTTGGGAGGCGGCGACGATGGTAAGTCTATCCGTATTTATACTATAAACTAGCTGATGCCCGCGACTTCGCCCACGTGGATTAGGGTTCTTTTGGTTCCCGCAGGAACTCCTTAATTTTCCGGGATAAAAAGTAGCCTATGCGCTATTCCAGACTATAATCTATCTCTGTGTCAAATTTCATGCAGATCCGATCAGCCGTTCTGGCGTGATTGAGTAACAAACATTATTCCATTCATCCTTATATCCATCCATCCATACTTACGCATTTATAATATTAGTACAGATGGTCCGGGTACAATAGGCTACATTTTACAGTAACAAAATCGATATGGAGGTCTTTACCTCGATTCCAAAAAAATAGGTGCCTTCGAAGTTGCCATAGGTGGGTTAAAGTTTTATTTAATACTTACTTTGCTTGTTTTTACTATAGCGCTGATTTTCAGGCATGACCCATAGTGACGTAGCGGACTCAGCCTCAGAGCAGTGGAGACCATACAATTCAAGTTTCTCTCGTTTTCAGATGCCATGAGCGACGACGACCTACCAATAAAACCGGCCAAACAGTCTGTGTCGACCATGAAGACCCGACCGAAGCCCAAACCGAAGCCCGCACCGAAGGCGAAAGCACCAGTGGTCAAGAAGCTGAAGCCGCCACCGAAACCGAAGAAGAAAGAAGAACCAAAGCCGGTGAAGGAGAGGAAAGGTAGGTGTCTAGTTTGATAACCAGCCCTTTGGGAACATCTGTGGACCTGGGTAGAGTTCATTTTATTCGGTTTGAAATAAAGTTTGCTAAGAAATAGTTTCTGTTTTCTATCAAATAGTTTCGGTTTGCTATGAAATAGTTTCGGCTTGTTAAGAAATAGTTTCGGTTTGCTAAGAAATAGCTTCGGTTTGCTATGAAATAGTTTCGTTTTGCTAAGAAATTGTTTGGGTTTTCTAAGAAATAGTTTCGGTTTGTTATCAAATAGTTTCGGTTTGCTATGAAATAGTTTCGGTTTGCTAAGAAATAGTTTCGGTTGTCTAAGAAATAGTTTCGGTTTGCTATGAAATAGTTTCGGTTTGCTATGAAATAGTTTCGGTTTGCTAAGAAATAGTTTCGGTTTGCTAAGAAATTTCAATTCGTTCGAAAATACTTCTGTTTGTTATGAAAACTAGTGATTTTGTTTCGTAATTTAATGTTATGATTTTTGTGCACTCGTCATATTATGATTAATTTTCAATGGTATTTTAAAATTGAATCAATTTTTTGGCTGGTTTTTTTTTTTTTTCTATTAAAAGGTTTTCTACTTTTTCGTATATAGTTTTCGTATGTATTTTTCGTTAAGTAATTTTTCTTAGTACTTATAAGTTGTAAAGGTACTTGCTTTTGGAAATCAAGTTTTTTTTTTAAACTCGTAGCTTTCGGTGTTTCGTGAAAAATGTATTATTTTCGTTTTAGACCGATGTTTTTTTTTAAAAAAAATTAACCCGGTTTTATAATAAAAAATTGTTTTTTGACTGTCGTCGATGTTTGGCAAAAGTTAGGATTACTATGTGCGCGCCACGAAAGTTGAAAATAATTTAGATATTAAACATCTTTGAATCGTTCTTAAAATTTAAGATAAAGCGCATTTTCAACGTTCGTGCCAAGAACTGTATATTATTTTAGAGCCATTTTAACAAGTAATTTTTGGCAATTCAAATTTGCTAATTATTAGTTACTAGCTGACGCCCGCGACTTCGTACGCGTGGATCGAGGTTTTGTGGTTCCCGCGGGAACTCTTTAATTTTCCGGGATAAAAAGTAGCCTATGTGTTATTCCAGACTATAATCTATCTCTGTGCCAAATTTCATCCAGATCCGTTCAGCCGTTGGGGCGTGATTGAGTAACAAACATCCATCCATACATCCATACCGACATCCATACATCCAAACTTTCGCATTTATAATATTAGTAAGAGTAAGAAGTAAGAAGTAAGATAAGAAGTAAGAAGTAAGATTCAAATAAACTTGAAATGTTGTGATCGATGGGTCGTGAAAGCGTAGCAGACAGACATACTTTCGCGTTTTAACATTAGTTTTAGTCATTTAACCGAAAGCCCAAATACCAATATTTGTGTATTCGGGCATCATCTAGTTTAGATTATTTACACAACTGCCCAAAAAAAGAGTTGTTTTATGGGTGCATGTATGTATGTGAGTTTCTTTATTCCATCATAACTTCTATATGCGTGAACAGATTTGGATATCGTTAGAATCCTTACATCCTCGCGACCGACATCATACTAATATTATAAATGGCTAAGTGTGTTTGTTTGTTAGTTTATTGGTTTGTTGGTTTGTCCTTCAACCACGCCGCAACGGAGCAACGGATCGACGTTATTTTTGGTATGAGTATAGTTGAGGACCTGGAGAGTAACATAGGCTACTTTTTATCCCGGAAAATTTAGGAGTTCTCGCGGGATTCTAACTAGTGGTTCGCCCCGAACTAAGACCTCGCGGCGCCATCTATTGACATAAATGTGAAGTTCTGTTAAAAATACTGAAGCTCATTAAAAATTAAATAATTCCGTTTCCTTACAATATTTATCTAATTTTAGTATTTGTTGTTCAAGTACAGGATATAATTGAAATAATTGATCAAGTTTCAGGCTCATCCTTTCAGAAAATTTAGAGTTCTGAGGTCATCTTTGGACGTTAGAAAATCACCACTTTGAAAGCCCCCCATTTCGTCAATTTTGGGGGAAAAATTAAAAAAAAATATTTTTGGACTCTATTCCTAATTATCTTTAAAATGATATACCGCAACCCTATGTAACTTTATAAAAAATACTAGTGTTTCGCCCTGTGCGCGAGCTGCTAAAGCAGCTCACGGGTTGTGGTTTGACTTAAAAGTAGTACAGACATTTATTATGATTATAGCGAAATTATTAAATTGATTTTGAACGAAATCGGTCCATTAACAAAGAATTTCAAAATGGCGCTGATTTTTTAAAACTTTGGTATCAGTTTCCTGTTTTGTAACTCCAGGGAGTCTTAAATATCGATTTTGATCGAAATCGGTCAATTAACAAAGAATTTCAAAATGGCGATTTTTTTAAATTTTAGTACCAGTTTCTTGTTTTGTAATCGCAGGGAGCCCCATCGTGGGTAAAACGGAACCGTATCAAAATCTTGCATAGTTTTACACAGTCTTGTAGTATTCTTCAATATTGACCATATATTTTCTATGGAAAAATAAATTCCGCCATCTTGAATTGTTTTCCTGTTCATCAAGTAGACCTTCAGGTCCTGATCATCTTTTGCCAAGAAACCACTCTTCCATCTTTTATACTTTCTGAGATAGACACCAAATAAATCTGTATGGCAGCCATCTTAAATCCGCCATTTTGATTTTTTTTAGCTCCTTGTCTATTGGATGAAGTTTCTAATGACATTTGGACCAGCACCCCCCAGTGATAGGTGATCTTCAATGCTTCGATCGGTTCATTTCGGCAAATCGGCCGCCATCTTGTTTTTCCAAAATGCCACAATGTTTCCCTATTCCCATCGAGCACTTGAACATATCTCCTATACATAAACTACCCCGTTTCGGATCTGTGGCGCCGCAGTTCGGAGTCAAAAAATAAAAAAATTTAAAGCACTACAGCTCGGCCGCCATTTTAATTTTCCAAATTTTCTACTTTTTTATTGATCGTTTACTAATTTCTCCCATAACTGCCAGTTGTAACGAAATCGGTTGGAAAACAAAAGAGTTGCAAGAATCACGTCGGCCGCCATCTTGTTTTTCCAATTTTTTCCACTTTTTGTATTGTCCGCTTACTAATTTCTTCAATCATTCCGAGTTGTAACGAAATCGGTTAGAAAACGAAAAAGTCACAAAGAGCACGTCGGCCGCCATCTTGTTTTTCCGAAATGTCATAATTTTTCCCTAATCCTATCCGGCACCCGAACGTATCACCCAGACATGAACTACCCCGTTTCGGATCTGTAGCGCCGCGGTTCGGGGTCGAAAAATCAAAAATTTGAAAATACTACAGCTCGGCCGCCATCTTGTTTTTCCAATTTTTCTACTTTTTGAATTGATCGTTTACTAATTTCTTCAATAATTGCCAGTTGTAACGAAATCGATTGGAAAACAAAAGAGTTGCAAGAATCACGTCGGCCGCCATCTTGTTTTTCCGAAATTTCATAATTTTTCCCTTCTCTCATCCCGCACCCGAACACATCTCCCACACATCATTGTATCGTTTTCGGTCTCTTTCTAGGAGAACAATCATGCGGGTGTGTTGTTAGTTAAGTTTGTTTTTTTTTCATGCATTTTGTCGAACACACCCCCTTTTTCTACAATACCCTGGCCGTGCTCTTCACCCGTCTCCGAAATCCTCAATCATCAACTCGCTTCACATTTTTCTTCCAAATATTCGTTAGAAGTACCCAGTCCTTATAAAGTTCCTACTTCCTAACGCCATATACTTAATTTGGTATGAAAAATAAATTCCGCCATCTTGAATTTTTTCCTGTTCATCAAGTAGACCTTCAGGTCCTGATCATCTTTTGCCAAGAAACCTCTCTTCCATCTTGTATACTTTCTGAGATGGAAATCAAACAAATTTGTATGGCAGCCATCTTAAATCCGCCATTTTGAATTTTTTTTTTGCTCTTTGTCTATTGGATGAGGTTCCGAGTGACATTAGTTCGAGGACCCCCCACCTATCTTCAATACCTTGGCCGTGCCCTTTACCCGTCTCCGAAATCCTCAATCATCAGCTGTCTCCATATTTTTCTTCAAGTTATATTTTCTGACTTCTATACGAAGCCATCAGTGAAAAAAAAAATTTTCATACAAAATTTTACAGGAGGATGTTTTTGGGGAAAATCTCGAAAACTAACGCAAATGTGGCAACACTGTTTAGATATGTCGATACTGGCGGTCGAGGTACGCAATCGATCCATACATGTCAACTTTCCCAAATGTTGCCAACTGCCTCAAAATAATGATCGAAATTTTCAAAAACACAAAAAGAATACAAAATGGCCGCCACCTCGTTTCACAGAAGCATTTTACACAGTTTCATAATTTTCCCGTGAACTACAGGATATACCGCACCTGATGACGTTTCAATTTTTCATCTCGCTCGCACCCAGCCGAAATGATTGCTCCTGAAAAAAGACCATGTCGAAAATCACTTTTACTCTGATAAATTCCGGTGTTGCCAGACCTCGGCGACGAAAATACCCAAATGTCATTCGTACAAGTGGGACACGTGGTTGCTCATACTCGAACTTTGCAAAAAATACGTATTTCGATTTTTTAATTTTTGGGGTAAATCTTGAAAATTTCCCTAGAAATGGGGTAATTTTTTTTCCCAATCCATTCTTCGAGTCGGTACACACAATCGCCCCATAGAAGTCGAAACGCTCTGACGTTGCCAACTGTGAGAAAATTGAATTTTAAAATTGCGTTTTTTCGTACCTCAGACCGAACGGCCGCCGCGACAGCCGCCATCTTGAATTTTTAAAAATCACTCCCTTTCTGTCAAAATACAGGATATTAGTAGGCGAAAAGAGAAAAAAATATTATGCTCGACCACGTCGTTTCGGATCTGTGGCGCCGCGGTTCGGGGTCGAAAAATCAAAAATTTCAAAACGCTACAGCTCGGCCGCCATTTTGTTTTTCCAATTTTTTCCACTTTTTCTATTGACCGTTTACTAATTTCTTCAATAGTTGCGAGTTTAAACAAAATCGGTTGGAAAACAAAAGAGTTGCAAGAATCACGTCGGCCGCCATCTTGTTTTTCCGAAATGTCATAATTTTTCCCTACTCGACTCCCGCAACCGAACACATCTCCCGTACATCATGGTATCGTTTTCTGTCTCTTTCTAGGAGAACAATTATGTCAATGAGTGAGTCAGTCAGTCAGTGAGTGGTAATTGAGCTATATATAGTATAATTTTACTTCGCATTCGCTTCTATGAGAGCCCCCCTGAAATAAAGATTTTTATTATTTTTTAAGCCATATTCGGCGGGATGCCATTGGTTTACATATTATATTTAAAGCTGAAGTAATTGCGTTCAGTAATTCAGAAGTTATAATGCTCTGACAGACGGACGGACGGACAAGTGCCAATTCACCCAAGTAGACTCCTTAAACCACGCGGACGAAGTCGCGGCCATCAGTAGTTGTTGAAAAAAAAAAAAAAATATAGCAGGGTATTCGTGTGCTTAACTTTTTTAATTATGTTCACTTGTTTATTAAATCAAAATCAAATATTTTTTATTTGAGTAGACTTTTCCAAGTGCTTTCGAATAGTCGAATCCAAAATCCGAACCACTGGTTCGGATTAGTAGGTAATGGGGATTGAATAGGATTATTTTAACAGATGTTTCAATAGTACTAATATTATTAACCGACTTCAAAAAAAGGAGGAGGTTCTCAATTCGACTGTATGTTTTTTTTTAGTCTAACACAGAGCTTAATACCCCACCCTAACACTAGATGGCGCTACGTGTACATTAGCTCGCGGTATGAGGTGACGATGGTCATAAAACTGGCCAAAATATGCATTTATTGAACCATTTCTGTAATCGATATCCATTCCTGCTACTGTTTTTTAAAAATAAGTAAATAAATAAAACGCTTTTTATATGTTTTTCTCATATGTATAATAAGAAATGGTAAAAGTGTACTTTTAAAATGGCTCTATTACTGTCCCAGTGTGTTCTTTCAGGTTTTGCATTAAATAATAACAGTTTACAACGCCGCTATTCTTTACAAGAGATCGCGGGTTCGATTCCCGGATGAAGCATTTTGTAAAATTATCTTGCTGTACCCATGTGCTCATATATGAGCACATGGGTACAGCAAGATATTTTACCTATAGGTCTGATTAAGATATACCGAGTTCGATTCCCGGGTATGACCCAGGCGGCAGAACACCGCGGCGTGTGGGAGTCCCTGCCTTCTATGTCCAGCAGTCTATCGGTCGACGATGTCACTAAATCGGGAAGGAAACGATATTTTCAACATTGTTTGAGGTCATATTTAGTGGGAGGCTTCGGCCGCGGCTAGTTACTATAGCTAAAGCAGTAAAAGCGATTAAGTTGGAAACTGGTTGGAGAAATAACTTAATTACCAGGTTACAATGCAATCACCACTTACCATTAGGTGAAACTGCAGTCATGCGCTAACTTGTCATAAAAAGGTCCATCTTAGACTATACTTATCAGTTATCACTCATGTAGGGCTATCAAATTCAGCCTTATTTATTGTCTACATTATGAAGGAAACTTCTTTGCAAAATTTCAGCTTTCTAGGTCTAGACTTGACTTGAATTGTTTTGACTCAGAAAAGTCAAAATTTTTGACAGGAAGTTGTCCGCCATACAATTTGACAGGTCTGCAGCGACGGGATTTATTTACTATGCGTTTCAAATGTGAAGACCTTTGGTTCAAGATAACATAAGACTTATTGTGACGGAAAGTTTTTTATATAATTTAAAGTAATTGCATAATCCGTGGTAATTATATCGCCCTTGCAATTCATTTCTCCATGAATTATTAATTTACATTTAACATAATCGTCTCTATATCGGTGTCCAGCCGGCGCACGCGCATGGTAAAGGCGCACGCGCACCGACTGGCAGGGTAGCCATGTGATGTTGGGACGTCCAATGAAACAAGATGTTCATGCTTGTGCTTGCTTTAATATACTGATCTCTTAATTACGGTGCACTAGAATATAAACGTGTGAAGACCCACGGGTCACATACCACAGAATGGAACGCCCTTCCGGAATCTGTCTTGCCACGTACGATTTAAGTACCTTCAGAACATAGGCATGATTGTGATTAAGTGCAAGCCTATCTTGCATCCATCCATATCCATACTTAATATTATAAATGCGAAAGTGTGTCTGTCTCTGTTTGTCTGCTACGTTTTCACGGCCGATCTGTTCAACCGACTTTGATGAAATTTGGTACGGAGACAGGTTGTATCCTGTGTAAGGACATAGGCTTTTTATCCCGGGAAATTAAAAACTTATCCACTCGGTCGCGGGTATCATCTAGTAAAGAATAATTTGTTATCATTTATGAACAGATAAGTTCAATATAACATTTTGAAGCAGTGAGTGTTAAATAAGTAGAAAAAATAAATCAAATAATTTTGACATATGGCGACGCGAAGGTCTTCACGTTTGAAACGAATTATTGTACTTGAAAACTTCAATGATTTTGCATCGTGGTTAAATAGAAATTTCCATTAAGTTTTACTATTTCTAATGATTTTTTCTTTATTTTTAATTTTCGTTCTATGTGTATTTCAAGTCACTTAGATTATTGAATTTATGTAAAATAAGTGAATTATGAATTTGTTAAACAATTGTATTGTTATTGTATAAAATGGAAATTTCTATGTGGCCATACTATAGACGTGTAAAAGCCAAACATCGATGAACAAAAAAAAACATAAAGGTGTGTACACATTACGAAGGGTCCACAGATTTTGCCAATGGGAGTTTATAATGTGACGTTACATACAAATAATATACTGAATCAATATAACATGAAAAATAGTAAATAAATTGAATCTGAATGTATTTTTATTATTAACGTTTTTTCTATCTGTTTAAATTGTATTTTTCTCGTCATTTTTGTTTTCTGAAGGACGACTCTCGACTTAAAGATGTTTTCTCTTCACAATTGGTTTGATGGATAAAGTAGCAGAAATAATAGATCATTATTCAAATTGCCGGCTTTTCTACAGATAGGCATGCAGGCAATATGGGAAATTCTTATTTCTAAATTGACTCAGTTCTGTTCTTGTACTGCCAGGCTTAGGCCGTGACTAGTTACTGCCTTATCGATTCGGTAGATGTGATGTCGAGCGATTTGGCATTCTGGCATATAAAACTGCCACAGATCTGGCAAGTTGACGGTTGGCACGCTTTCATCTTCGACTAAAAGGTAACACCAGTTCTAATCGCAGTAGGACATTTTATAGATTTAAAAAAAAAATCGTATAAGGGGTGACCCAAACCCATTGAATGAATTAATTATCTTTCTTTGTAGTTTGTACTACCACAATAAGGAAAAGAAAACATTCGTAAGTAAGATACAATAGGTCTAGCAGGCAATCCTAGAATAGTAAAAAAATAATATAGAATTATTAGGCTAGTAGATCTAATTGTATAGCGGATATGATTTGAGCTTACTATCTTTCTACTCCGTTTCAATCAAATTTCCGATTTACAAAAAATTGCTCATAATAATTTAAAATTACCTCGGTTACCCATCATTTAAGGGATAGTGGCATTTGTGATTTCTTTATAGGAAGCGATAGTGGCATTTGTGATATTTATAGGAATTAAGTGCAACTGAAGTGAGATTTGAACATACTTCGCCTACGCATTCAAGCCTATAATGTTATAACTTACTAGAGGTTTTACAAATAAATGCTTAAAAATTAAATCCATTAACTGTTAATTTCGAAATAAGTAGGTATCATTTACTATTTTTATAGGTTTAGTGCAACTAACGGTTGAGATTTGAACTCTTTCGATTTGATGTTTCTTCTGTATTTCTGTTTTTTAAGGTTTTTACAAAAAAATACTCAAAGTTTTAGTCAAATCCCAATTTTCTTAATTTTGTAAGTCAGAGTACTCCTTTTATTCTAAAAGTTTTTAAAATGCATAGTTTTTTGTATGTAACGTCATATTAAATTCTATTACCGATTTTATTTTGTGTGACTGTTTATTATCGTAGTTTTAAGGTGTATACTTTTATATAGCATGGAGATATCGTCGATTGGACCCGTATATTTTTGGATTATTTTAAACTTTAAACTATGTGTTGAAACTATGTTCTTGATCTCGCAGCTTTATTTAAGCTTAAAATACATTTATCTATTCACATAACTATTAATCTACATACCAATAACAAACTACTTTGGATATACATTTGTCTTTATGGCTTTGTATTGTCCTACATCTTAATCTAAGCTAGATGTAATTTTAATAAACAAATTATTAAATAAAAATGATTTTTTCTCTATAGATTTTTTATGTATTCAGTATGTACACTTGAATTTTAGAAAAATTGTAAACTTTGTTTTTCATGTAACATTTAACTATTGGCACTACTAACTATAAGTATGATTTAAATTCTATCGATTTATTTCTTTATTACGTATTCATGAATGAAAAAAAAATTGTAAAGTTTAAGAGAATTTTATGACAGCTCTTAATCATGTGGCAAAATTCATATTGTAAATACGTTGCCTGGCAATTTTATGAATAATGCCTGATTATTGCGGTATAATATAAGATATTCCCTGTCAATTGTGAATAACACGCGAATATTACAATATAATAAAAGATATTGCCTGGCAATTTTATGAATAAGGCCCGAATATTGCGGTATAATATAAGATATTCCCTGTCAATTGTGAATAACGCCCGAATATTACGATATAATATAAGATATTGCCTGGCAATTTTATGAATAAGGCCCGAATATTGCGGTATAATATAATATTTTGGTATTTTATCTTTTTTTTCGCGTGGTGTGTAAATGGAACTAAGTATTAGTGAAGTGATTTTTTTGTAAACATCAGACTCAGTGTAAGCAAGTCTAAGCGTAAAATAGGTAAGTATTTTTTTAATAACCTATGTAATAATTATGCCACTTTAAATATAGTTATTATGACCCTCAACGAGATATTTTAAGGCTGATCATTTGGTGCAAATATCGTTTCGATTGAATGAACAGAACTTCTGAGGTGAGATTGTGTAAGAATTGCCGATCAAATCGTCAAAGTTCGGCGTCAAAGTAAAATAAACCATAAAAGCATTGGATTAGAGCTCAATTTCGTGTGTCCATTCTAATACGTTTAGGTATGTACGATACCCTGAACGGATGAGAATGGATACACGAAATTGAGCTCTAATCCAATGATGTTATGGTTTATTTTACTTTGACGCCGAACTTTGACGATTTGATCGGCAACTTTTAGACAATCGGGGGCTGGGCATTATGTATAACGTCCGCTATAAAATTACGTAATAATTTATAAAACTATGTAACTTTTTCTTTACTTGACCGGTTGATATTTTTTAACTGTGTGATTGTGAAGTGAAAATGAAAAATGATTATTTGCCAAAAAACTGACAAATTTTTCTCGTGTGATTGTTTTTTTTAAATGAAATATTTCACTAGCTCTATGGATAGAGCTAGGTTAACAATGCGTAGGTAAGTCGAGTCTTTATTTTTTAATCACCACGTGTAAAGAATACTGCTAAAATGTTAAATTGTTAGTATGTTGGCTAGTCAGTCAATCACGCCGCAACGGAGCCACAGATCGAAGTGATTTTGTGCATGCATATAGTTAAAGACCTGACAAGCAGCATAGGCATTTTATTCTGGGAAAATTACTTCCCACGGGATTAAAAAAACAATAAGAAATTATAAATTCACGAATTGACCCAGCCGGGGTTTTTTAAAAAAATTACTACAATTTAGCCCTTGACTGCGATTCACTTGATGGTAAGTGATGATGTAGTCTAAGATGGTAGCGGGCTAACCTGTTAGGGGCATGGCAGTCATTAACCCATACCCCTAATCGATTTCATTTCTATACGACATCGTACCGGAACGCTTTATCGCTTGGCAGCACGTCTTTGCTGGTAGGGTGGTAACTAGACACGGCCGCAACCTCCCACCAGGCCAGACCAGGGAAAATTCTGAAATTATAAATTCCCAAATTGACCCTGCCGGGGATCGATCCCGGGACCTCAAGACGGGACGGGACGTCAAGACAAAAGCGCTCAACACTGCGCCAGGGAGGACTTCAAAAACTTCCTAGGTTAGTTGTACATTTCCTAAACTGCAATTAAAGAATTCACGTGCATGTAAAAAGATCTAACTCTACTTTAAGTAGGTGGGTGAAATTTTATACATTCCCTAGAAAGAGAAATAAATAATTGTACTCATTTCCTTGACCAGGGAGCTTGGGAGCTATGGGAGCTTGCCTAGGTGTCAAAAATCAATGTGCAGCAAAGATTTTTTTTTATTGCAATTGTTATATCTTGTAGTTTTCAGATAAAACCGTTTTAGGAGTCTGAAGGTTCAGAAAACTGAAAAAATAAATAAAGAAAAGTTTCACCAACTGCTGCTTTCCCACACTAGATGGCGCTAGACGTTGTGGTTAGCGAGTCTAAACGATTATTTTCATTTGTTCGACCACGTTGTTCAGGAAAACATTAAGCTAAGGAATGAGGATAATACTCGAGTAATAAGACTATATTTCCAAGAATAATGTAATTTTTATGTCAAAGGGCGTTCCTTTAAACGCAGTGGTTATTTAAAATGCTTTATTCGATCAATTACACGTTTCATTGAGGCTTGTCAACTAATAAAAACAGTTATAAGCAAAACACACATTTCCTTTTCGTTACTATATAATTGATCATAAATAAATCACTCATAATATAGTGACAGAGGTATTTAAATGGTTACAAGATTTTTATTAGGCATGGATACAACGGAACGTCAAAATAGAGTAGTGCCTACAAGAGGAAAACGGACGCTCAAGATTTAAACAATAAACGTATTGTTGACCTTATTCGGAATAATAAATCCATAATAATTTCGGTTTAAATTTTTAAACCTTACTGTAAAAACGGAAATCCTGGACACTGTCCCGAATCAGAGGGCAGAAATTAGTCATGTCCTTTACCCAGAACAAATCCTAGGATTTG
Source organism: Erebia aethiops (assembly GCA_923060345.2). Classification (NCBI taxonomy): domain Eukaryota; kingdom Metazoa; phylum Arthropoda; class Insecta; order Lepidoptera; family Nymphalidae; genus Erebia; species Erebia aethiops. The sequence goes on along the minus strand of OV281084.1, from coordinate 8,090,793 downwards.
TTTACATTTTCGGTGCCATATTATACATACCTATTTCCCACTAATCATTAATTATAAGATGCGAGATGATTTCTACCTTCTTTCATCGTGTTTAATTTAATATAAATAGGCTCTTCATATTTTTATTTTATAGGTAGAATAGATTTTTAGTAATAATATAACCAAGAAAATCTTTTTACCGTCTTTGCGCATTCTACCTGTTATAAATATTTCCCTCAACTCATCATTACTGCGAGTTAATTTCTACTTAATTTCATATTAATATACTTACTCGTCATATTTTTATTTTATATTTAAAAATATTACTTGGTTATATTACAAATAATATAAGTAACCAAGTAAATATTTTTTATCGGCTTCGCTCATTCGGTCTTTTTTATTACCACTACCACTACCACTACTACAGCCTATTAACAGCCTATTACCGTCCCACTGCTGGGCACAGGCCTACACTCTCATAGGAGAGAGGGAATTAGAGCTTAGACCCCCACCACGCTGCTCTAATGCGGGTTGGCGGACTTTAACGACTATTATCGTGTAAGTGATAATAACCGGGACCGACGGCTTAACGTGCTCTCCGAGGGACGGGGGTGAAACACCGCTAACTTCCAACTCCGGGCTGGCACTGAGAATTACTTAATTGAAAACCTAATACCTAACAATTTTTATGCCCGAGCGGGAATCGAACCCAGGACCTCGTGATCCGCTATGCTAACTAATCGCTGGACCAACGAGGCAGTCGCTAGACCAACGAGGCATTACTCGAATATCTTGGCAGATAACACTCTAAGAAAATAAAATATGTCAGGTGGCCCTGGGTTCTTGCTCTTTCAGTCAAATGACGTAGGCCAAAAAGGTACAATGAGGTTCTTCAAGTAGCGAGGCCCGAAAGATTTACCTTCAAAATATTCCAAGCCATAAAAAAACCAAAGTTGTTACATCAGTTCGTCTTGTTAATATGCGGTTTGAAATAAGCCAACGGTGTATTAAAAGCAACCATACAAGAAAATGTATTGAAAATATTTTTTTGTCTTCAGGCCCAAAGCATCAACTCCAAAGCGGGAGGGGCTATAGGATGGATGGCGACAGATACGTTTGCACACACTGCGACCAGTCGTTCGAAATACTGCATGCATTGTATGAACACTTGCATACACAACATACGAGTGCACAGACCGGCAAAGTTCGTAAAAACCTGAACGTCAAGTACAAGAAAGATTATAAGATAGATGGTGACAGATTCGTCTGCATCCACTGTGACAAGTCGTACGAAAGAATCCGTGGACTGACTGACCACGTGCGCACAAAACATTTCAATATCCCCAGATCAGAACAAGGAGTTAAGAGCGCGAGAGTAAAACTCGGGAAGGATTATAAAATGGAAGGTGAAAGATTTAATTGCACCCACTGCGACGAGACGTACGACGAAATTAAACAATTATACACCCACATACGTAAGGAACATTACAATATACAGAAACTTCAATTGGAATCCGGGAAGGACTACAAAATGGACGGCGGAAAATTTGTCTGCACCCACTGCAACAAAACTTACGATATTATCAGATTGTTGTATGAACACATAATCACAGAACATTACAATATACCCAAAAGCCATATCGGTGTCAGAATAGGAGAGGATTACACCAAAGATGGCGACCGATTCTCTTTCATCCACTGCGATAAGTTTTGCAAAACATCGGACATGATATATCATCACATCCGCACGGAACATTTAATTGTACCCCCAACACACACGTGTCAGATATTTTACATGGGATTTAGCACCGAGTCTGGGTTCGTGGTCCACAAGTTGAAAGAGCATAACATTGACGACAGGCATGATTGCAATGCATGCACCAAAAAGTTCAACTCGAGGCGTACTTTGAGGGAACACGTTCAACATTATCACATGCAGGGGACAGCAAGAAAATGTCCATTCTGCGACTACGTAACCTACGAAACGTCTAGAATAAAGCGACACATGTTCAAACATAAGAAAGAGAAGAACTACAAATGTAAGTTCTGTGAGAAATCTTTCGTGAGGCACCAAACCAGGCGTCTGCACGAGCGTATACACACGGGCGAAATGCGTTACAAATGCCAGGTTTGTGATAAGGAGTTTGTCCAGAAGGCGAGTCTGAACTACCACATGACCAAGTACCATCCCGCAGTGAACTATTGAAACTCATAATTACACTGACGCATCTGAGGGACCGTTACATTAAAGGGACCTCTGAATTTTTCATCCAATCTTTTAAGGCTTTCTTAGTTAAATTTTGCATAAGATCACCCATTATGGCCTATTTTCAGCTACTGCTAGAAGTTGGTCTAATCATCTCCTGGTCTGTCCATTTCTCGCAAGTTTTTATTCCAATATTTTTAACGCTGCGCAACAAAACCTCCGCCTTTTAGTCATTATAGCCTGACATACGTCCACTGCCGTACAGGACAGTTTTCTAGTAGTACGGATTTCTACAATACTCGGTGATAAAAATGATTGTTTTAATGTAGCAATAATTTTACCGTAGTAGGTCTGTGCGTTTCAGATACAGCCCATTCCGTAGACACTAGACATGTAATGTAACCTACATTACATACATAACGACCTCCGTGGCGCAGTGTGTAGCGCTGTTGTCTTAACGTGCGGAGGTTCCGGGTTCGATCCGATTCGATCGAATTTGGGAATTTATAATTTCTGAATTTTCCCTGGTCTAGCCTGGTGGGAGGCTTCGGCCGTGGCTAGTTACCACTCTACCGGCAAAGACGTGCTGCCAAGCGATTACGCGTTCCGGTACGATGCCGTGTAGAAACCGAATAGGGGTATGGGTTTAATATAACTGCCATGCCCCTAACAGGTTAGCCCGCTACCATCTTAGACTGCATCATCACTTACCATCAGGTTAGATCGCAGTCTAGGGCCAACTTGTGGATAAACAAAAAAAAGGTAATAGCCGATATGAGATTAATTTCACGTTTTATTTCATATAAATATTTTCTTCATATTTTTATTTTTGGTATATTTTTTCAAGTAATATGACTAATACATTTCTTTTTACCGATCATTGCTCAGTCGGTCTTGTTAATATGTACCATTATTTGAATAACTTGACGTAATGTGAAGACATTGTTAGTATATAACCTAAAACTGTTATTATTTTGTAAAACGCCTAATAATATCTGGTAATAAATAATTACTTTTCTGAAATTGTGTATAATTATTTTATGTTTGATATTTAAACTGGTCCTCTATAGTCCATACCAGCGTTTCCCATTATTAGCCGGGTTGTGACCCGGTACCGGGCCAACAAAATTAAATACCGGGTCGCAACATTCCCGCCTTGTTTGATAGATTTTTGGTTATCTTGTCGTCAAGAATACACAAAATTAGCTCATCAAACAATAACTTTTTTAATGCCTTTTGTCACAACTTATAAATGTGGAGCTGGGTTTTCAACACTAGTTTACCTTAAAATTAAATATAGAAACCGAATTGAAGTGGAACCATATCTTAGGATAAAACTTTCGTCATTTTCCATGAACTTGGATTCTTTGGTAAAAAATAAGCAATGAATTTTGACGACCTCCGTTGCGCAGTGTGTAGTGCTGTTGCCTTAACGTGCGGAGGTCTCGGGTTCGATCCCCGGCAGGGTCAATTTAGGAATTTATAATTTCTGAATTTTCCCTGGTCTGGCCTGGTGGGAGGCTTCGGCCGTGGCTAGTTACTTAAGCACAATTTGAGCGAAAACTCAGTATAGAACTAAGTTCTTGTTGACAATGTCCTCTCCCCAAAGGTTGTCTCAAACAGATTGCTTTAGCAATATGACCGCCTTTGTACCCTTTTACCACCCTACCGGCAAAGACGTGCCGCCAAGCGATTTAGCGTTCCGGTACGATGCCGTGTAGAAACCGAAGGGGTGTGGGTTTAATATAACTGCCATGCCCCTAATAGGTTAGCCCGCTACCATCTTAGATTGCATCATCACTTACCATCAGGTGTGATCGCAGTCAAGGGCTAGCTTGTAGTGGATTAAAAAAAAAAAAAATCAGTGGCGTGCACAGGTCTTGAAGCTAGGGTAGGCATTAGTCAGAATACCTATTTAGTGACTGTTGAGCATTGACGTATTATCATTTGGCTAACCACTACCACTACCACTACAGCCTATTAACGTCCCACTGCTGGGCACAGGCCTCCGCTCTCATAGGAGAGAGGGAATTAGAGCTAAGACCCACCACGCTGCTCCAATTCGGGTTGGCGGGCTTTAACGACTATTATCATGTTAGTGATAATAACTGGGACCGACGGCTTAGCGTGCTCTCCGAGGCACGGGGGTAAAACACCGCCAACTTCCTAACTCCGGGCTAGTACTGAGAATTTCTAGTCAGAACCCAATATTCAATTATGGCCCTCATTTGGGTAAGCAGAGCTTTATTGCTTCTGTGAACTGCACGCCACTGACTGAAGTGGTAATTATTTTTTCAAGCTTTTGTTTTACAATGTGCGATGGCGTGGCAATGGTTTTGGGTTAAGGTCAAAACTTGCAACTGAATTTTAAAATGGAACTTAATATACCCTAACAGAAACTGAAATTTTGCATACACGTTTAGTTTTTTTCTATTTACTTTAAGTTAGCCCTTGACTGCGATCTCACCTGATGGTAAGTGATGATGCAGTCTAAGATGGTAGCGGGCTAACCTGTTAGGGGCATGGCAGTTATATTAAACCCATACTCCTTCGGTTTCTACACGGCATCGTACCGGAACGCTAAATCGCTTGGCGGCACGTCTTTGCCGGTAGGGCGGTAACTAGCCACGGCCGAAGCCTCCCACCAGACCAGACCAGGGAAAATTCAGAAATTATAAATTCACAAATTGACCCTGCCGGGGATCGAACCCGAACCCGCACGTTAAGAGCCCGTATCCCCGCAAACCGACATTTTAAGAACTTTTGATGAGCTTTATGCATGAGATATTAGAATTATAAAAAAAAGAAAATTAAAACATTAAAGATTAATCCCTCCTTAGTAGAGTGTTGCAAAAAAAATATTAGTTTTATTCAAATATAATAGTGAAATTCTCATTCTTGCAGAATACGTTTACGATTTTTACACTTTTGGGTGACACTTTTGACCCATATAAATCCACGAAAAATTAAAATAAATTGCTTATAAAAAATACTAATATGATAAACACACTCTTAGAATTAGAGTGTTGCGATTCGTTTTTATACGTTCTATAGAAAATTAGTTAGTAAATAAATCAAATCAATGTGCACGATTTATCCAAATTTACGCGTCACAATAACCTGTTTTTCTTTAAAGTTCGGCGGGTTTACTGATTAAATAAAAAATTGACATGAATGTTTAGTATTTATATAATAAAAATTGTAAAAAAAAAAAGTTCTATAAAATACCTATATGACCAAAAAAAATTATCAAAGTCGGATAAAGTTCACGTGTAAAATGGTACTGCGGACCGTATGACCCGCATACCGAGCCTAGCGCTCTTCGAGGGAGGACGTGTTGCTGAACGGACCTCTTTGTATGTGTGCGTGAGCTCTCTCATAAGCCTTTGTAAAAACGTGTTGCTAACAATACATAGCGCGACCGCTTTAGTTTGATGAGTAGAGAATGCTGATTATTGATCCGATTTAATCGATATTGAACGAATGCGTGATACGACTTTAATTATTAATTAATAAGGATATTTTATTCAAAATAAATTATTAAATAATTTTGTACGATACATTATTATAATCTCATACTGATTTTCTCGTAAATCGGGATTTTATGGGTTTTGAACTTACTTTCCTGAAATATTTTATTTTCTTTGAAATAATAATTGTCAAACTCATCGTGGCATATATTGTTGCTCAGAGATTTTGGCAGATAAAGTATTCATCGCATTATGTACTTATATTGACATATTTTTTGTCCACTGTGAGTTAGCCCTTGACTGCGATCTCACCTGATGCGGGTATGGCAGTTAAATCCATCCATCAGTTCCATCCATCCAAACAGTTTCTACACGGCATCGCACCAGAGCGCTCATCGCTTGGCGACACGTCTTTGCTGGTAGGGTGGTAATCAACCACGGCCGAAGCTTACGGGATTCCCAGACCGGAGAAAATTCAGAAATTAAAAACTCCCAAATTGATTGGAAACAATAGTACTTATCACGGATCAATAAAAGTTACCTACTTTAAAATGGCTTAGAGTTAGCATAGCTTTTATTTATTATTTTACCTTTCGACAATAGTAACGTGTAAATAGCACTGCCTTTCGATCAACATACTACAAACAATATTATAAGTCATAAAATATTACCGCAACCATTTGAAATTTTAAAACGCAGAAGCTTATCATGATTCATGAATACAATTTAATTTGTACTTTATTGTAAGCTGCTTATGGTATATATTGCAATACATTTAAACAAAATATTATTTCTTTTCAAATACTTTGAGTAAGCTCAATGGCCATAAACTTTTTATTTATGTATTAGTGTATTGTTTCGTTTCTGGTAAATAAGACGAGTTTGTTTGTACATTGTGTTACTAAATTCGACAGGAAGTTTTTTTGACTTTTATTTATCTTTGATCTCTTATAATCTCTCTTATTACGTGGTCCGCGTAAAGTATGGTATTGTATTACCGTATTAGTAAAAGCGCTTTTAATATTATTTATTACCGAATTATTCGTAAGTGCAAACTACACCTGCGTAATAAACAAGTAAACCTATCGATTATTTGAAAGTTGTTTATCAAAATTACAATTGTATTTTCAAACCAACTAAATTGCAAACGGTAGAGATACAGACCAGTTTATATATAATAGATCACACGGTAGAGATGTCTAGATTTTTAAAATTCTATAAAACCTACTAAGCTTTGACTGTAACGTACTTTGTTGTGACTCAATCATTACTAACTGCTTCCAACAAAACAGTTTGCTGGTTTTCTGACCTTGGCATCTCTGTATGGATCATATTATATGATCAGTAAAAATAATATTTAGACCCTTATTTTGAAAGTGGAATTGTTCGCTTGTCATTCATTCTTCACTTCTCTTCTATTACATATTATAAAATGCCATTATTTTACTATAATCGTACTAAAATAGCACTAAATAAAAATAGCATAGAGAAAAAACTGATAAACAATGTAATGTAACGCTTTTAATATTATTTATTACCGAATCATTTGCAAGTGCAAACTACACCTGCGTAATAAACAAGTAAACTTATACCTATCGATTATTTGAAAGTTGATTTTGTTGTTTATCAAAATTACAATTGTATTTTCAAACCAACTAAATTGCAAATGACATAGAAACCAGTTTATATATAAAAGATCACTGGGTAGAGAAGTCTAGATTTTTAAAATTCTATAAAACCCACTAAACTTTGACTGTAACGTACTTTCTTGTCGCTCAATCATTGAGGTTCCAACTGCTTCGAACAAAACAGTTTACTGGTTTTCTGACCTTGGCATATCTACAAGTCAATTGTCAATTGACACTCAATCAGTCAATTGGGTCATATATGATCAGTAAAAATAATATTTAGACCTTTATTTTGAAATTGGAATTATTCGCTTGTCATATATTCTTCTCTCTTCACTCTTTTGTTATATTATAAAATGCTTTTCATTTTACTATAATCGTACTAATCATTTCATTTCATTTTCATTTATTTGTTCCAAAAATCATTACAATAATTGCGGTTAAAACTAGTGGGGCAGTGGTACTAATAGCGTACTTGCTTTTAGCTTTCACCTAACCACCAAGTGATAACAATGTCTAAAGTTGTGAAATGTAAAATCTACGATCGACTCAAAAGGAGAAAAAACTGGTAAACAATGTAAAACAAAAGGAGATTCTGGGTACTTATAGGTATACCACTTTCTTTTGAGCAGAAAAGCAACCTAACCTAATGTGAATACCAATGAAATACAAACCTTATTGCTTGACATTAAGATTGACATTAGCACAAGAACAACAGATACTTGTAATATCTATCTATAGCGCTCGGACTCCAAACATGTCAGGTAGGACACAACGGAATAGCGGACGGACACGCGCTATGAAATCTTATTTTTGAATGGAACGATAATATGGCCAATATTATCGTTCCATTCAAAAATAAGATTTCTGCGCAGGCATATCGGCGTAATTTATAAAAGTGGTATACCTGTAGTTATAAACAACAAATATTGACATATTTATTATAAACTCAATTCAGTTGCCTGAATTAATCGTTGTTTAATTTAAAGATATTAGGAATTAATAATTTGTGAATCTGCTTAATATAATAGCTTTTGCCTTCAACTTTGCAAGCATGAAATTAGGATTAGGTTATATCTCTTATCTAATTTGGTCCAATAGAATGGAGAAGTAGGTACATTTACATGACCGAATACCTGAGAGGGGCGAGTGTCTTTAATACTAATTTATGACTTATCCTTTGCACGTGCACCTGCGTAATATACAATTGCACAATATATCAATCGGTCACCTGTGAGTTTTTTGTTGTTTATCTTTTGATAAAAACAAAAACAATACCAACAATGGTGTTATCGAGACGACTAAATTGCTCTAATGACCCACGTACTCAGTAAAACTAGATCAATAATCGTGTCCCTTAATTTGCTGTAATAGTCAGATAACCATAAAATATTTTAAGGATTTAATTTTTTTTTAAATATTGAACTTAAAAACATATAGGTATATCTAGTTCTTAACTTACATAAACCCGTGTGTTATTATATAAAAGTATATGTATACTAAATAAACACTTATATATAAGGAAAATAATATTTAAGTAGGTAATAACTAAGATTATAAAAAAATTATTAACATATTATGAAAATATTACGAACTTGACTACGCAAAGTATCAAAGTATATTTACCGGCCTATGCCGTCTATGTGTGAGTGCAGCTAACGGTCTTACTGTGCGGTATACCTACAGATTCCAAAATTGGCCGAGCGCGCGGTAAAGCGGGCGAGAATACGGACCCTTAAGGCAACAGCGCTACACACTGCGCCACGGAGTTCGCGCTTAATACTCTGTGAGATAATGAAAAAGCAAAAAAAGTGAAGTCGAAAAAGCGAAGTGAAGCCCGCGGCCAATAAAGCATAGATTTTTCATTGAAAATTTATTATATTCAAATAAGAAGTTATTACAAAAATTAAACTTATTTTAAGTGAGTATTTTATTGCCTGCGACGTATTATATTATATACATGACTATGACATGATCTTCTTAGCGAGGGTCCCAAGATCTATCTTTAAAATTGTTCCAAGAGGTTAAGAAATAAAACACATTTACATAAGCACTTGTTAATATGCGGTTTGACTTCTGATACTTATTAAGATATTGGATAGAAGCAGGCGTTACTTTGCGGAAGTCCATGATATTGAATAAACTAGAAGTTTAATTCGCTATAATCCGCCACAGTAGGTAAATCTATGTGGTACAGTGCGTGTCTTTCGCCTACAACATGCGACACCCACCAACCAGTAATTCACCACAGCACCACACCACACAAATCCTTCAAATCACTCTCAACGTACGTTTCACACCGACACCGGAGCATCTTCAGATGTTGACTCGACAATGCACGATTGTAAAGTGAAGATCGTGTCGAAAGTTCCGGCTTATATACCTTTTTAGCATGAATCAAACCGAAGCCAAGCCTCACCTACTACTAAATAATAAGAGTCACGAAAGAAAATGCATTGAAAATTTTTTTTTGTCTTCAGGCTCAGAGCATCAAGTCCGACGCGGGAGGGACTATAGGATGGATGGAGACAAATTCGTTTGCACCCACTGCGACGAGTCTTTCGAAATACTGCGTGAGTTGTTTAAACACTTGCGTTCACGACATCTGAATGGAAAGACACGCCGTCAAAACCAGAAGATCAAGTACAAAAAGGATTATAAGATACACGGCGACATATTTGTCTGCATCCGCTGCGACAAGACGTGCACAGAAATAAGTGCATTGTATGAACACATACGCACAGAACATCTCAATATCCGCAGATCAGAACAAGAAGTAGAAAGCGCGAGGGTAAGACGACTCGAACTAGCTAGTGTTAAACGCGATCAGGATTATAGAATGGAAGGCGGAAGATATATCTGCACCCGCTGCGACGAGACGTACGACAAAATTGGACTATTACACACCCACATACTCACAGAACATTACAATGTACATAAAATACAAGTCGAATCCGGGAAGGATTACAAAATGGACGGCGAAATATTAAACTGCACCCACTGCGCCAAACCTTACGATAATATTAAACAATTGTATATACACGTAATTACAGAACATTACAGTGTACCCAAACGCAATATCGGTGTCAGACCAGGAAGGGATTACACCAAAGATGGCGACCGATTCTCTTGCAACCACTGCGATCAGATTTGCCAAGCGCTGGAATCAATGCGCGAGCACTTACGTACGAAACATTTGAGAATTGAACCCCCGAACCACATGTGTGTGATTTGTTCCATGTTATTTAAATCCGAGTCACAGTTCACAATCCACCAGTTGAAGGAGCATAACTTAGACAGGCGGCATGAATGCAAGGCGTGTAACGCCAAATTCAATACAACACTCCGTTTGAAATCTCATATTGATTGTTTCCACATGCAAGGGAAGAAACTAAAATGTCCCTCTTGCGACTACGAAGCCTACAAAGTGAGTAATATGAAAAACCACATGTTCAAACATAAAAAAGAGAAGGACTACAAATGTAAGTTCTGTGAAAAGGCTTTCGTGAGGAACCGAACCAGGCGTCTGCACGAGCGTATACACACGGGTGAAATGCGTTACAAATGTCAGGTTTGTGATAAGCCGTTCGTCCAGAAGGCGAGTCTGAACTACCACATGACCAAATACCATCCGGAAGTGAACTATTAAAACCCATAATTACCCTATCTGCATCCAAACTGTACGCTGACGTATCTGAGGGACCACCTTAATGGTCCTTTGGTCTGGTTCATCCAGTTGAGACACTTACAAGTATTTTAATGTAATGTAATGACTGAGGTCTGTGTGCCTCGGATTCATTCCATTTCCACATATAGCTATATTTCCATTTTAACATAATATACGTAAAAGTATATTGTGTGCCTAGGGGTGAAACAAGACGATTTCAGACGAGGGTGAAGCCTGCCTGAGCGAAGCGAGGGCTGACATCACCCGAAGTCTGAAATCGTGTTTCATCCCGTGGCGCACACTATGTTTTTCATATAATCCGCATTAAAAGTGCGAGTTTCATTAAAATTGTATTTTCTCATTTTAGGTTGTTGTTTACAAATATGATATCTGTCAGAATCAGAATCAGAAATCATTTATTGCATTATACACAAATATTATAAAGGTGGTATTTAAAAGATAAAAAAGTCAAGTGTATTACCATTAATTGGCGTGCAATACTTAAATATAATCTTAATTAAAGTTAATTGTATTCAGTTAATTATTGTAAAAAATTTAATATAATATGTCAATTTTTTAAAATAAAATAACCAAAAAAAAAAAGAATTGTTTGAGTTTGATAATGTTAATATGAGATTGAGATATGTCATACATTTAGATTTTTCCCTATACGCAGCATATAATTCAGCCAACCGTCATTCAAAAAATTCTTCTAAGCTGTAGTAGGCTTTGCTTATCAACCAATTCTTTTCTTTCTTGTCAGTTTAGTTGATGGGTAAAATGACAATAATAAAGGTTTGAAATTTGAAAGATACTCTGATAGGATTGAAAGGAGGGCTGCTACGTCATTCAGTGGGTAGAAAATCATCGTTTTCTGCCCTAGGGTAGACAACGGTATTCGCATGAAATTGACTTGTTTCGGGTGGCTTAACAGACATTGAAAAGCGCACTTTAAATACTGGTATGAAAATAAACTTTTATTTCTAGAAACGTCAGATAATGTGTGTGTGTCTACTTATTGTTATATACGCCATGTTTGTATTGTAGGTATAGTTTATAAGTAATGTAACTTAGATTTTTTTACCGTCTTCCGCGTCTTGTTACTACTACTATTTGAATAGCATTGCAGAATGTGAAAACATTGTTAGCTTAGAAAAACCAAAAAGTGTTTTATAAAACATGCCTAAATAGTATTTGGTAATAAATAATTTAATTTCAGAAATGATGTGTATATATTATTTTTTTTTGCTCGACATATCACGTGCTCTATGCTGGTCCACTTTCATACTAATATTATAAATGCGAAAGTGTTTGTTGGTATTTCCTTCAATCACGCCGCTACGGATCGACGTGATTTTTGGCATGGTTATAGTTGAGGACATGGAGAGTGACATAAGCTACTTTTTATCCCGGAAAATAAACGAGTTCCCGCGGGAATAAAAAAACACCTAAACTACGCGTACGAAGTCGCGATCATCAACTAGTCTTTTTATAAATTGCGCTTTACCCGTTGTCTTAGGTGAGCGACAAACGCGGCAATGCGACGCGTCAGAATCAAACAGTAGCTGACTATTCACATGGCCTACGTCGCGTTGTCGCGTAGATACGTCTGTCATTTTCTTTGGAATCGTATCGCGTCGCGTTGCGTAGCGTCGCTTCTGTAGCTCACGGAGCGGCGCGGCACGTAGCGGCAAATATTCTTTGTATGAGTTTGTAATGGGGCCGCGTCTCGCAGTGCATCTGCTTCCCAGGTCGATTAGGTGGGCTGTTGGGTTTTTCTGACTAGAAATTCACAGTACTAGCCCGGAGTTAACAAGTTGGCGGTGCTTCATCCCTGTGCCTCGGAGAGCACGTTTAGCAGTCGGTCCCGGCTATTATCACTAACATGATAATAGTCGTTAAAGCCCGCTAACCCGCATTTGAGCAGCGTGGTGGGTCTAAGCTACAATTCCCTCTCTGGCCGCGAAAACTGGGTCATTTTTGCAATTTTGGAAGGATCCATGTTCTTTAAATAATTAATTTAACGAAAAATGGAAAAAATAGGGACATGTCACGGATACATTTGGATTTTATGGTGCAAGAATATTTTCTATATTGTAATTATCCACAGAGAAAACAGATGAATATGTTTGTATGGAGAAAACGCCGTGCCATTTCGTCTCTATAATTAATAAAATAACCACTATAGTAGATTTTTTAATCACATAATATTATTTGAAATTTCCAGTGCTACCAGAATTTTATGAAAAATAACTATTTACTTTTCATAAAATTCTGGGGACAAAAACGATTGCACCTCACTAAGCACATTAGTCACGGGTAACTATAGACACGTGGCAAAAATTGTGAGTCGACGGCTCTATCTAAAAAAATAGAGAAGCAGGAACAGTTCATTGACTCACATGACCTTCTACCTTAAATATTATGGCTTCATTATATTACAATATGACATTACTAGCTGATGCCCGCGACTACGTCCGCGTGGATTGAGGTTTTTTGGTTCCCGCGGGAACTCCTTAGTTTTCCGGGATAAAAAGCTATTACAAAAATTAAACTTATTTTAAGTGAGTATTTTATTGTCTGCGACGTATTTTGACTATAACATGATCTTCTTAGCAAGGGTCCCAAGATCTATCTTTAAAATTGTTCCAAGCTTTAAGAAATAAAACACATTTACATAAGCACTTGTTAATATGCGGTTTGACTTCTGATACTAATTAGTCAAAGGTGTAATAAGATATTGGATAGAAGCAGGCGTTACTTTGCGGAATTCCATGATATTGAATAAACTAGAAGTTTAATTCTATAATCTATATAGCTATAATCCGCCACAGTAGGTAAATCTATGTGGTACAGTCCATCCATCCAGTAATTCAGCACAGCACCACACCAATCCTCCAAAACACTCTCCACTTACGTTTCACTCCGACACCGGAGCATCTTCAGATGTTGACTCGACAATGCACGATTGTAAAGTGAAGATCGTGTCGAAAGTTCCGGCTTATATACCTTTTTAGCATGAATCAAACCGAAGCCCCGCCCCCTCCTCACCTATTACTAAGTAATAAGAGCCACGAAAGAAAATGCATTGAAAATTTTTTTTTGTCTTCAGGCTCAAAGCATCAAGTCCGACGCGGGAGGGACTATAGGATGGATGGAGACAAATTCGTTTGCACCCACTGCGACCAGTCGTTCGAAATACTGCGTGCATTGTATAGACACTTGCATTCACGACATATGGGTGCGCAAGCAGGCAAAGTCCGTGAAAATCTGATCAAGCGCGGAAGGGATTACAAAATGGATGGCGACAAATATGTCTGCGTCCGCTGCGACAAGTCGTATGAAAAAATTGAAGCAATGTATTCCCACATACGCACAAAACATGCCAATATCACCAAACCAGCAGTTACACGTCCGACACCAAACCGCGAGCAGGATTATAGAATGGAAGGCGATATATTCGTTTGCACCCACTGCGACGAGTATTTCGAAATACTGCGTGAGTTGTTTAAACACTTGCGTTCCCGACATCTGAATGGAAAGACACGCCGTCAAAACCAGAAGATCAAGTACAAAAAGGATTATAAGATACACGGCGACATATTTGTCTGCATCCGCTGCGACAAGACGTGCACAAAAATAAGTGCATTGTATGAACACATACGCACAGAACATCTCAATATCCGCAGATCAGAACAAGAAGTAGAAAGCGCGAGGGTAAGACGACTCGAACTAGCTAGTGTTAAACGCGATCAGGATTATAGAATGGAAGGCGGAAGATATATCTGCACCCGCTGCGACGAGACGTACGACAAAATTGGACTATTACACACCCACATACTCACAGAACATTACAATGTACATAAAATACAAGTCGAATCCGGGAAGGATTACAAAATGGACGGCGAAAAATTAAACTGCACCCACTGCGCCAAACCTTACGATAATATTAAACAATTGTATATACACGTAATTACAGAACATTACAATGTACCCAAACGCAATATCGGTGTCAGACTAGGAAAGGATTACACCAAAGATGGCGACCGATTCTCTTGCAACCACTGCGATCAGATTTGCCAAGTGCCGGAATCAATGCGCGAGCACTTACGTACGAAACATTTGATAATTGAACCCCCGAACCACACGTGTGTGATTTGTTCCATGGGATTTAAATCCGAGTCACAGTTCACAATCCACCAGTTGAAGGAGCATAACTTAGACAGACGGCATGAATGCAAGGCGTGTAACGCCAAATTCAACACGAGACACCGTTTGAAATCTCATATTGATTGTTTCCACATGCAAGGGAAGAAACTAAAATGTCCCTCTTGCGACTACGAAGCCTACAAAGTGGGTAATATGAAAAACCACATGTTCAAACATAAAAAAGAGAAGGACTACAAATGTAAGTTCTGTGAAAAGGCTTTCGTGAGGCACCAAACCAGGCGTCTGCACGAGCGTATACACACGGGCGAAATGCGTTACAAATGTCAGGTTTGTGATAAGCCGTTCGTCCAGAAGGCGAGTCTGAACTACCACATGACCAAATACCATCCGGCAGTGAACTATTAATACCCATAATTAGCCTATCTGCATCCAATCTGAACACTGACGTTTCTGAGGGACCACCTTAAATGGTCCTTTGGTCTGGTTCATCCAGTTGAGACACTAACAAGTATTTTTAACCGACTTCCAAAAAAGCAAGAGGTTCCGTATTCGGCGCGTATTTTTTTTTATGTATGTCGATGCATATCTCCGTGGTTTCTGAACCGATTTGAATTTTTTTTCTGGCTCGCCCGACTTCTACATAGTGGGTAGAAATAAAATGAAATAGAAATTAATGTAATGTAATGGCCGAGGTCTGTGTGCCTCGGATTCACTCCATTTCCACATATAGAAAGAAGAAAGAAAGAAAGAAAAACATTTATTTTCCAGTTTTGCTATATTACATAATATAGGTAATGGTATATTGTGTGCCTAGGGGTGAAACAAGACGATTTCAGACGAGGGTGAAGCCTGCCTAAGCGAAGCGAGGGCTGACATCACCCGAAGTCTGAAATCGTGTTTCATCCCGTGGCGCACACTATGTTTTTCATATAATCCGCATTAAGAGTGCGAGTTTTATTAAAATTGTATTTCTCGTTTATTTTAGTTGCTAGGTTGTTGTTTACAAATATGATATCTTTCAGTTTAGTTGATGGGTAAAATGACAATAGTAAAGTTTTGAAATTTGAAAGATACTCTGATAGGATTGAAAGGAGGGCTGCTACGTCATTCAGTGGGTAGAAAATCATCGTTTTCTGCCCTAGGGTAGACAACGGTATTCGCATGAAATTGACTTGTTTCGGGTGGCTTAACAGACATTGAAAAGCGCACTTTCAATACTGGTTATATGAAAATAAACTTTTATTTCTAGAAACGTCAGATAATGTGTGTGTGTGTCTACTTATTGTTATATACGCCATGTTTGTATTGTAGGTATATTTTATAAGTAATGTAACTTAGATATTTTTTTTACCGTCTTCCGCGTATTTGAATAGCATTGCAGAATGTGAAAACATTGTTAGCTTAGAAAAACCAAAAAGTGTTTTGTAAAACATGCCTAAATAGTATTTGGTAATAAATAATTTGATTTCAGAAATAATGTGTACATATTTTTTTTTTATGCTCGACATATCACGTGCTCTATGCAGGTCCACTTTCATACTAATATTATAAATATACGAAAGTGTGTTTGTTTGTTGGTACATCCTCCAATCACGCCGCAACGGATCGACGTGATTTTTGGCAAGGTTATAGTTGAGGACCTGGAGAGTGACTTAAGCTACAAAATAATAAATACAAAGCTAAATAATAAATCATTTATCATTTTTATCTCGGAAAATAACGAGTTCCCGCGGGAATAAAATAAAACCTAAACCACGCTTATGAAGTCGCGAACATCAACTACCTAGTATTTTTATAAAGTGCGCTTTACCCGTTGTCTTCGGTGAGCGACAAACGCGGCAACGCGACGCGACAGAATCAAACAGTAGCTGACTATTCACGTGGATACGTCTCGCACGTCTACGACGATGTTACGCGTCTACGTTGTCGCGTAGATACGTCTGTCATTTTCTATGGAATCGTATCGCGTCGCGTTGCGTAGCGTCGCTTCTGTAGCTCACGGAGCGGCGCGGCACGTAGCGGCAAATATTATTTGTATGAGTTTGTAGGGGCCGCGTCTCGCAGTGCTTATTATTATTTTGTTCATTATTTCATTAAAAGTATTATACTATGTAAATTGATAATAATGAAATTAAGATCTTGTTTTATACTTTTTGGTATCCAAGCAGTCGGGTTTTTGTTTTTTTTTTAATTAATTTTTTATTTTAAACTTTTTGGTTATTTATGTTGTTTATTTACCTGCAAGGTAGTCCTAATAATATTATTGCCGTAATGAAAATTATTATTTTTTGTGTTTGTATTATTTATTTATTTAAACGATTAGATACCTTAATTTAGATTTATTAATTGTTTATTGACTCTTATTAGGTAGGTGCCTAAACTATATTAATATAACTATACCTAACTTTAATTTTACACTAGATAAAAGACAATATTAATTATTACCTATTATATGTAACAAAATTAATTTGTAAGTACCTATTAAACAATTAAAGAAAACGCATCAAAATTTCTTAAGGCGAGTCACCTGCAAGATTTTAGGAGGTGAGGTGTGGGGTGAAGCCCGCGCGTCTCGCGGTACATTTCTCGTAGAGACTGGCGGAGAAGCGGGCAGCGCGGTATATTCTGAAACCGCTTGGCAACGTTCAAGTTCTGGGATTAATTTGAATTAAATAGACATAGGACTTCAGTTTGAAATAAATTTTAGCAGGTTCTCATTAATACTTCAAGAGGAATTTATCCATATAAAAATGGTGAGCAAAGTCGAAAATTTTATTAATAAAAAATTCGTTTTAAACTTTTAATTTAGCCTGTTTCAAGATTTTTTTTGATCGAGTACATCCTATCGTGTAACAAATTAGCACATTCTTTAGACAATATCTTTAAGTATATCGGATATTTTTTGTAAGACCGTTATTTAATAGTAAATACCGAAAAAAATTGATCTAGCAAACCAGTTTTCACCGCTGAGCTGAGGTGACTCGCCTTAATTTAAGCTCCACAAGCATAGCATGTGGCCGCTCGCACGCAAATGTCGTGCGGCTGCCGTTCGTCTTTTACCACAAGCACCCCATTGATCACTGATCAGTCCCCACCGCACCGCACCGCACTCCTCGCGGCCCCGCTTCCCGTGAGTGATATTTGTAAAAGACGTTTATCGGCCTGAAGTTTTCTGTTGCATGTTATACTTTATTTCTATGATATCTCATAAGATATTCATCTAAATTGAATGGAATTTTTGTCTAAATTAAATACTTTAGATGAGTAAGATATTTATTTTGACAAGGAATTAACGATTAATACTATGTTGGTAAAAACACCTTCACAAGTAAACCACTGTTTTAGACCAAATTTGAAAATCATAAAAATGGTAATTTTGAGTCAACCTTAAAAGATAGTAATATGCTATCGTGGACTTTTTTTAGAACTTTATGAGCCGTACGTTTCCACCATACATTGTTGTCGTGTAACTTTATCGATTTAGGCAGCGCACGCCACGTAATCTATTAGATGAGATAATTTTTTCCGACTGAACTCACATTATTGCAATTTTCGTAAGGATCTCTAATTTTTTTCGAAATAAAATATAGCCTATTTTAATAATGTAGCTTTCTATAAGTGATACATTTTTTTAAATCGGTTGAGTGGTTTTTAAGATAATCCCCCTAGTTTGATAGATATACCTAGATGATATGAGTAGTAACATTAAACATTTCCTTTGAAACCTTGTAAATCCTAAATTATCATTTAAACGGAAAAATGGTTTAAGGAACCTAGGTGTGATTTTAAAAGACCTATCTAACGATACCCCACTTGCATATAGCCTATCGACTTTCATTTATTAATTGGCTTCTAGTGGACGCCATTTTGTTTTTCTCAAATTCGGCCTCCTTAGTGACACTCTATTGGTGCAAGTACCTGTTATCAAGATCGGTTCAGCCGTTTTGTCTGTAGTGCGACACAAAGGAATACAACCTTTGAAATCTCGTAAATCCTAAATGATCATTCAAATAGAAAAATGCTCAAAAAAACCTAACTCTGATTTTAAAAGACCTATTCATCGATACCCCACTTGCGATAGTGTATGGACTTTTATTTTTTAATTTGTTACATTATGGATTCTAGAGGGCGCCATTTTGATTTTTTTCAAATTCGGCTTCCGTTATAACACTCGGAAGATTAAAAAAAATCTATTGGCGCAAGTATTATGAAAATCGGTTCAGCCGTTTTGTCTGTAGTGCGACACAAAGGAATACACTAAATATGAACCTTTGAAACCTCGTAAATCCTAAATTATCGTTCAAATGAGAAAATGATCAAGGGAACCTAACTATGATTTTGCAAGACCTATTCACCCACTTGCCGTAGTCAATCCACTTCAATTTTTTAATTTGTTACATTATGGCTTCTAGAGCTCGCCATTTTGTTTTTTCTCAAATTCGGCTTCCACAGTGACACTCTTATGATATATTCGGCATAAACTGGTGCAAGAATCATCAAAATCGGTCCACGCGTTTAGGCTGTAGCTGTCCTGCAAGGAACATACAAACATATATAGACTGATGAACACATAACCCGTGTAAGTCGACGGCTCTATCTAAAAAATAGAGTAGCAGGAACTGGTTTATTGACTCACTTACATTACCTTCTACCTTATATATATATGGCTTCATTATTTTACAATATGACATTACTAGCTGATGCCCGCGACTACGTCCGCGTCGATTGAGGTTTTTTGGTTCCCGCGGGAACTCCTTAGTTTTCTGCGATAAAAAGCCTATGTGTTATGCCAGACTATAATCTACCTCTGTGCCAAATTTCAGCCAGATACGTTCAACTGTTGGGGCGTGATTGAGTAACAAACATCCATACATCCATCCATCTAAACTTTCGCATTTATAATATTAGTAATCTAATCTAATTAATCATTCGAGTATAAAATTTCGCACTGTAAAAGTTAAGAAAAAAGATATGCCTTGCACGGAGTAATTGATCATTGAAGTATTTAGCAACTGGAATGAATACGGAACTCTGCCTTAAACGTCTTCTGGCCTCAAACGTGTTCTGGCATGCACTTGACTATGTACGCAATACATGCGTGGTCGTGGAACGTCACGCACAAGCGATGCGACTTTTATGCGCCACACAGAATATTGAAAAGTAAACCAAGTCACCAGCCAGCGATGAAAGCCTAGTGCTTAAGAGACGGGTTCAATCATGGGGCAAGCACCTCCAATTTTTCGAAGTTATGAGCGTTTTAAGAATTTAAATAATATCTTCAAACGGTGAAGCTGCCAATCCGCACTTGGCCAGCATGGTGGACTATGGCCAAACCGTTTTCATTCCGAGAAGAGACTCGAGCTCAGCAGTGCCCGGCGCACTGAGTTGATAAACTTGAGAGAGGGAAACAAAGTCAAAAATTCCTACGGTCAGAGCAAGCATAGATTTTTCAGAAAAAAATTACGGTTGTCTGTAAAGTCGGTTTTCGGACGATAGTTTTACGTGATAACTAGAAGTTCACTCGTGCGCTCGCGTGGCGACGTTCCAGTAGCAGAACTATTCGAACTGCTAGCTCTGACGTCACGCGATCGTGCCTCTCTATCGCTTGTTCCGCGCTCTCACTTGCACGCTCAGGCCCAGGCGGAACGTGACAATTTTTCGTGCGTGCAGCCAGTGCACTTCAAACTGGCTGCACGTCAAAAATCAAGCCAGTGTTCATCGATTTATAAGACGTTATCACGTCAAAAATCAATGCAGAAACGACTACAAAATAGGTCTAATGCGTGCAAAGTATGCTAAAATTATTCCAAGCTTTAAGAAATAAAACACATTTACATAAGCACATGTTAATATGCAGTTTGACTTCTGATACTAATTAGTCAACCGTGTTATAAGAGCCATGCTGCAATAAAATGTATTGATTTTTTTTTTGTCTTCAGGCTCAAAGCATCAAGTCCGACGCGGGAGGGACTATAGGATGGATGGAGACAGATTCGTTTGCACCCACTGCGACCAGTTGTTCGAAAAACTGCGTGCATTGTACAGACACTTACATTCACGACATATGGGTGCGCAGGCAGGCAAAGTCCGTGAATATCTGATCAAGCGCGGAAGGGATTACAAAATGGATGGCGACAAATATGTCTGCGTCCGCTGCGACAAGTCGTATGAAAAAACTGGAGTAATGTATGCCCACATACACAAAAAACATTTCAATCTCAGCAAACCAGGAAAAGTAAAACCCGCGAGAGCAAAACGCGAGCCGGATTATAAAGTGGAAGGCGATCAATTCATTTGCACCCACTGCGACGAGACGTACAACGAAATCGAACCATTAAACACCCACATACAAACAAAACATTACAATATACAGAAAGTTCAAGTCAAACCTGGGAAAGATTACAAAAGGAACGGCCATAAATTTATCTGCACCCACTGCAACAAATCCCACGATAATACTAGACGAGTATATAAACACGTGATCAGAGAACATTACAATATACCCATACACCATAGTGTTAAATGGAAGGATTACAGGAAGGATGCCGACCGATTCGTTTGCAGATACTGCGATAAGGCGTGCATTAAAAGGAATGCAATCCTGCATCACTTACGTGTGGAACATTTAATAACCCCAAGGTACATGTGTTCGATTTGTAAAATGGGTTTCACCTATGATTGTGGATTCGTGGTCCACAAGTTGAAGGAACATAACATTGACGACAGGTATGAATGCAATGCATGCGCCAAAAAATTCAACTCGAGAGGCGTGTTGATGAACCACGAACGACAATTTCACATGCTCGGTGTGAAACGAAAATGTCCAAAGTGCGACTACGAGACCTACAAATCGTCTAATCTGTTTAAACACATGTTCAAACATAAGACAGATAAGGACTACAAATGCAAGTTTTGTAAAAAGGCTTTCTTGAGGGACCAAACCAGGCGTCTGCACGAGCGTATACACACGGGCGACATGCGTTACAAATGTCAGGTTTGTGATAAGCCGTTCGTCCAGAAGGCGAGTCTGAACTACCACATGACCAAATACCATCCGGAAGTGAACTTTTAAAACCTATAATTACCCTATTTGCATCAAATCTGTAAACAGACCTTTCTGAGAGCTCAGCGCCGCCACCTCAAATGGTTTTTCATCCAACCATTTGAAGCCTTAAGATTCAGGAGGCTGCTCAATCATAATTTTATTCCAGTGTTAGATAGAAGGAGGCGTTACGTTGCGGAAGTCCATCATAATGAATGAACCAGAAGTTTAATTCGCAACAAGAAAATGTATGTGGTACAGTAAAATTTTTTTTTGCTCACCACACGACTCAAATCCCCCAAAAACTACCCTCAACGTACGTTTCCCTCCGATACCGGAGCATCTTCAGGAGATGTTGCCTAGACAATGCACGATTGTGAAGACAAAAAAAAATTCGCTGTACCACGTAGATTTTCTTGCTGTCGCGAATTATAGCGAATTAAACTTCTGGTTCCTTCATTAACTCCGGTGATCATAATAATCCAAGGGTACTTCGAATTTGCGTCATCATTCTTAAATTATACAGTCCACTGCTGGTTTCTTGTGGTATTCTTCTTTTTCTTTTGCTGTCATGGATTTCGGAAATCCGCTCTTGAACTAAGTCGTCCTTGGTTCGGATTCGGTCCTTACATTGAAATTCATTTGCAGAACTTGATATCATGTTACTTTTCACGTTAGTTAAGAAACCCAACATTGTACCTATTACAAAATTATGCTTTGTAAAATAAGCCCAATTGTTTTTTGGTAATAAAGAATTATTTTTTGTAAGAATGCGTATAATTTTCCTCCTGGCTAATGATAACCGCCTCAAATTTTCTGCGTCAAAGAGTGACAGAAAATCCTGGATTCAAACATTTGACTAGTGCTTGATCATTAAACCATTGCCGGATCACTATTCGGCACGTGTCTCCTCTCAGAATTATGAGGTTTTTGGCCATATTCTACCACGCTAGCCAAGTTCGGTTTGGCACACTTCACAGTTGACTTGCCGTTGAGAACATTGAACTCTCGGGCATGCATGTTTCGTCACGACGTTTTTATTGAGCCGTGGAGCAAGTGAATTGTTACAAACGCACAAGACTAAACCTCATGCCTTTAGTAATATGACAATGGGGCTGATTCTGTTGTACACAATCTCTAAACTAAACTAAAATCATCATTGAATCGAGATACCAAAAGTAAAATAAGTGTTTGGAAAAAATATAGATGATATCTAGAGTCTGATGGTAGAGCCAGAAAGTGGCACGGGTACCCTGGAAGGCGGCGTCGGGAACTGAAAATCATGCCAGATGTTTTCATGGAGTGACGTGAGTAAGTCGTTTGATGGCGTAAGCGCAGGTCTGCCAACGCTGCGCTTTCCAGGGCGAGGGCGCCATTCCAGTACTTTGGAACCTATCTGCCCCGCCCATTGCCACTTCACTCTTATCATCGCTTGAATATTTTTTCAGAATATCAGTTTTATGTAATGTACGTTGACATTCACTAAAATAAGGATTATAATTCAGCAACATGAACGTCAACAATATTAAAACAATACGGCTTTAAGCAATGATAGGATGCCCCCAGCTCGGAACGTCCGATAATAGCTTGTATATAGTAATAAATAATTAATAAATCAAATCAAATATTTTTTATTCAAATAAACTTTTACAAGTACTTTTGAATCGTCAAGTGAATCTACCACTGGTTCGGAATGCCATTCCTACCGAGAAGAACCAGCAAGAAACTCGGTATAACTCCGCTAAACTCCGAGTATAGCTTGATGATGATGATGATGATTTATTTATTTCTTGTAGGACAACTTGTGACTATTGACGAATGCGTGACGTATTCCATTCTACGTCGCTTTTGGAAAAGGGCAGGAACTTCTAGCGGGGGTTCAAATATCTGACTAAATAAATTCTAGGCCAATTTTTAAGCACACCAACTTGCAGATTAATTAGCTATTATCGAATCAATGGTGTACTTAAGCTACTATACAAGATGTATTGAAAATATTTTTTTTCTTCAGGCACGTGGCGACGTATCCGACGCGGGGTGGACTATACGATGGATGGAGACAGATTCGATTGCGTCCATTGCGACCTCAAATACAAAACGCGGCGTGGATTGTACAGACACTTTCGTGGACAGCATGTTGAGTCACAGCCAGACAAACCCCGTAAAAACATGGTCAGGCGCGGAAGGGATTACGAATTGGATGGAAACAGATTTGTCTGCATCCACTGCGACCAGTCGTACAATAATAATAGATTATTGTATAGGCATATACACTCAAAACATTTCAACGAACTAGCCCGCCCGAAAGTTCGCGCGGGAGTAAAACGGGGAAACGTTAGAATGGAAGGCATAAATTCTCAACGCCCGAGAATAAAAATCGGGCAGGATTATAGAATGAAAGGCGATATATTTCGCTGCATCCACTGCGACGAGATGTTCGACAAACGTATGATATTATTGACCCACATACGTACAAAACATTACAGTGTCAAATCCGGGAAGGATTACAAAATTGACGGTGAAATATTAATCTGCATCCACTGCAACAAATCTTACAATAATATTGGGCCACTGTATAAACACATAATAACAGCACATAAAGGTGTCAGACCAGGAAGGGGTTACGGTAAATATGGCGACCGATTCTATTGTACTCACTGCGATACGATTTGCGATACAAATAAAAAAATTAATAACCACTTGTGTGCGGAACATTCAATTTTTTCCGCAAAACTCACGTGTCGGATTTGTTCAGTGGGATTTAAATCAGACGTCCAGTTGATGACTCATCAGTTGGAGGAGCATAGCATAGACTCACGGTATGACTGCAAGGCATGTAACCAAAAATTCAACAAGAATTATAAGCTGACTGCTCATATTAATGGCTTCCACATGCAAGGGGAGAAACGAAAATGTCCATCGTGCGACTATGAAACTTACATAATGCTAAATTTAAAAAGACACATGGACAAACATAAGGCAGATAAGAGCTATATATGTAAGTTTTGTAAAAAAGCTTTCATGAGGTCAAGAAACCTGCAATTGCACGAGCGTATACACACGGGCGACAAGCGCTTCAAATGTCAGGTTTGCGACCAGGCGTTCGTCCAGAAGGCGAGTCTGAACTACCACATGACCAAGTACCATCCTCATCATATTTAGTCTATTTTATCCTATCGGTCTATCCTGTCGTCGGCCTTTTTTATCCAACCATTTTCGGCTTCCTCATGGTCGTCGGTACAGCAGACTGCTTTGTCATAATCTAAGAATAAATGTTCAGAAAAATCTATAGTACAAGCTTGCGACGTCAATGATCTCAAGTCGTCCACAGCTGGATGTAGGGTTCGGTTTTTGAAGTGAAAACTTCTTTAGCCGCGTTGAGCACTTTTTGGTAGTGGGTAAACTTGTGGATTCGCGTCACCTTAGTTACCTTAGGATACCTTAGTTTTAAGGTTTGACGTTCTTGATATTGAAAATGTAATGCATAATTTTTGTTTGTGACCTTGTTTCTAGTACTCATTCTATTTCGATGGCATAGAGTAAGTATATTTCGATGGTAATAGCAGTATATATCTGTAGCTATACAGGTGACGTATTGTGCAACATTAGTGCTGTGTATATACAAGTAAAATTGAATAGATCTAGTTTTCACTTCTATCGTCCCTATGACTGCCAATTTTTTTTGCAAACATCAATATCCACCAAATTCGTGAGGCTCGTAAGATGTCTTTGTCACCACTTTGTGCGTCTACCAACGCTACGATTTCTGGTACGAGACTAATGACAGTTCGATACAAATCTAGCACCTCGGGACCCCAAATTCTATAGGTTTTTTGGAATGTGTACCCGTTTCCACTGCATGTCTCCAATGTATTTGCGCTCATATTCAAATCAGATAGCAATACACAGAAGTTGGACGTCGTTATTGGTCGATTAGTCGCCAGCTATTTGAACAATAATTTAAAGGTTCTATCTAGGTTGCGTGACCGATTTCTACTCATTATTTTCTATGTAAGTTATTTTATAACTGTAATTAGTTTAGTTTAAGAGAGGGAGAATTTATTGCTACTTTCGCCTGAACAGTAATGGGAAAAGCCTTTTTAAAACTTCTGTGTAGAATTTGAATATCGATTTCGGTGTTTTTCGTATATTCAGGCACTTTACTTGTAATTTAATAAAGAAAAAAAAATGTTTGTGTTTTTTACCACCTTTTGTCAATTTGGTCGTTGCATTGATATAAATTTGAGACAGTTAGCCTTATATAAATTTTAAAAATTGTTACAAAAATACTTTGTAAAGTACGCCCAAGTTGTATTTAGTAATAAAGAATTGGTTTTTAAAAATAATGCGAATAATTTTCTCTTTAGCTATTAGCTTTTTAGATGTTTGTCTTAATGGAATTGGAACTACAACATCAATCCATTCCTGGCTCCACTACTCACCTCTTAGAATTCGGCCATAGTTCACCACGCTGGACAAGTGCATACTTCACATATCTATGCGTTACTATGAACTCAGGCATGCAGGTTTCCTCGCGATGTTTTTCTTCGCCGTTGCGCGTGGCTCATGGTTGTGTTCCCATCTGTGTACATTTTTATACGTATAAATGTGTGCGTGTACGTGAGATTGCGCGTATAACTGACCGCTCCGAGTTTACATTTACTTTCATCTTTTGTGTTCTCTCATGATTAAAATATGGGGCTCTTCAATGGACGGATAAAAATTCTCAAAAGCCGGCAACGCATTAGCGGTTCCTCTGGTGCTGCAAATGTTCATGGGCGGCGGTAATCACTTAGCATGCTGTCATGCTGTTATATATGTGTCGCTATATATGTATATATATATATATATATATATATATATATATATATATATATATATATAAACAAATTAGAGTCTGAGTTTCTTGCAGGCTCTTCTCAGTATCAATCAATCAATCAACTCATTTATTCAATATAGGTACACTGTGGTTACACTTATTGACGTTTAAAATTACTTACTTATAAAAACATGATGGTGATAATCAGTTACGGTATCTTAAAACTAAAGCTACGAGGGTTACGCTACGCTAAGCTACGAGGAGGGAGTAGAACTGTATAGTGGTAGAGTCAAAACATGACGTAATATAAGAGACACCTGTATTTCCTACATGTTATAAATAAATTATATGTTGAGTATGAGCTGTGTAAGGGTGATGAAAACCACCGCGTGACAAGTCAATACAAGTATTGAAAAGATTTTTTTGTCTTCAGGCACTAAGCACCGCGTCCGATGCGGGAGGGATTACAAGATAGACGGCGACAGGTATCTCTGCACCCACTGCGAAGAATCGTTCGAAAAACTGCGGGGACTGTATAGACACGTGCATTTACAACACGTGAAACAGAAAGACGAGCTCCGCGAAAAGCAGAAGGTCAGACGCGGCAGGGATTACAGGATGGATGGCGAGAGATACGTTTGCACCCACTGCGACCATTCGTTCGAAAAACACAGTGCTCTGTATTGGCACATACGTAAAATACATTTCAATATCAGCAAACCGGAGCACGGAACTCTTCCGAGTGTCAAACGCGGCAAGGATTACAGGATGGACGCCGACAAATTTGTTTGCACCCACTGCGACGAGCCATACGACAAAGTCAAACCATTATACACCCACATACGTACAAAACATTACAATGCACAGAAATTCGAAGTCAAATGCGAGAGGGACTACAAAATGGACGGTGATAGATTTCTTTGCACCCACTGCGACAAAGCGTATGACAATTTTAAACCACTGCATAAGCACATAATAACAGAGCATTACATTAAAACCAAACATCGTCTCGGTATAAGACGCGGAAAGGATTACAGGAAAGATGGCGACCGGTTCTTTTGCACCCACTGCGATAAGAATTGCGATACCTGGGATATAATGTATTACCATTTACGTGCGGTGCATTACATACATACGTTTCCGAAACACACCTGTTCTATTTGTAATATGGGGTTCAACTCTGAAGCCCAATACATGAACCACCAGTTGAAGGAGCACAATTTGGACACACGGTATGACTGTAAAGCATGTATCAGCAAGTTCAACACGAGACGCGGTCTGAGAGAACACCTCCATGTTTTCCACATGCAGGGAGAGAAACGGAAATGTCCATCGTGCGACTACGAAACATACAAATTGGCTAACATGAGAAAACACATGTATAAACATAAGACAGATAAGAACTATAAATGTAAGTTCTGTAAAAAGGCTTTCGTGAGGTTGGCAACCCTGCGTCTGCACGAGCGTATACACACAGGCGACAAGCGCTTCAAATGTCAGGTTTGCGACCAGGCGTTCGTCCAAAAGGCGAGTCTGAACTACCACATGACCAAGTACCATCCGGAAGTGAACTATTGAAACCTTCGGATCTTAGAATTTCGGTTTAGTGATTAAATCTATACTCATCAAAAACTAGACGATTTATGTATATTGATTAAATATTTAAGAAAAATATATTCGGATATAATTTAAATGTATCTTCAATGAAAATTACTTGTACTTTTCATACTATAACCACCAATAAACATATAATTAAAAGACATCAAAATGATGTATTGAAAATGAAAATAACTGTTTTCAATTTGTAATGACTTTTAGAATGAGTGTGATAATGCAGATCAAGTGCGCGAGTCCGCTCAAATTTTTCCAAGAAATTAAATCAGTTTATGGCGTCACGGGTCCGAGTCCTTTGTGACGTCATGACTCCACTCTCATATGAGAGAGGGAATTAGAGCTTAGTCCCACCACGCTGCTCCAATGTGGGTTGGCGGGTTTTAACGACTATTATCATGTTAATGACAAGAACCGGGACCGACGGCTTAACGTGCTCTCCGAGGCACGGGGGTGAAACACCGCCAACTTCCTAACTCCGGGCCATACATTTCGCACCATACAATTTGTATGAAATGTTTTCGTTGGCGAACGGAAAACGCGGCGGGAGGAGCGGGTGTCATAAGCGGAACCGTATTCCTCGATATCGCAAACTAGTTAGCGTTTATCGCTCATGTAGGGCAGGCGTATTCCGCTATCGGTCACCGAAAATACAATATTGCAATTTGAGTTAATAAAAGCCGGTTCTCAACACGTCGTACAGCAACATCGAACAAATAAAAAAAATGCAAAACGTAAGTTTTAAATTCGGTAAAACGTTACATGGATTTAAATTAACAAAAATGGAACATGTTGTAATTTAAGTGATATTAAACCAATTATATGAATAAATATTTGAACACATTCGGGTGTTTCATTTAGCCTCGCAACCAGTTAAGCCATCGGTCATAGATCTTTCCATTGCCCACTGTGATTATACATTTTTCCTTATATTGTCTTATATTAGCGTATTTTTAGTTATAACTCACGACTGCGGCAAATAAAAGCAAATGTACTGAGAATAGTTTTCTTTCTTCAGGCACTGAACTCCGCGTCAAACGCTGGAAGGATTATATCAAAGATGGCGACCGCTACCTCTGCACTCACTGCGATGAGACATCCGACCAAATAAAGCCACTGTATTATCACATACGTTCCAAACATTACAACATATACAAGTACACTTGCCCGATTTGTGGCGTGGGCTTCACATCCATGGTCCCATTCACTCAACACAAGTTAAACGAGCACAACCTTGACGAAAGGTTCGAATGTCAGGCCTGTGACAAAAAATTTAACTCGAAATACCGACTGGCGATACATATTAAAGCTTTCCACATGCAAGGGAAAAAGCACAAATGCCTGACCTGCGACTACGAAACTTACGACCCCTACTATTTAAGAAAGCACAATTTCAAACACAGAACCGACAAGAGCTTTAAATGTGGGTATTGTAACAAGGCATTCGTGAGGTTAACGAACCTGCGTCTGCACGAGCGTATACACACGGGCGACAAGCGTAGCGTGTGCCGAGTTTGCGGCCAGGCGTTTGTCCAAAAGGCGAGCCTGAACTACCACATGACCAAGTACCATCCGGAAGTGAACTTTTAAAACCTGGTTTGTAAATACAGCTTCGTTTTTCATTGAAATACCTAACGTTCGATACATATGAAAACTTTCCACATGCAAGGGAAAAAGCACAAATGTCCCACGTGCGACTACGAAACCTACGACCCCTACTATTTAAGAAAGCATAATTTCAAACACAAAACTGACAAGAGTTAAAAATGTGGTTATTGTAACAAGGCATTCGTGAGGTTGACGACCCTGCGTCTGCACGAGCGTGTACACACGGGCGACAAGCGTAGCGTGTGTCGAGTTTGCGGCCAGGCGTTCGTCCAAAAGGCGAGTCTGAACTACCACATGACCAAATACCACCCTGAAGTGAACTTTTGAAACCTGGTTTGTGAATACTGATTTTTTTATTGAAATAACATTTTCTTCTATTACGAGTACCTACCTACCTTTAAAAAATCTTGATGGGTTATTTCTTTCTTTTGATTTACGACGATATTGTTATTTTTTTTTTAACTTAAACATTAAAACACCCTGCTGGCTTTAGTCCTTTAAGCGTTGGCCGTGGGTTGTAAAATGTACACGGATACAACTTAGCTAATTCTGTTATAGACTAAAGACTATGGTCTATAATATTAGATGAATTGTGTAGAGCATCTAGGTACGAAATATTATAAGACAGAACTTTCCGAAATAATATAATAATAAAAGTATCCTGCCCCGGGATATAACCTATCTCAATACTAAATTTCATCAAAATTGGTTGAAAAGATGGGCCGAGAAAGCGTAAAAGACAGACACACTTGTGCATTTATAACATCACTATGGATGTAAGTTAAAAGGCTTTCGTGAGATTGACAACCCTACGAAGGCCAAGTGACTTCACACACCTCTGAGAACATTTTTAGAACGATCATGTACGTTTCCTCTCTATGTTTTCCTTCATCATTAATGCAAGTAATGTTTAATTTCTTAAAACGAACATGAACTCGAGTATTTATATAAAGACTAGATGATGCACGCGACTTCGTCTGCATGGTTTAAGGTTTTTTTACTGCCGCGGAAACTCTAATTTTCCGGGATAAAAAGTCCTATGTCCTTCACCAGGATACAACCTAACCCTGTACCAAATTTCATTGAAGTCGGTTGAATAGATGGGCCGTGAAAGCGTAGCAGACAGGCAGGCGGACATACAGACACTCTCGCATTTCTAATATTAGTATGTATTGCTTTTGGATATTTTACACTGGGTATCCAAAACCTGAAAACTCCTTTGAAAGTGAATGAAATATCGCTTCTAGATAGTCGAAACTAATATAACACTGATGTATAAAGATTCCTTCTTGATATTTTATATTCTCCAAATATTGGCCGCTTCTGAATAGCAGGTCAATTTTTGCGCAAAGGATCAGCCTGGCTTGTAGCAAGCATTCGTGCAATTTTTTCACGCGGACATGATTTATACAGTTATTTTTATTATTTAAGTTGAGGCTATGAGATTGATTTTAATATTTTCAATAAAAAAGTAAAACGAAGCGTTTAATATATCTCATGAATCGTGATGCATATTGATAGCCGCTAGAATTTAGCGGCTAAATATTTACCAATCGCGAAACACTTAAAGCTTAAAAAAAATGAGTGTGCTTTAGACCACACGACTGAATTAAAACTTTTTTAAGATAAATAAGATACATAACTGAAACATACATATACGAAACGTAACTGGCTATGAGAGAAAGAGAGAAAGAAAATGTGTGCTCGCACCTCTCTCTCTTGCTGCTCACTGTAATATACGAAACGTAACTCTCTCCCTTTCTATCTTCACTAACTTTTATCTCACTCTCAACTTTCGTTCGCCTCGCCCGATCACACGTTTTTCGTAACGCTCTCGTCATGCATTCACCAGCTTACTCCCCAAGTCAAGCATGTGTAAAGAAGTTCTACTTCAAAAACACCATAAAATTGAAGACAATTGAAATAATAATCTAAGTAACAACAAGATAGTAAAACGAAGACAATCATATAAACGAGAAAGTAAAAAGTATTTTTTTGTCATCAGGCCCCAGACGGGAAAACTTGTTCCGACTCCGGCCTGACGATTGCAGGACAGAAGGCGACCAATACATATGCGGACACTGCAGCAAGCCGTACGGGAACCTTGTCTCTTTGAGGCACCATATAAAGAGTAAACATTACAATATACCCAAACACGTGTGCCCAGTTTGCGGTAAACAGTACATGACGATGGCACCGTTCACCATCCACAAGCTCGATGAACACAACATTGATGATAGGAGCCATTGCAACGCGTGCAAAAAGTCGTTCAACACCAAAATTCAGCTGCGAAAACACATCAACAATTATCACATGCTAGGCGAAAGGTACCAATGCCCTTTGTGCGATTACGAGTCCTTTAGCTTCGAAGGTATGTACAAGCACAAGTATAAACATAAGACAGAGAAGGATTATCAGTGCAGGTTCTGCAGGAAAGCCTTTGTGAGGAAGACTACCTTGGATCTGCACGAAAGGATACATACGGGAGACAGGCGGAAGGTTTGCCAAGTTTGCGGCCAGGCGTTCGTGCAAAAAGCGAGTCTGAATTATCACATGAACAAGTACCATCCTGGAGTGATTTATTAGACTCTTATTGGTGTTTCGTTATGGCCTATGATTTGTGTAAGAAAATTGCTTATGCCTGCGTAAATTAATGTGTTTTGTTTAATTTCATGGGGTCTGTTAGTATTGTAAGTCCGTCACTACGCAATGTAACTTTATAATATGACACAAAATCTAACCTTTGTCAGGAAAACAGCCTTGGATCTGCACGAAAGGATACAAACCTTCAGGAAAAAGTCTTTGTTAGGAAAACAGCCTTGGATCTGCACGAAAGGATACATACGGGAGACAGGCGGAAGGTTTGCCAAGTTTGCGGCCAGGCGTTCGTGCATAAAGCGAGTCTGAATTATCACATGAACAAGTAAAATCCTGGAGTGATTTATTAGACTCTTATTGGTGTTTCGTTATGGCCTATGATTTGTGTAAGAAAATTGCTTATGCCTGCGTAAATTAATGTGTTTTGTTTAATTTCATGGGGTCTGTTAGTATTGTAAGTCCGTCACTACGCAATGTAACTTTATAATATGACACAAAATCTAACCTTTGTCAGGAAAACAGCCTTGGATCTGCACGAAAGGATACAAACCTTCAGGAAAAAGTCTTTGTTAGGAAAACAGCCTTGGATCTGCACGAAAGGATACATACGGGAGACAGGCGGAAGGTTTGCCAAGTTTGCGGCCAGGCGTTCGTGCATAAAGCGAGTCTGAATTATCAAATGAACAAGTACCATCCTGGAATGATTTATAAGACTCGTATTGGTGTTTTGTCAATTGTATGGCCAATGTTTTATGTTAGCAAATAGCTCATGCCCGCGTAAATTCAGATATTTTTTAAAAAATCCATTGGGTGAGCTATGAAAATCAACCTATATGGATTTGACACACATACACACAGCTTAGCAACGCAGCACATCTCTGGTGGAAAGGCAACATAATTATCTTGTACATAATTAGGTATTAAAGTAAAAAAGTTGCTGATTTGACAACTAGTCAAATCAGCAACTTTTTTTCAAACGTCAAAACGCGTGTTTATAGTATGGGATTTTGTATGAAATTTTGAATTGTGACGTCATCAAACTTCGACTCACTTTTTTGGTTTAATCGATAGTTTAAAATGGTTATTCATCACAAAACTAGCAGGGGACGTGGATATTACGACATTTGGGAGATCCTTTATTTAATAATCACAAAAAAAAGAATTTATTTCACCAGTAGTAAAATACCTAGGGTTAGGTACACTAAATTGTCAGCTCTAATTATTTTGTAATTTTCCGCTCGGATTATTTTGAAAGGCCATATTATCATATTAAGTTTTAAGTCGATTGATCGTATAAACATTTGATGACATTAGTGTCAAAGTAAACTTAATTAAACCGAATTAGAGCTCAATTTCGTGTATGCTGTCATATACGATTACGTATACGATATCAAAATGGGTTGTACTGGATTGTTAAATTTAAATCAATGCCATTAAAGTTAAATTTTACTTTGACGCTAATGTCATCGAATACTTTTACGATCAATCGAATTCAAACTTAGAACAAGCATATTGTACATCGAGTTATAATTTGGATCTAGCAAATGCCTACTGTAAAGGTGGTATACTTAACTTAGTTGTTTTGCTAAAACTGTAAAACTAAAATGTATCAAAAGTATACTGTTTATTTTATGCTAGTAATCTATACTAATATTGTAAATGCGAAAGTTTGGATTGATGGGTTTTTGTTACTCAATCACGCCAGAACGGCTGAACAGAGGTGCAATCATGTAAGGATTGCCGATTCCGTTAAAATTCGGCCTCAAAGTAAAATTAACCATAACAGAATTGAATTAGAGCTCAATTTCGTGTATCCATTCTCATACGTTTAGCTATGTACGATACCCTTTGCGGCCGAACTTTAACGATTGGATCGGCAATCCTTACATGATTGCACCTCTGATCTGAATTAAATTTGGCACAAGGTTAAATTATACTATAGAAGATTATAGTATATTAATTTATTTTCATTCAGAAAATCTTAATATGTACTACTATATTATTCTACTTATACTTTTAAGTAAAATATACCTACTTTATTATTATTTTATAGATTCTTTAATCCCGCCACGGGCTTTGAGAGTAAGGGAATGGAGAGAAAGAAAAAATAAGAACCATATCAAGCTTACCTTAAAAAATTTAATAATATATCGTGTTTATTATGTCTTTTATATTGTAAGTAACATATTATATTATAGATAGCATATAAGTATAATATGTTCAGTCGCGATCTGAAAATGTCTATCAATAATGATTTTATACTTAGTTATTCAGACTGAATAAATTGAAGTTATTTTAAAAGTTCGTTTCATTTATTTACTTGTACAAGCATTTTCATAAAGTCTTCCTGAATTTAAAACTAGTAACCCGTTGTCCAATATCTAAACAATTCTGCAAAATATTATGTATTAAAATTAAACAATAGGTACTACATGACTTAAAAACACTTCTAAAACTAACTGTATGACGTAAAAATTTATTTATTTATTTATTAATGTAATGTTTATTTAATCGCATGCTTTCGGAATTAAAGGCAATTTTTATTTTATTTTATTTTAACCCGTTGTCCTAGGTGAGCGACAGAAGCGACGCGATGATATGCGACACTATAGAAAATTACAAACTTGTCTACGCGACAACGTAGGCCACGTGAAGAGTCATCTACTGTTTGATGACACAGAGTCATCTTGAAATTTTCATCTTGGGTGGGTTTTAACCAGTCCTAAGCATTGACGATTTGAATATATTGAATACTAATGGTAGTGAACATTAAATACTGTGATAAAAGAAGTGAGATCCAAAACAAAACATTAAAAAGAGAAATCATATAGCCAACTTGGCTTGTCGTTATTTTGAATCCACATTATTATACAAAAGCGTAAAAAAATGATGCGCGAAACCACTTATATCGTAAATCCATAAAAGCACTGCTTACACCAGTTGTAATAGTTCTGCTTTTAAGCAGGTTTTTACATAGGTAATGCATACCCTGGCATCAAACCCTGTGCACGCCACTGACGTAGATCCATTGCAGCCGACATATATCATTGTGTTCGATAATTGCTCGCACTACATAAATTAAACATGATATTATCGCTAAAAAAACGAACGATTAACATTAAAATCACGAAGAGGACGAAAGCATGGAAAGAAAGTAAAAGATGTTTTTCTGTCTTCAGGGGGCATGAGGAATCGCATCGTCCAACCTGGCGATTATAAACGCGACGGCGACAGCGGCGTATGCATCCATTGTGGCAAGATATACCGCAAAATGTGCTCCCTAAGGACCCACATAATATCTCAACACTACAAGCGATACGATTGTCCGTATTGCGAGCAGAAATTCAAGAATATAACCACTTTTATCGTCCATAAACTGCAAACCCATAATGTAGACGATAGGATAACTTGCAGCGGTTGCAATGGAAAATTCAACTCGCAAGCAACGTTGAAGAAACACTTCAAAGTCTACCATATGCTGGGGACGAAGTATAAATGCAATTTGTGTGATTACGAGACGTACGACCCCGAAGGATTATATAAGCATAACTTTAAACATAAGACGGTTAAGGATTTGCAGTGTAGGTTCTGTAAGAAGTCGTTTGTCAGGAAGACGAATCGGGCTCTGCATGAGAAAATACATACTGATGAGCGTGGTAAAGTATGCAAAGTGTGTGGACAAGCGTTCGTCCAGAAAGCGAGTCTTAACTATCACATGACGAGATATCATCCACAAGTGGATTTCTAAATGCACGAACCCGTCGGAATTTCAGCATTTTAATTACCGGTAATCTAATACCTTTAAACGAGCAATTCTTGTATAATATATAATTTTTTTTAAATATAATTTCCAAAAAACACGATTTACCAAACAAAAAAATAGCGAGTGGTCATCCAGGTACTGATAATAATTTAACAGAGTATTTTACTACTTCAAAGCAGGTCTGGTTGCAATTTGCAGCTATAGGCCGACCGTTTAACTCGCGTATCGCCTGCGCGGTAAAAAGGGAGCGGGGGCGGGTAACGCTACACACGGAGTCAATAATCCAAAGGTTTATCTCGAGATAGACATTGTTGGTAAAGAATAAAATAATAAGTATCTTTTTTTTAAGTATTTAACATCTCCCCCCGCTCCCTTCTTACCGCGCAGGCGATACGCGAGTTAAACGGTCGGCCTATAAGCGGTAGCCTATTAAAAAAAAGTTGGCACTGAACCGTACCTCGCGCTCTATATTTTGCGCATGACTGCACAAATTCAGTCTAGAACAGAACATATTAATATATTACTTTATAGAATTCTGTCAAAATCTGCATTTTAAAATATTTAAATCCTAAAATCTCAAAACACTCTATCTATGCCAATTATTTCAACATGGCGTCCTTATGGACGCACAGGTCGAAATGTATGATAAACTTGAAATAATCCCTTGTACATTTCTTTTATATTCTTCTATTTATATTATATTATTTCTATTGTTTCTTGTATTTTATTTTATATATCTTTATATTTTATGCTTTCAGTTTTTATATCGAAAACTTACGACGTAAAATAATGAGCATTATAAACCTATTATAGTATTACAATACTAGAGTAATAAAAACGGGAAGTTAATGCATATCTTTTGTCTCCAGGTGGTACTAAGGCAAGCTTGTTAGACATTCCCCCCGGCGACTATAGGCGAGATGGTGACAAACTGCTCTGCCGCCACTGCTACAAGGTCGCTAAAACAGTGAGAGGCCTCCGAGCACACTTGGCCTTGAAGACCCAAAAATGTCTCTACTGTGAACTGCGTTTTTGTAAAACATCTGCATACATAAGCCACAAGAGGGTAGTACATAACATTGATGAAAGAATAAAATGCGATGCCTGTGAGAGGAAGTTTACGACGAAATGCGCTTACGACCAACATCTAAAATCGTTCCACAAACTCGGGCAAATAATCCACTGCGACCAATGCAATTATGAAACCTACTCGATAAGTTGGTTGAACAGGCATAAGCTTTGTCATAAGTTGGTCAAAGACTATCATTGTAGTTTCTGTGAAAAGGCATTTAAGAGGCGATCCTCCATGCTAATGCACGAGAGAATACACAAGAATAAACGCACAAAGGTATGTCAGATGTGTCAACAGGCGTTCGTACAAAGGGCCAGCCTGACGTATCACATGCAGAAACATCACCCCGAAGTCAATTTCTAGATCACGAGAAAAGGTCCGAACCAAAGGTCGATTTCTGGCCGAAGCCGAAACCGCAGCCAATAGGGATGACGCCTGTGTCAAAAATAAATTATTTTTTGCTGATTACTAAATAGAGGGTCTTCCAAAAGTCCTAAAATTCATATCCTCGGTTAGTTTTAAGTTTGAACAGTTTAGAACAGTTATCCACAACTGAGCGAATTTTGCATACACGTTTAGTTTGGATGACAATGCATGGTTGGTTAAGTGACGTCATTCTAAATCCAATATGGTGGACTAGATTTCTTGCACCCCAGTGATATGGGTATCAATTAGGTTTGCTGAGATAAAATGATGTCATACTAAATTCAATATGGCGGACGACAAAAGCTTGTTTATAAAAATGTTTTTCAATTATTTAAGACTTACTATATAAATATGAAGACGGCATATTTTAGAAATATTATAGGTTTAAGTTAGTAATAATATTTTTTTTGTATTTCTGTCTTTTGTTATTTCAATAATACACCACAAAGTTTAAGTTTTAATACGTTGTTGTTTCTTTAACAAACCTTTCCTTCGAAACAATAATCTGCTAGGTACTTCAAATATTCTATTTTGTATGTACTTAAACGAACAAATTATTATGAAAAGGTATAGGTTCTTACATACTTAAATGAAACAAAAGCGTAAATGGACGATTTCTGTACGTCCTTACTAATATCAATGCTCAATATTATAAATGCGAAATTTTGTCTGTCTGTCTGTTACCTCTTACGACCAATCTGGTCCAACCAATTTTGATAAGATTTAGTACACAGATAGATTGCATCCGAGGGAGGGTTACTTTTATTCCCGGAAAAAAGACTTCGGTGAGAGGCGGGAATTGAAAAGCCTTATCTAATCCACTCAAGTCGCAGGCATCATGAAGTGGCCTGCAAAAGTTTTCCTACTGACTTCTTTTAAATGATGAGACCAAGAGAAAGTAGTATCAAAATGTACACCAAGATTTTTGACGGTAGTACTATAAGGAATAATAATACTATTTAATGAAACTGAAGGAAGGTTATCCCAATCAACTCTGGAAATCATGCCAGAACCACCAATAATAATAGCCTGGGACTTAGAAGGATTTACCTTTAGACCATAGCACTTACTCCATTCATTGATAGCCGCCAGGTCACCATTAATAGTAGAAATGGCATTAGGCAGATCTTAAAGAGTTGACTGTGAATAAACTTGGAGATCATCTGCATACATGTGATAGAGAGAAGTAATTTTCTGGGAAATTGAATTAATGAAAATAGCAAATAGTAAAGGCGACAACACACCACCTTGAGGTACGCCAGCTGATGTTTCACACCAAGAAGAAAACTTATCTTCAATACAAAACGAATACGCTGCCGACGACCCCTAAGATAACTAACAAAATACATATTAAATAACACACAAATTACAGCATTTAAGAAGTGACATTCACTGATATGAACATCGAATAAAAGTGTCCAGAGCGTTTACAAAATAGCGCATGCAACCTATCCAGCAAATATTAAGTTAAGTTCAGTTAAGTTTAAGCTAAATTACCTATATAAAATAGCTTAAACTTAAAATTAAAAATTAAAGAGTTCCCGCGGGAACATGAAAACCTGAGTCGAAGTCGCATCAGCATCAGCTAGATTTTATTAAAAAGTTAATATTTTTTTTCCTATACCGCGTATCGCGTACCGCGTACCTATATATTAAGCGCTTGTGCATTTTCAACACCGCGCCGCCTGTGCACCGCGTCTTATAAATGTAAAGTTTATTTGAATAAAGAAAATTCTTTCCAAAAAACCGACTTCCAACGCTACTGTAAAGTAAAAAGTTGGAGTCAAGCGAGCCTGGATGCGTCATTTTGCCTATCCTTGTTATACCTACCCGCCCGACTTCAACATAGTGTGTAGAAATCAAAAATATTTTTTACTTTACAGTGGCGGTTGAATTCGAATTTTTATTTTTAACTTTTTAGTGTCAGGGTTGAGGATTTTGAGTCAGAATTTAGTATGGGACCACCTCGAGAGCTTTCTCTAACGACTGATAGAAAAAAAAAATTCAAATCGGATCAGAAACCACAGAGATATGCACCGAAATATACCCAAGTAACATTTCATTCGGGCCTAGGTTGTAAAAAATGCCTTTAGGTTATATATGAGTCGTCAAAAGGTTAATGATTTACTATCTGGTCATATTAAGTACTTGAGAATGATTAATAAGTCCTAAAACTAATTGTTTATTATTACAACCTTGGAGCCATTTACAAGAGCTTAAATTAACGTTATTTTGACCTGTGTGTCAAGAGCATATAGTCTTAGGATCTTGAAGCTGTCGTAGACTCCTGATTAAGTTCTGAAAAGCCTAGCATTTTGCTAAAGTGAGATCTAAAGGTTTAATTTTTAACTTTGATATTACCATAAAGTTATGGAATGTTGAAATCACTTATAAGTAATTTTTAAAACCTACCTTAAACCTTTAGGCTCTGTAAGAGTTGTCTATGCGAACAAATTAGGACTACGTGGTGAAAACCAAACCAATGAGCTATTGTTTATGAGCTGAAGGCATGTTTAAAGTCCTACGAGAATATTTTAAGCTGTAGAGGCACATCCTCAAAAAACGTCAGTTGTTTCCGCGACTTCAAAGCAGTTGTAAAGCAAAGATGAACCGACACAGGGTGATTTCAAAATAACCGAGTGGACATTTCAAACGTAAAGTGCGTAAAAATTTCTTACGAATATTGAATACATCGGTAAGTTTTTATTATTTTTATTAATTGTTATTGTAGGTAGTGTGGTGACTGGTAAAGACTACTTATTAGGGTTCTTACAGGTCGGCAATCGCTGTTAGCGACGGTGAGGTCGCCGATTTGTACGAGCCCTTATACCTAAATATAAAATAATCTTGACGTATGGCTAATCTCGACAAGGGGTCTTATGGATTAAAACTAGGTTGATCGCCTGTTCTATTTTAATTATTTTTACAGATCATTGAGACCATCGAAGATGCACGACCTCCTGAAAGACCTCCTCTTCAGTTCAAACCACAGATGACACGACACCATCGGAAATATTTGAGGAATCACAAAACAGTAAATCCAATGATGGTCATGATGGCAGTTTATCTGAAGATAGTGAAGACTTTGAAGTTCATACATTAGAAACAAGTGTTGATACAGTAAAGGACTTAAGAATATGGTCTTTGAAATCCTTTCTACGCTACATGGATAGATCAACCATTTTTTTCCAGGGACAGAGTTTTCATCTAACATGCTGCTGGCTTCTGATCTTGGTGGCCAAGACAGAGTGCACACTTTCTCCCAGTCGTTGGGTACAACGTAAAGGCATATTTTTCCATTCTCTATGGTTTGGACGACCTTGTCAGGCATACTGAAAACAAAACACAACTTTAAATTAATGAAAGAGCCGAAAAGATGTACCTTACTTAGAGTTTACCGCTTGGCATTTCTCGGCTGTTGTCGGAACAGTTCAGAAGTAAAAAATACACGAATTACATTGCTGCATATTCAAACACCGGGTGTGTTTGAATTAGTAGTAAAAAAGTAATGTACTGAAAGACCTGAGCGGTAAAAATTATGAATGCGTAAGAATTTATTTATCAGCAATCAACGTGACGACATAATAATTGCTAATATTTTTTTACAGTAAGAATGTTCATAACGTCTTTGAGAGGTGATATCTAGTGAAAAGCCCGATGAATAGCGTCAGTTTTAGTACTGTTTACATAGGTATTGCGCATACTTTAATACTGTACAAGTATCAGCCTTTCTAGTTATGGTTCATTTTTGGTAACCATAAACCGTCTCGCAGCGGCCATATCTAGACAAAGGCACATCCGCATGCGGGTAGACTTTCACTTTTGTCATCAGTGTAGAACCCCACACCTACCTAATACTGAATCAGCCTTTCTGGGGATAGTTACCAAAAGTGCAGCTATCTCTTATAATAATAAACGGAGAACCGCGCGACGCACTGCGTGACGCGACCGCACGTGTCTAGAAAAGAGCCCTTAGTAATCGTACTGTAAAATAAAACTATCTGAATCCTTATTTCTGTGGCCAAAATAAGTCAAGAAATTAAATGTCAATTATACCTACTCTCAGCACTTGTAAAAAAGCTTATTTGAATAAAAACGTTTCTATTCTATTATACTCTC
Organism: Erebia aethiops; assembly: GCA_923060345.2. Classification (NCBI taxonomy): domain Eukaryota; kingdom Metazoa; phylum Arthropoda; class Insecta; order Lepidoptera; family Nymphalidae; genus Erebia; species Erebia aethiops. The sequence goes on along the minus strand of OV281084.1, from coordinate 8,048,615 downwards.
AACTCTGTCGTTATCTATCAAACATAATCGAAAAAATAGGAACTTACTTGAACTCTAAGAGCAGCCTGTAGCTGTTTGTTCAATACTCGTGTCGAAACGTCGAACATACTTTCTCCTACAATCAAAACCTAAAAGGAACTAATTGTGCTCAGCGGTTGTTTTCGCGACTGGCAAGTCTTGAACAACTCCTGGCGATAACCTTAAAGCTGCGAAAACAGCCTTGTCGTTTTAAGTAGCTCCACGAGATTACCTTTAGCTCTTATTTTGGCAAACATTAAGAGCTTCTAGTTATTACAGTCCTGGATTGGTTATTTTTAATACTCTCTAGTAATTTTCTAACGCCAGCCATATTTTTTCACTAAAATAAAACAAAAATCTAAACAAAAAGCAATATTTTAAATCAATAAGGCAAAATTAAGAAACGTGTACTATTCAAAATAAAATGTTTTTACATGGATATAAGTTTTATTAATTCTAATGCGACTTACCACCAACCAACTAATTTTATAATTATTTTAATTGTAATTATTTTATTAAAATATCTTCAAAACTTTAACTTACGAAAGGCCCACTTCGTATATAACACTATTATCCTAAACTTTCACGATAAAGTGCCAGTCGCACTAATTTTTTATTTTTCCTGACTTCAGCAAGTTACTTATTATTTTTTATGAATATAACACTTGTACGTCCTATCTAGTTAGCCATTTTGAAACTTGGTATAATGACAGTAAAAGGCGCCATTATGAATTATTTTTAAATCCACGTTTCTGTGTAAAAAAATCTTACACAGAAACCTTTTAAAACCCGCAAGTCCTGGAAAGGCATTTATTCATGTCCATCAAAAAGGTTTTAAGTTGTCATAGAGTTACATCCAAGACTAATTTAGAACTTAAAAGCTGTCTAGCAAGGTTATATTAACCATAAATTAAGGTTGTGAAGGTTATATTCGGGTTCTGTGTAAGTAGTTGGAAAGGTTCTGGATTTGAGCTATAGGCTTTGCTGTAGCTCTCAGAAAGGTTCTACAACGAGGGCCCTTTTTGCACTCAGGAGGTTAATATAAGGTTATTATAACGTTATTGAGCCTATTAAGACTTACGAGCAGATTTTCATACAAAGGTTCTAGAACCTTTACAAAACCTTTCTAAAACCTAAAATGTTACTTGGGTATTTAAATTAAAAATACGCGCCGAATTGAGAATCCTCCTTTTTTGAAAGTCAGTTAAAAAATTGAGTTTAAGAATCAAGTGAACTATAATATTACTCTTAGTTGTTAGTACCTATAGCTATAGTATAGTTACAGGGTTATTCGGAATGGCTCTGAAAATGATCATACTTTTTTTTTTTTATTTTTTTTTTTTTTTATTTTTAAAACCACAGAGGTTTGATCTCAATGCTGAAGCGTCTGCGCCCCAGGCTTCCTAAACAAACCACAAAAAAAAATAAAACAATAATTATTTGAAAAACCTACTACATCTAGCATTAAATCGTCTCCGCAGGAACTAAAGAAACGTCTCGTGGCAACAAAGTAAGAGAAACACGAATCTACTCGTATATATGCAGGTTCATATCATGTTGCCCAAGAAATATTCCTTGTTTCCGTTTCACATTCGCACGCGTCACTCCACTCGGCAGAGAGGGTGACGACTGATTGTTTTTTTTTTTTTTTTTTATCCACTACAAGCTAGCCCTTGACTGCGATCTCACCTGATGGTAAGTGATGATGCAGTCTAAGATGGTAGCGGGCTAACCTGTTAGGGGCATGGCAGTTATATTAAACCCATACCTCTTCGGTTTCTACACGGCATCGTACCGGAACGCTAAATCGCTTGGCGGCACGTCTTTGCCGGTAGGGTGGTAACTAGCCACGGCCGAAGCCTCCCACCAGACCAGACCAGGGAAAATTCAGAAATTATAAATTCCCAAATTGACCCTGCAGGGGATCGAACCCAGAACCTCCGCACGTTAAGGTAACAACGCTACACACTGCGCCACGGAGGTCGTCAAAACGTCATTGATAAGACGTGGAATAATATAGCCCGTAGTTCTTTCGCCGTACACATTGTTAGCTGGCTCAGTGCGCAACCGGTTTGCAGTCTTGCGTCTGGCCTGTGTTGTATACAACTTTCCATCGACAACTGTGTACCTACCTCGAACCTAGAAAAAAAACACAGGATAAATTTAATGTAAAATAATACTAGTAATTTCTTATAGACGACTTTTCTGCAGGAATAAAAAATCTTGTTCTAAACCTAAAAAAACTTCACTTCTTTAATTTTCCGCTGCTCTAGGTCTAGACACACTTCAGCTCTGTGTTTTTGTAGGCGGTATTCGATCGAAAACTGGTCCACTGACCGCGCGTCTCGTCAAGTAATGCCGTCTTTGAGCAGCCAAAGTGTTTTAAGTTTCGTATGAAAATATTTTTTTGTTATAACTCATAGAAGTTACCCTTAAAGATCTTGTCAGTATTATTTTACATTGACGCGTATATTTTCTTTTTCTAGGTTCGAGGTACTGGAGGTACACAGTTGTCGATGGAAAGTTTGTATGCAACTTGTGCCATACAGAAATAGATACAATGAAAGAGATGCGTGGTCACTTGAACAGGCATTCACGTACGACCTGCAAGTATTGTAGACAGAGAATACCTGTTCGCAAAAAAGCTTTGCATCTGGAGGAGATGCATAATATACCCGCTCCGAAATGCGGGATTTGCGACAAGAAGTTTGGATGTGAACGCGATAAATTGATCCACCAACGAAGAGCACATATGAAAGAGAAGAACACGGTCTGCGAGACGTGTAACAGGGCCTTTTTTGATACAAATTGCCTTCAGAAGCATATGAAGGTGCATTCCAACGAACTGGAATACAAGTGCGATGTATGTGGGAAGAAGTTCCGATGGAGATCTAATTTACGGGTTCATGTTATGATACACAGTAAAGATAAACGAAAGAAATGCTCGCTCTGCAAAGCCGCGTTCGTTCAAAAGGCCAGCCTTAATTACCATATGATGAAGCATCATCCGGAAGCCGTGTAGTCGAGTATCATCAGTGGCGTGCAGGTTATACCTAGAGGCAAAAAACTTTTTTAACCAACTTCAAAAAAAAGGAGGAGGTTCTCAATTCGTCGGAATCTTTTATTTTTTAAGTATGTTCCCCGATTACTCGAAGACGCCTGCATCGATTTTGAAAATTCTTTTTTTGTTTGAAAGGGTATACTTCAAAGGTGGTCCCATATAAATTTGGTGAAGATCTGATGAAGATCTTCGAAGACAGATAATGGAACTCCTCAACGGATAAGAGTACATTGCTCGCGATCAGTGTAATAGCTCAGTAAACAGTAGGTTTTTAACCAGGCATTGCATATTTTTAACCGACTTCAAAAACGGAGGAGATTCTCAATTCGTATGTATGTTCCCCGATTACTCGAAGACGCCTGGACCGATTTTGAAAATTCTTTTTTTTTGAAAGGGTATACTTTCCAGGTGGTCCCATGGTCATTACCATTAGGTCTGATGATGTAATCCTGGGGAAATCAAAGGAACTTAAATTTTATAAGGACACGAACCCAGATAGTTATTATAGGTACAGGTCTGTCTACCTTTCGAGAACCTATTTTATATTTACAGCAGTAAAAAGCAAACAATACAATTATTTTTAAATAAAGAAAAAACCGCCTTCAAAAACTAAAAAGCAAAAAATAATTGGATATATTTACCTACTTATTATTATTTCTACCCACTATGTTGAAGTCGGGCGGGTATAACAAGGATAAGCAAAGTTGACGCAAGGCTCGCCCGACTTCTACATAGTGGGTAGAAATAATATTTAAATATATCCAATTATTTTTTGCTTTTTTAGTTTTTGAAGGCGGTTTTTTATTTATTTAATTGAAGTGAAAACTTCTTTAGCCGCGTTGAGCACTTTTTGGTAGGGGGTAAACTTGTGGATTCGCGTGACATGCTCCGCGTCATCGACATGCTCTTTTTTTATCCACTACAAGTTACCCCTTGACTGCGATCTCGCTGATTTGATTATAAGTTATGATGCAGTCTAAGATGGTAGCGGGCTAACCTGTTAGGGGTATGGCAGCTATATTGAACCCATACCCCTATTCGGTTTCTACACGGCATCGTACCGGAACGCTAAATCGATGGGGGCACGTCTTTTCCGGTAGGGTGGTAACTAGCCACGGCCGAAGCCTCCCACCAGGCCAGTCCACGGAAAATTCAGAAATTATAAATTCCCAAATTGACCCTGCCGGGGATCGAACCCGGGACCTCCGCACGTTAAGATAACAGGGCTACACACTGCGAAACGGAGGTTAAAAATTCTCGCGTTGTTACGAAGACAAAAGATCTTAAATATAAATATACTACATTCGTAATGAAACTTTAGTGCCTTAGTTTTAAGGTTTATAACAAATTGACGTTCTTGATATTGACAATGTAATGCGAAGAGTTGAGTCTAGTACCAAAATAGAGTAGAGGTACCAATTTGGCAACGTATGACGTACCTTATGACTTACGATACACGTAAATTTTTATTTTAATATTTGTACATATTTTAAAAATAACTTTATTTTCGATTGAAAGAAAACGTAGGAATAACCTACGTTTTCTCTGATGACAGAACGTCTTAAAAATTAATATTTTCCAATCGTAATTTAGCTTTATGTGTAAGTCCTAAGGTGCTTATAATTAACTGAAGTTGTGGTAGTATTATACCTTTTTCTACATTTCCCAGTCAGAAACACCAAATGTTTGTGTGTGCAAATTGAGACATTTTAGCGATAAGTTTTGTTTGTGATCCTGTTTCTACTTACTACTCATTCTATTTCGATGGTAATAGCAGTAGGTATATCTGTAGCTATACAGGTACAGTATTGTGCAACATTAGTGCTGTGTATATCTTTACAAGTAAAATTGAATGGATTTAGTTTTTACTTCTATCGGCCCTTGTCAATTTTTTTTTTCGGATTGAGTATGTTGCGGTATGCCCTACTTTCCGCTAAAGCTTCACCATGGGGGCTGGGCGAGCGCTAGGCGTCGCCGAGAAATAAGTCCTAGGGCTCCAAGACATCGGTGGGGGTAACGTCTTCCTAGGGGCGCCTCCTGTGAGGTTCCCCACGTGAGGCTCCAAGTCCAAACTACGTCCGGGTGACGTAAGATATCGGGGTCCTCGTCTTCGCCGGCGAAGACACTATGTTTGACACTACACTACACTGTGTTTGACACGACACTACACTACACTGTGTTTGACACGACACTACACTACACTGTGTTTGACACTACACTACACCACACTGTGTTTGACACTACACTACACTGTGTTTCAGTGTGGCCCTACCATATAGCATTGTCAGTAGTGATTTGGTAATCAGGGTCGTTTAGGACAGGCAAAAACTGCATCCCCCAATGTTTATTTTTCATTTCCTCCTTGCGTCGTATTCCTCATTACTGAGGGTCGTGACCCCATTTCATTAATCACAGAAGATATTGCGGTGGGTTCCCACATCCTTCCGCATACGACTCGACTAAGAGTATTAAACTCTTAGATTGTTGTAACGATTAGGTACTATCAGATGTTAGTGATAGATAATAACCGGTTGTCACAACTATGGCCACTCGTCCCTCACTCACTCGTTACTTATTATTACCTGCCAGTTAAGTTAGCAGCAGCCAAAAGGATCACAGAAGGAAACGGGGATGGAATTACCACTGAATTTATTAAACAATAATTTATTTAATAAACTGTTTATTTGTACCAAAATAAAAGAGTAAACAGAGGCATACAAAAGGCAGTCTTATCGCTTGGTAGCGCTCCTTTTCAGGCAGCCCTGTTGACTTACATATTTTTTAAGCTAATGTTGCTGTACATTGGGGCTGATTCTGTATAACAAATTCTCTAAACTAAACTAAAATGGCAGCTTTAAACCTAGTTCTGTCCCTTTCCGTAGGAAATATTATGAAAGGGTAGGTAAGCAATATTTGTAATGCTCTAATTTTAGTTTAGTTTAGAGATTGTGCACTACAGAATCAGCCCCATTGTTTCTCAACTAAACTAAAACAGCATCACTAAATAATGTATTGCTTACCCTTTCAGGCGGAATGGAACAGAACTATATATATAGAGCTGTGTTAAGGTGTCTGTCAGTCTTGTGGCAGAAGAAATTTTTTAAGCTTTATATATATTTTAAGGCACGTTACAAATCCATATTAATATTATAAATGCGAAAGTGTGTCTGTCTGTCTGCTACGCTTTCAAGGTCCATCTATTCAACCGATTTCGATGAAAGTTGGTACAGCGGTAGGTTGTATCTCAGGGAAGGACATAGGCTACTTTTTATCCCGGAAAATTAAAGAGTTCTCGCGGGAATAAAAAAACTCAATCCGCGCGGAAGAAGTCGCGGGCATCATCTAGTTTATATTAGGTATATATAATAAATCAAAGAGATTAACAAAGTCCAAACGTCACAGATTATAACTATGTACATACATAAATAAAATACCACAGACAATATACCTAGTTACTACAATACTCGTACCTACTCAGTATCTAGCCGGCAATGGATCGCAATGATAATGTTGAACGAATATACCTAAGCCTATAGCCAAATTAAAACTAAGGATTTCAAAGCAGTTAAGTTTCAAACAAGGGAACTTTAATATAATATTTCTTTTCTAGAACCGCAGTACATCTTCGACGGAAAATACATATGCGTCGTGTGCGGAAAGGAAAAAGACACATTGGTCCAGTTCAGAAGCCACTTGAGAGTACATGGCAAGAAACGTGTGCAGCGCCGGCCAAAGAAGAAAGAACAACAGTGCAAATTTTGTCTAGTCGTATTGGCAACTTGTAAAATGAATTTTCATTTGGAGGACGCCCATAATATCCCAGCGCCGAGGTGCGGCATTTGTGGAAAGAGGTTCCGTTGCAAATCGCGTGTGTTAGAGCACCAAAGAAATGTACATATGCATGAACGGGATGTGCTCTGTACAATTTGTAACAAAGCTTTCTTCGATCGACGAGGCCTCGCCAAGCATTCTAAAGTGCATTCGGATGAGAAGAAGTTTGAATGCGACTTGTGCGGGAAACAGTTTCGCTGGAAACCTAACCTGCAAGCGCATTTGATGATACACACTAACGACAAGCGGAAGAAATGCTCTCTGTGCGACCAAGCGTTCGTCCAGAAATCCAGTTTAAACTACCATGTGATGAAGCATCATCCCGAAGCTCCATAGCACTCGGTCACGTGATCCAAGAAATATACCTACGGCGCCGCGACCCGTCGACGGCACTGGGAGCAGTAGTGTCACGCGCGCACTGTGAAATACATTTGTCTTTACACTTTCTCGTTACTCATAGCATTTGATGATACACACTAACGCCAAGCGGAAGATATGCGCTCTGTGCGACCAAGCGTTTGTCCAGAAATCCAGTTTAGACTGACATGTCATGAAGCATCATCCCGAAGCTCCATACTCACTCCATAAGCACTCGGGCACGTGACCCAAGATATATACCTACGGCGCCGCGACCCGTCGACGGCACTGAGGGCTTATGTCACGCGCGTACTGTGAATTACATTTGTCTTTAAACTTTCTCGTTACTCATAGTTGAACGAAAAAAAGTACAATAACTAAGCGATACTGGTTTGGTTCAAATTCAATTGGTTGTTTAAACTCTAATACAGATATTACGAACTTATCTCTTATAAAGGAAATTTAAGTGTCTACACATACCTACGCATTCTAAAGTCCATTTTTGCATGGAACGCGCATACCAACGGACACGTTCGACCCATTGATTAGATTATGTTTGGCTGCTATCGCATGCCACCGCATTTCCATGCAAATATGGACTTTAATTAATAGGTATGTAGTTGGACACTTTAATTTCCTTGACCGTCCTTCACCTGCACGCCTTTCGCTGGTGGTATTTGACAGAGACTCGCTTTAAATTACTTTTTAGTCATGTAAGTAATATTTTTTTGTTTTTGTATAAAGTTCTGAGAGTGTAAGGTATAATTATTATATGTTGAAATATTATTAATGAACCATTTGGTTTTATTTCATAATTTCACCACCTTTTAATATAATTAAAAGCATTTGTCAATAGTCATACAGAAAACCGAAGCGGTGATAGACAAACGGGGTCGCGAGTTCAGTCCCTCCTTCAAACCTCCTTTTCGAATGAGTTTTAAGAAATTAAATATGAGAGAAAAGTGGGAAAACCTGTACGCCCGAGAGTTCTTCATAATGTTCTCTAAGGTGTGTGAAGCTGCCAATCCGCAATTCGCCAGTGTGGTGGACTATGGCCAAACCTTTCCTACCTTTGGCTATGGGTTGATAAGAGAGATAGAGATACAGAAAACCCGCAGCTGTTAGCCAACAGCACCCCATAATATGACATGATCACAATAATAATGTTATACAGGGTTAATTTTTCCCTTTTTTAACGTTTACTATCGTGAGTGATATTAATTTTAACTAAACATAATCACAGGATAAACTCACGTGTTATGACGGAAAATGCCTGACTAGTTCCGAACCCTTTCGGAGCCCTTATTGTTGAGCCTGCAATTCGCGCGACGCGGTCGCTGACTGACTGCGGGCCGCGTACCGTAAAGCTCTCTGCGTGGTTTTTTTTCCTTTTTAGTCCAGACATTATGTCGGAAAAAACGAGTTAGAAATGCATGTGAACCGAGAAGGCTAAATTTTTGATATTACGTAGGGGGATCTAGAAAAGCATCGTCGACCAGGATTTCCTATGTGCATTTTCCGCTATCTTGAAAAAGTGGTTAAATTCAGTTTTTTCCCAATAACTCGATTCTCCGTTGAGATAAGAAAATTTTGATGTAATACTTTTTTATTGCTTTTTTTACGATCTACAATAAATGTCCTTTACATTTTTCACCTATCGTTCATCGTTATTGAGATAATAAAAAAAACATAAATTTAGGTAGTGAAATTATTTTTGCCATTTTCTTTTTTCTCACGAAAGATATCGAAAATAATGACAAGTATCAAACTTGTAGAGCGTATTCAGACCTACAATTTCGTTTTTTTTTTTTTATTTTTTTTTTCTACAAAAATTATCTTAGACCAATAGATGACTGTTTGCACGCATCAACTGTCACCTGTAATGGCTTTAGGTGTTCCTTTAAATTTAGGCATTGCTGTTAAAAACGTGCATTACCTAACCTACGAGGATGGAGTCGCGGAAAAAATAGTAAGTACTTTATGAGAGTTATATGAACTTTGCAGCAAGCTTAGGCCCACTTGTAGGAGGACATTTAAACTGATTATTTAAGTAATAGTCCGACAAACTTATATGACTCGGTGACAACGACGCTAGTATATATTTAAAAAAATTAGTTCCAATTTTGGCCAACGGGCATAAGTTTGCGGGACTTATAAACTTGGTAATGCTGTCACTATTTGGCAAGAGCGTAATGCGGTTGCCAAATGAGTCTCGTAGTGTCCTTGTGCACTCTTAAAAAAGTAATAATGAACTAATACAAAGTAACGCAAATAAAACATTTGTTACCCGTGCAACTACTAATCTTACTACGAATAGTACTCCACTGGTTATTTGATTGCCTCTGCAGTCTATTACTACTGGATCCTTATAACAAGATTCTAAATCATACCAACTTTATTGACCGAGCGAAGCGAAGGTCTCTGAGTCTATTTGAGTGAATTTGCAATAAATTGTCCGTCCGTCCGTCCGTCTGTCAAAGCCTTATAACTTCTGAATTACAGAACGTAATTACTTTAAATTTAAATATTATACATACAAACCGATAGCCTCCAGCCGAATTAGGCTTTAAAAGTTATAAAAATCTTTATTTCAGGGGGGCTCTCATAGAAGCGAATGCGAAGTAAAATATTTTTTATAGCGTTACATAGTGTTGCGGTATATCATTTTAAAGATAATTAGGAATAGAGTCTAAAAAAAAATTATTTTTTAATTTTTCCCCTAAAATTGACGAAATGGGGGGCATTCAAAGTGGAGATTTTCTAACGTCCAAAGATGACCTCAGAACTCTAAATTTTCTGAAAGGCTGAGCCTGAAACTTGATCAATTATTTGAATTATATCCTGCACTTGAACAACAAATACTAAAATTAGATAAATATTATAAGGAAACGAAATTATTTAATTTTTAATGAGCTTCAGTATTTACAACAGAACTTCACAATTATGTCAATAGATGGCGCTGCGAGGTCTCAGTTCGGGGCGAACCACTAGTTATTTATTGATAGCTTTCATGCTTTTACATGTCTTACTGTACTAGTTACATAATATAACTTATTCATTACTACCAAATTAGCATGCTTGAACATGAGACCCTCGCAATGCTTTGCTTACGTAATTATATTATAACGATTTATCTTGTCACAGTTTAATAAAATATACATAATATGCAGGGCCGTCTTTAACCTATTGGAGGCTCTGGGCACATTAGGATAATGGGGCCCATATGAAAATGCATATTTGTTAAAATATGCAAACAGTATGCTAGATTGATTCAACTGTTATTTTAAACGGTTACTTTAAAAAAAAACAATATCAATAATTCTTATCATTAAAATCTGATCAATTTACTATTGCGGTATATTTTTAACGTAATATAAGTGTATAGTTATCGTTAATGAATATCTGGTAATGAATATCTGGCAGTAACTAGGGGGCCCCGATCGATCGCGGGGCTCTAAGGGAAAAAAACCACATCTCAATCGGCCCAGTACTTCTTGAGAAAAATGGTAACATATTGAAAAATTAAAATCATAGACTACAGCTCAGCTTGGTTGTCTATGGTCCTATAATATATCTAAGAACCTTCTCACAAGCTATACATATCTAATGCAAAAAACCGCATCTCAATCGGCTCAGTATACTTTTTGAGAAAAATGGTAACATATTGAAAAATTAAAATCATAGTCTACAGCTCAGCTTGGTTGTCTATGGTCCTTAGAACCTTGCCAGAAGTTATGCTTATCTAATGCAAAAAACCGCATATTAATTGGTCCAGTAGTTTTCTAGGAAAATGCCGTGACCAAGGAAAACGGGTTTCATTTTTATATATATAGATATATAATAAATCAAAGAGATTAACAAAGTCCAAACGTCACAGATTATAACTATGTACATACATAAATAAAATACCACAGACAATATACCTAGTTCCTACCATACTCGTACCTACTCAGTATCTAGCCGGCAATGGATCGCAATGATGATGTTGAAAGCCAAAGCCAAATTAAAACTAAGGATTTCAAAGCAGTTAAGTTTCAAACAAGAGAACTTTAATATAATATTTATTTTCTAGAACCGCAGTACATCTTCGACGGAAAATACATATGCGTCGTGTGCGGAAAGGAAAAAGACACATTGGTCCAGTTCAGAAGCCACTACAGAGTACATGGCAAGAAACGTGTGCAGCGCTGGCCAAAGAAGAAAGAACAACAGTGCAAATTTTGTCTAGTCGTATTGGCAACATGTAAAATGAATTTTCATTTGGAGGACGCCCATAATATCCCAGCGCCGAGGTGCGGCATTTGTGGAAAGAGGTTCCGTTGGAAATCGCGTGTGTTAGAGCACCAAAGAAATGTACATATGCATGAACGGGATGTGCTCTGTACAATTTGTAACAAAGCTTTCTTCGATCAACGAGGCCTCGCCAAGCATTCTAAAGTGCATTCGGATGAGAAGAAGTTCGAATGCGACTTGTGCGGGAAACAGTTTCGCTGGAAACCTAACCTGCAAGCGCATTTGATGATACACACTAACGACAAGCGGAAGAAATGCTCTCTGTGCGACCAAGCGTTCGTCCAGAAATCCAGTTTAAACTACCATGTGATGAAGCATCATCCCGAAGCTCCATAGCACTCGGTCACGTGATCCAAGAAATATACCTACGGCGCCGCGACCCGTCGACGGCACTGGGAGCAGTAGTGTCACGCGCGCACTGTGAAATACATTTGTCTTTACACTTTCTCGTTACTCATAGCATTTGATGATACACACTAACGCCAAGCGGAAGATATGCGCTCTGTGCGACCAAGCGTTTGTCCAGAAATCCAGTTTAGACTGACATGTCATGAAGCATCATCCCGAAGCTCCATACTCACTCCATAAGCACTCGGGCACGTGACCCAAGATATATACCTACGGCGCCGCGACCCGTAGACGGCACTGAGAGCTTATGTCACGCGCGTACTGTGAATTACATTTGTCTTTAAACTTTCTCGTTACTCATAGTTGAACGAAAAAAAGTACAATAACTAAGCGATACTGGTTTGGTTCAAAATCAATTGGTTGTTTAAACTCTAATACAGATATTACGAACTTATCTCTTTTAAAGGAAATTTAAGTGTCTACACATACCTACGCATTCTAAAGTCCATTTTTGCATGGAACGCGCATACACACACACGTTCACATGTGCGCATGGGACACGTTCGACCCATTGATTAGATTATGTTTGGCTGCTATCACATGCCACCGCATTTCCATGCAAATATGGACTTTAATTAATAGGTATGTAGTTGGACACTTTAATTTCTTTGACCGTCCTTCACCTGCACGCCTTTCGCTGGTGGTATTTGACAGAGACTCGCTTTAAATTACTTTTTAGTCATGTAATATTTTTTTTGTTTTTGTATAAAGTTCTTAGAGTGTAAGGTATAATTATTATATGTTGAAATATTATTAATTAACCATTTGGTTTTATTTCATAATTTTACCACCTTTTAATATAATTAAAAGCATTTGTCAATAGTCATACAGAAAACCGAAGCGGTGATAGAATAGCGCTTAAGACAGCCGGGGTCGCGAGTTCAATCCCTCCTTCAAACCTCCAACTTTTTGAATGTGTTATAATAAAATAAATTATCACTTGCTTCAAACAGTGAAGGAAAACATCGTGAGAAAACCTGTACGTCCGAGAGTTCTTCATAATGTTCTCGAAGGTGTGTGAAGTTGCCAATCCGCACTCTGCCAGCGTGTTGGACTATGGCCAAATCTTTCCCATTCCGGGAGGAGACTCGTCCTCAGTAGTGAGCCGAGAGAAGTGAAAAAGTGAGAAGTGAAGAGAGAGAGATACAGAAAACCCGCAGCTGTTAGCCAATAGCACGCCATAATATGACATGATCACAATAATAACGTTATACAGGGTTTATTTTTCCCTTTTTTAACGTTTACTATCGTGAGTGATATTCATTTTAACTAAACATAATCACAGGATAAACTCACGTGTTATGACGGAAAATGCCTGACTAGTTCCGAACCCTTTCGGAGCCCTTATTGTTGAGCCTGCAATTCGCGCGACGCGGTCGCTGACTGACTGCGGGCCGCGTACCGTAAAGCTCTCTGCGTGGGGTTTTCCCCTTTTTAGTCCAGTCATTACGTCGGAAAAAACGAGTTAGAAATGCATGTGAACCGAGAAGGCTAAATTTTTGATATTACGTATGGGGGTCTAGAAAAGCTTACCTAACTTCAAATTGTCGACCAGGATTTCCTATGTGCATTTTCCGCTATCTTGAAAAAAGGGTTAAATTCAGTTTTTTCCCAATAACTCGATTCTCCGTTGAGATAAGAAAATTTTGATGTAATACTTTTTTGTTGCTTTTTTTACGATCTACAATTAATGTCCTTTACATTTTTCACCTATCGTTCATCGTTATTGAGATAATAAAAAAAACATAAATTTAGGTAGTGAAAATTTTTTTGCCATTTTCTTTTTTCTCACGAAAGATATCGAAAATAATGACAAGTATCAAACTTGTAGAGCGTATTCAGACCTACAATTTCGTTTTTTATTTTATTTTTTATTATCGACAAAAATTACGACCTTTGGCGTCGTATCGGGACGGGATTATCTTAGACCAATAGATGACTGTTTGCACGCATCAACTGTCACCTGTAATGGCTTTAGGTGTTCCTTTAAATTTAGGCATTGCTGTTGAAAACGTGCATTACCTAACCTACGAGGATGGAGTCGCGGAAAAAATAGTAAGTACTTTATGAGAGTTATATGAACTTTGCAGCAAGCTTAGGCCCACTTGTAGGAGGACATTTAAACTGATTATTTAAGTAATAGCCCGACAAACTTATATGACTCGGTGACAACGACGCTAGTATATATTTAAAAAAATTAGTTCCAATTTTGGCCACCGGGCATAAGTTTGCGGGACTTATAAACTTGGTAATGCTGTCACTATTTGGCAAGAGCGTAATGCGGTTGCCAAATGAGTCTCGTAGTGTCCTTGTGCACTCTTAAAAAAGTAATAATGAACGAATACAAAATAACGCAAAAAAAACATTTTGTTACCCGTGCAATTACTAATCCTACTACGAATAGTACTCTACTGGTTATTTGATTGCCTCTGCAGTATAGATGTTACTACTGGATCCTTATAACAAGATTCTAAATCATACCAACTTTATTGACCGAGCGAAGCGAAGTTCTCTGAGTCTACTTGAGTGAATTTGCAATAAATTGTCCGTCCGTCCGTCCGTCTGTCAAAGCCTTATAACTTCTGAATTACAGAACGTAATTACTTTAAATTTAAATATTATACATACAAACCGATGGCCTCCAGCCGAATTAGGCTTTAAAAGTTATAAAAATCTTTATATCAGGGGGGCTCTCATAGAAGCGAACGCGAAGTAAAATATTTTTTATAGCGTTACATAGGGTTGCGGTATATCATTTTAAAGATAATTAGGAATAGAGTCTAAAAAATATATATTTTTTAATTTTTCCCCTAAAATTGACGAAATGGGGGGCATTCAAAGTGGAGATTTTCTAACGGCCAAAGATGACCTCAGAACTCTAAATCTAAGAAACTTGATCAATTATTTGAATTATATCCTGTAATTGAACAACAAATACTAAAATTAGATAAATATTATAAGGAAACGAAATTATTTAATTTTTAATGAGCTTCAGTATTTACAACAGAACTTCACAATTATGTCAATAGATGGCGCTGCGAGGTCTCAGTTCGGGGCGAACCACTAGTTATTTATTGATAGCTTTCATGCTTTTACATGTCTTACTGTACTAGTTACATAATATAACTTATTCATTACTACCAAATTAGCATGCTTGAACATGAGACCCTCGCAATGCTTTGCTTATGTAATTATATTATAACGATTTATCTTGTCACAGTTTAATAAAATATACATAATATGCAGGGCCGTCTTTAACCTATTGGAGGCTCTGGGCACATTAGGATAATGGGGCTCATATGAAAAGGCATATTTGTTAAAACATGCAAACAGTATTCTTTGTTTCTTTATTGTTTATATGGTACACACAACAGGAAATAACTACAACATTTCAGGTAAGTGTTAAATAATAGGAGGAGTGTAATAATAGTAGTATGCTAGATTGATTCAACTGTTCAAGATCAACAATTCTTATCATTAAAATCTGATCAACTTACTGTTGCGGTATATTTTTAACGTAATATATAAGTGTATAGTTATCGTTAATGAATATCTGGCAGTAACTAGGGGGCCCCCATCGATCGCGGGGCTCTGGGCACTTGTGCAGTGTGTTCAGTGGGAAAGAGGGGCCTGATAATATGATAAACTAGCTGATGCCCGCGACTTCGTACGCGTGGATCGAGGTTTTGTGGTTCCCGCGGGAACTCTTTAATTTTCCGGGATAAAAAGTAACCTTTGTGCTATTCCTGTTCAGCAGATGATTTGCGCAGCAGCAGTAGCGTTGAGTTGAGAAGAAAAAAGACTTTCAGCGAGTGAGATAAATTATATTTAAATAATTATTAATACTAGCACATGGTTTAAGCGGATCAAGCCGGAGGAGCCAAAAAAGGGAAGAGAGATATGTCAAAGTCAAAATTATAAAAGTCATACGTGTACATTAAAGAGGTAGGTAATTGTCTTTGGCAAGAGTGCGTTCAATATCCAACACTGCTCCTCATTCTTGTCAAGGACAACATCCAGGCTAACTTACATTTAGACTACAATACAGGTCTCATAATAGTCTTATAGATTACAAGAAAAATACAAAGTCACGTTATAATTAATCCCATTAATCTACCAATTCAATCATGACATTTCAATTTCAAACATCTTACAAAACTATGATGCTTCTGTGAACATAATGGCTTAGTAAACAAATCAGCAACCATTTGTTCAGTAGGCATGTACTTTACATTTATTTTTCCTTCCTGTATTAAATCTTTGACAAAATGGTACCGCAAGTCAATATGTTTAGTTCTTTTATGACAATACTGTTTAACTAGCAACAATTTTTGAGCACTTTGATTGTCATTATATACAGTGACATCAAAGTGTTCGTCAAATATTTCTGACAAGAAATTCCTGACAAAACTGATGTCCTTGCATACATCACTAATTGCAAGATATTCAGCTTCAGTGCTAGACAAGGCAGTGCATCGCTGTTTCCTAGCCTCCCAATTGATGACATTTTCACCTAATTTTATGACAAAGCCAGTATATGACTTGCGGTCAGATAAGTCATTCGCCCAATCAGCATCTGCGAAGGCATTAATATTACAATTATTGGTTTTTTCAAAGAAAAGACCATAGTTAATTGTTCCCGCCAAATACCGAAGTACTCGCTTAGCAGCGCGCCAATGACTCACGTCAAAACATGTACTATACTGACTTAGCTGACTACAGGCATACGATATATCTGGACGAGTGCATACAGACAAGTACATAAGGGAACCTAACAGTTCTCTATACTTATACACATCATTTTGTAAATTACATTTTTCAGATCTATCTAACCTGCAGTCAACCGGCAATGGTGTGGATACAGGTTTACATTCACTCATGTTAAATTTAGCTAGTAAACGCCTTATGTAATCAGATTGATCAAGGATAGTTACATCTTGAGTTTTGGTAATATTCATGCCTAACAAATTTTTCAATTTTCCTAGATGTTTAACATCAAAGTTTTTATCTAATAATGATAGAACTTTATCAATACATCCATTATGGAATACATAGAAATCATCTACATACAAGGCAAGAATTACAAAATCTTCCTTAGTTTTCTTTATATAAACACAAGGTTCACATTTACTTTGCTTGTAACCATTTGCAGTCAATACATTATTAATTTTAATATTCCACATGCGACTGGCCTGTTTTAGCCCATACAAGCTTTTCCTTAATAAACACACCTTATTACTATTACTTTCTGATTTAAAACCAGTTGGCTGTTCCATATAGATGACTTCATCTAATTCACCATTTAGAAAGGCTGTTGTTATATCTATATGGTCCATACACAAATCCAACTGACTTGAAATACTAATCAAAATACGTAAAGTAGAATGCCGGACGACAGGGGCAAAAGTGTCAGCATAGTCTACACCTTCTTTTTGACTATAACCACAGGCAACTAGTCTAGCCTTAAATTTTATAAATTTACCTGTTGCGTCAAACTTTTTCTTAAAAAAACCCATTTGTTTTTGACAACATTAGCGTTTCTAGGACGATCAACCAAGTCCCATACATTATTTTTAATCATAGAGTCATACTCACCTCTCATGGCTCTAAACCATTCATCCTTCTCAGGAGAATTCATTGCATCTTGGTAAGTAGAAGGCTCATCCGCTGTGCTTACATCAGCCAATAGTGAAGATAAGTCATAATCTTTATAACGCTCGGGTACAATACCTCGGGTACTCCGTACAGGGCGAGAGCTAGACGCGCCGTTACCTCCTGACGCAGTCGGCTCTGCTCCTCGAGATAAAGAGGGAGACAGCGGGCTAGTGCCAGACAGCACCTCAGCCTCATCATCAACATCCTCAATGGAATCTTCGCTTGCAGTACGGTACACATCCGACAGTGGTGACAGCACAGGCATGCTTGTAGTCACATCTGTAACCGAGACATTCTTATTAGGCTGGTCATTATTAATAATATTATTTCTTTGTTTTTCATTATTATTAAAACTATTATCACAATGTAATTGTTGCCCATTGGCAACTGAAATAGTACATTTCTTGTTCACTGCATCCTCGACTAGTGTTAAGTCAGCACACATGTGAGCAGTGGCTCCGCTATCTATGATGAACTCGTTCAAGTGGGAAGTGGAGTATGCAGCCGCATACAATGTATGTTGATCTTCATTCTTTTTCCTCCCATCTTCACGTTTCTTCTTGAAGCATTGCTTAAAAGTATGGCCACTTTTTTTTTTACAATATGTACAAAGGAAATTCTTGGTTCTCTTTCTATTGTTAGCTGCATAAGCTAAATTATCTGATGTATTCCCATTGTTGTTTCGCCTATGATCCTCTTGTAGCAAGCGAGTGCGAACAACTTCACTAGAGAGTGATTTTGTCAAGCTCGCAGTCTCGAGGCTTGATACAAGTACATTGAAGTCTTCAGGTAGACCCGACAATAATATCTCTGCAATCTCTTCATCATATATTACTTTTCCAATGTCAGACAATTGTGAAACTAATTTCATAACTCCTTCGATATAGTCAGACATGCATGAAAAGTTATTATATTCAACACGATGCAATTGTCGAAGTAGAAGAACTCTTCTGTATAGACCTCTGTCTTCGAAGGTATCTGACAATCGTTTCCATGCATCAGCTGCAGTCTGTGCATCACGAACTATTTGTTAAAAGGGTTAAAAGTTTGGTTGAAGTGACAAGCAGATGCGAGCAAGCGCACGTGCATCGCGCGCAGCGTCGGTGTCAGTTCCTTGGACGCAATTGTATAATCCGTCTAAGCTGAGTAACATTTTAATGGCAAACTTCCAACTCACCCAATTAGAAATACCTTCTAACTTTTCAATAGTTACTGCGGTGTTGGAAGCCATGCTGTCGATTCTTCTCGAACTGTCCTGGGACATAACCTGTTCAGCAGATGATTTGCGCAGCAGCAGTAGCGTTGAGTTGAGAAGAAAAAAGACTTTCAGCGAGTGAGATAAATTATATTTAAATAATTATTAATACTACCACATGGTTTAAGCGGATCAAGCCGGAGGAGCCAAAAAAGGGAAGAGAGATATGTCAAAGTCAAAATTATAAAAGTCATACGTGTACATTAAAGAGGTAGGTAATTGTCTTTGGCAAGAGTGCGTTCAATATCCAACAATTCCAGACTATAATCTATCTCTGTGCCAAATTTCATCCAGATCCGTTCAGCTGTTGGGGCGTGATTGAGTAACAAACATCCATCCATACATCCAGACATCCATACCGACATCCATACATCCAAACTTTCGCATTTATAATATTAGTAAGATAAGAAGTAAGATGGCCACATTATGTATGCATTACAAAATATATTAATTTACATAGGGACATTTATCATATAAAAAAACCTTGTACCTAATGTAATGTAAGTACCGTTAAAAGTATTCAAGCGTCGAAATAGGACTCAGAGACCTTCGCTTCTAAAAAATATCATGGATTAAAAACCAAACTGTGATCACTTAAGGAGTTCCTCTGACCACCTTTTGGCTCCATCACGAGACCCTGGGCAGCATCTAGGTTTAAAATGCTTGTCTATACATATATAATGCAAAAAACCACATCTCAATCGGCCCAGTATTTTTTGAGAAAAATGGTAACATATTGAAAAATTAAAATCAAGCTCAGCTTGGTTGTCTATGGTCCTATAATATATCTAAGAACCTTCTCACAAGCTATACATATCTAATGCAAAAAACCGCATCTCAATCGGCTCAGTATACTTTTTGAGAAAAATGGTAACATATTGAAAAATTAAAATCATAGTCTACAGCTCAGCTTGGTTGTCTATGGTCCTAAAACATATCTTAGAACGTTGCCAGAAGTTATGCTTATCTAATGCAAAAAACCGCATATTAATTGGTCCAGTAGTTTTCTAGGAAAACGGTAACAAAAAAGTGCACAAACAACCTCTTAGGGGAAACACATATAGACCGTCGAGGGTAAAAATGGAACCAAATAGATTACGTCCTACTAGAAGTTGTCGATGAGTCAAACTCAAATTGAAAATTTATTCAAATTAGGTACACTGTAGGTACACTTATTGCTGTCCAATAATATGTGGACGGCTGGATCAATTCCGCTAATTATTTTTTTGTTGTGTTTCTTTTGAAAGAAGAAACTAAGAAAGTTGCGCGGAACATTAGAAAACTTAACGACCATATTAACTTTTCTAACCTTAATATTATAACCTTTTTTTAACCTTTTCTCCTTTTGTAACCTTATGGCGTTTGACATAACTGATAACTGCCAGTTGTGTGACATTTTTTATCCTTGAAAATTAAAGAGTTCCCGCGTGAACCAAAAACCTCAATCCACGCGGATGAAATTGCGGCCATCAGCGTACCTACTTAAAAAACATGATGGTGATAATAAGTTACGGTGTCGTTAAACTAAAGCTGCGAGGGTTCCAAACGCGCCCTGGTCTGAGAAGAGCCCACAACAAACCCAGCCGGGGTTTTTTTTTAAGTAACAGTAAGAGTAACATGAAATTTCTTTTCTAGGTCCGATCTATTACACGATCACCGACGATACGTACATTTGCAACGTTTGCGAGAAATCCTACGCTTCCCAACCCCTGGTATCGCAGCACTACCGGTTTGTGCATTTAAAACGACGCCCCAAAGACCGCAAGTGCCAACACTGTCCGCTCAAAGTGCCCGCACATCAAAGACGAAAGCATCTAGAAGAAAAACATAGCATAGTGGCGCCAACGTGCGGCGTTTGCGACAGGAAGTTTCGTTATCCATGCGAATTGGTGCAGCATCAGAAAAAAGTTCATTTAGGCGAACGCACTATAGTCTGTGGCATCTGTGATAAACTTTTTTTCGATAGCACAAGTCTAAGGTTGCATATGAAAACGCATTCTGTGGAAAGAAAGTTTTCTTGTGTTATCTGTGACAGGAAGTTCCGATGGGAGAACAATTTGAAGGAGCATATGAGGATACATAATGGGGATAGAAGATTCGGTTGTACGGTTTGCGGGAAGGCTTTTGTGCAACGGAGCACCCTTAAGAAACACGAGATGACTCATTTGAACTTGAAGTTATCCGTTACTAAAAAGACGAGCATCTGAACAAATACTTTGTTCTATAGTTAGGTATGTTGCATTTTTTTTTGGATATCTTTAGCTGAGTTTGTTAAAATTTAAATCTTATAAATCATAAATTGCTTATTTTGCAAAATTGTGGGTACAGCTGACATAAGTAGAAACTTCCCGTACGCAATCTACTGTCAGAGACAGTAGGGCCGATTCTGTACTGCACAATCTCTAAACTAACTAAAATTAGAGCATTACAAATATTGCTAACCCTTTCATAATAGATACTTCCTACGGAAAGGACAGAACTAGATTTAAAGCTGCCATTTTAGTTTAGTTTAGAGATTGTGTTATACAGAATCAGCCCAGTGTGCAAAAATTATATATATTTAAAATTATTTAAAAGACTTTACAATAGAATATCACATTGCATATTTTCTACCTTTTATATCTGTCACCGTAAGATTGTAAAAACCGTTAGATTATAATATAACGTTTTTTATCTTGATAGATTATAAACTGTCGTCAGATTGTGAACCGTAACATACTGCTTACAATTTAACGCGTTATTTTTCGGTAAATTGTAATATCCCAACAAGCACAAGTAGCATTATAAGAGACCACTTTCGGTATACACGGAAACTAAGAGCTGAATAAGACAGTTTTTTAATGGTGTTGACAGCGCTGTCAACTCTGATATAACGCTTGTTTGGGCACAAGTTATTCAGCCTATGGTTCTAATTTAGTTCACATTTCTTGTTAAAAGCATTATAGTAGCACTATATTGGAATTATTATAGGTCACCAGGCTGTTTATCAGCTGCTTAACAGAATACAAGTGTCCTGTTAAACAGACTAAGCACTAGGATTGTATAACTGCTAGTTTTAAATAACGCTTAAGGTTCTGCATTATCCTCAACAAAAACATTTTAATTTTGTTAATAAAGTATAAGTTTTCAAATAGTGCTCTTAGGGCCGACAAATTAAATTCCCTAGCTGAGTGTGATGGCGGAGTGATTATAACGCGTTTATTGAGATTTTGTGTTAACTTTGGTAAGTACACTTTTATGCATGTGAAATCATTTGGGAACGTAAGTTCACTGTAAATGTTTATATAGTTTTATAACAAATTTTTCACGCGCCACCGAATTATTTTGTTTTTAACTAAAAATATTATGTAAATAGTTTATCGACAAAATACAATTATATATATTGTTGTCAGATTTACGTAAAATTTTACAAAGTTTTATGTTATATTAAAATAAGTGTATATTTAACGCGTAATTAAAAGCAAAAATCATTAGTAAAACATAAAACAACAACAAAATATTATTATATGATATCGATTAAGGTTATAACAAAATGGCGCTTTCATAAGAAACCTGTGTGAACCCTTTTAATCCTGAATTAATTATCATGGCTGTACAAGAATATACCCCAGTTCCTCTTTAATGTTTGTGGACTTAAATGAGAGTTCAAGTGAGCCAATATGCAGCCTGTCGGCTTTTATTAGTTTTATTATGGTTCCCATCAACACTAAAGCCATTTATGTGAACTGCTTTAACGTGTTACTTTTCAATATTTATTTTGTAGTTTTAGGGATCCTTTGCAAAACATCAAAGACTAAAAATAAAATGCTGTCTGAAAAAAAAACTTTGTTTGGTTGTTTCCTTGACTTAGTTAGGTAGGTATGTTCAAATGTTATTTTATCTTATTCTGAGGCATAAATTATGTTTTAGCTTCTAATTACACTAAGCAGTATGCTAAAGTGTGCGCTAACATTAATAAATCATTGCGAAAACATATCACAAGTCGAAGTCATGAATAAGTGAAATATAAATATACTACAATCCGCGCACTGCCCGAATACTTACCTACCTAATACTCACACACGTGCGGTAGGTACCTACGCACACGGGCTACGGCGCGGGCGTGCAGCGCGGCGCGGCGGCGATCCGCTTTCATGTCCATCGGCCATCATCGGTCATCCATCAGTCGATCGCCAGCCGCCGCATCGTTTGCACATTGTTGAGTTGTTTTTTGTTTAGGTACGTACGTAATTTATAATCTCGCTGCCATTCGCTATTTCTTAAAACGTTTTGTTAAACCACTACTAGTTACTACATATATATTATACCTATAGGGTAGGTTCAGACAGCATTTTATTTTATCAAATTAAACCACAAAATAGGTAGGTAGGTATCTTTTTTTTGTCAGCAATAAAGGGTTTATCTATCTTCCTTTCTAAGTAATCCAGTTAATATTTTAAATTTATTACATTTTCAGAAATGCCTTTCAAAATAGTGCAAACGAAAGACGAAGAAAAAACAGAATTGAGCATTGTGCCTTCGGATTGGGAGGCAAGAGGGGTATTAAATTGTGCTCGTCATCAAAAGAAGAATACTCGATGTTATCGATATCATTTTGTACGGAACCCTCTTCAGAAAAATGTATTGTCGCACTATGATGAACTTCACTGGAGCATCTAGATTGACGTTCACACGCGTTTTCCTCCATATTTATAAAACTCGAAACATTATTTATATTATATACGGAACCGTGTGCTAAAATATTAGTGGTCGCACTATCGCCATCGCAAGAACCTTTAAGCTTGTTGGGTATAGGATCTTTATTCGCTTTAATTATTGACAAATATTCCTTCATTATTTTTCTCCTTACTCCACCTGTCCTTGCTTTCAATTTCCAACTTTTTTTCAACATTTTTTTGTAAATTTACTCCAACCAAACTAGGTGAAAATTAATATGGCTGTTGAAGAATTACAACTGATTAATGTGAACCTAATTACAGCCTTGCGCGTTATAATATATGTCATCAATTCTATTATGCAGACTAAAATAATATAATGGTATTTCTGTAGCCAATTTAACAGCCAAATGTTTTATTTCTGAGTTATATGAGGATCTCGAAATACCTTTGGTGTTCACGTGTGCTAATAAAACACCTTTGAGCAGCTTTGAAAAAGAAGATAATAACAGAGTTGGGGTGAACCAAAGTGGAACTTTTTGCGTTAAATCGCTCTAAGTTTACACCACTCTAGAACTGTTGGCTGTACAGTAGTTCACAGTGACTCTTTTAAGATGCTAGCATTTCAGTGGTATAATTCTATGCCTTTATACAGCTATTATCATATTTTACTGCCACTATAATGCTCATAAGCAACCAATGCGATAAGGGCTGTAAGAAGGCATTTTTGGCATCTGCTGTAACTCTGATCCCGTAACAATAGTATCCGTTTCTACTCTTATAATGCTCTTATACAGACCATAGCGTAATGCGCAACTCTAAGTTCTCGGTTGAACCATTCTAACTGTTTATTAATTACTAAAGTTCCGAGTTATACCAAAAGTGGTCTCTTAAAATGCTACTTGTGCTTGTTGGGATATTAGGTATATTAACCCGATAGAACCAAGTGAGATCTGAGTATTCATGTCAAGCCCTAACCAAACCTATAGTTCGCGCGCGAGTTGAATGCAGAGTAAATGTATGGTGACACTTACATTTACTCTGCATTCAACTCGCGCGCGAACTGTACAAGAAAGAGACAAGAAAACGTAAAAACAATAAATATTTCATAAATTAATACTCAGAACATTGAACGGTTCACAATCTTTCGACAGTTTATAATCTAGCGGGATAGAAACCGTTAGATTATAATCTAACGGATTTTACAATCTTACGGTGACATATCCACTCCTACCACAAGTAAAATAATTATATTTAACTTAAATACATCCTTTTTTACTCACTAATAGTTAGCCCTTGACGGCGATCTCACCTGCTGGTATGTGATAATGCAGTCTAAGATGATAGCGGGCTAACCTGTTTGGGGTACGGCAGCTAAATTAAACCCATACCCCTAATCGGTTTCTACCCAAACGCTAAATCGCTTGGCCTTTGCCGGTAGAGAGGTACGAGTAACTAGCCACGGTCAAAGCTTAACCACCAGACCAGAGAAATATTAGAAATTATAAGTTCCCAAATCGATCCCAAATCGAATCGAAAGGCATATTACGAGAAGAATGATAGATATGCATGTGGAAGGAAAAAAGAGTAGAGGGAGACCAAAGAAAAGATGGATGGATTGTGTGAAAGAGGATATGCGTATAAAAGGTGTGAATGATAGGTTGACGGATAACAGAAGTGAGTGGAAGAAGAAAACATGTTGTGCCGACCCCACATAGCGTGGGACAAGGGCAGGAAGAAGAAGATAAGTTCCCAAATCGACCCAATATTTTTACAGACTTTCAAAAATTTGCTGCTAATTTTTAAATTAGCAGATTTGACTTTTATAACACAACTGCCCAAAAAATACTGTTTTCAGGGTTCATGTATGTATGTGAGTTTCTTTATTCCACCATAACTTCTTAATGCGCGAACAGATTTGGATGTATGGGGTATCGTTAGAATCCTTACATCATCCCGTGTGACACTGGCTATAAATTTTTTTGAAAAAATAATTTTATTGACAGGGCAGTTGTGTTTTTAATTTTTTTAATTTTTTTTTATTAGTTTTAGCTTGTCGTATTAAATTTTATCGATTTGCGAGCAAAGAAAAGCGAAAAAAAATTGAAATACATTGAAATTAAAATTAAAACTAAATTATAAACTAAACAACAATATCATCCAAACCGCTGCAGAGGCAATGTGCCCAGAAAGCTGGCTGCGTTGCCCCGCTGAATAGCCAAACTTTATTCGTGAACCTTTATCTACGGTGATTTTTTTTAAAAGAACAGCTCTTTAAATCCATCGCGCTGAATTTACTCAAGTATATTACCTTAAAATATATAACGATAGTGATTGCACAGTGTCAAAAAATGAAACGAGAAAATTTTGTTTTAGGCAAGCAACGTAAGATCGACAGGAGCTTTGACGAGTTTTACACGGTGGCAGAGGACTCAGACGGCGGCCATGTCTACTCGTGCAAACTGTGCACGAACGTGTTCAAGAAGCGGGACTTCTTCAAACAACACTACCGCCACGTCCACTTAAAAATGCGTCCAAAGCTCATCGGATGCTACTTCTGCAAGGAGAAAGTCCCCGCGTACATGCGAGCGCAGCATCTGGAAAAGTTCCATGACGTGCCAGCGCCATCTTGCGGCGCTTGCGGGAAGAAATTCGCATTCCCCTTCCAAGTGTTAAGGCACCAGAAGATTTACCATATGGGGGAGAGGAAGTTCGATTGTAATATCTGCGATAAGACGTTCGCGACGCGCGCTAATCTCGGCCAGCATTTGATTAAGCATTCGAATGACAGGCCTTTCAAGTGTGACTTGTGTGAGGAGTCTTTTAAATGGAGGAAACACTTGAGGAGACACCTCTTGATACATAGTCAGAAGCGGAATTAAACCATAATAATGTTATTAACGTCCTAGTATAGTAATATGAAACTTTATTGCATATTGAGACAAAACACGAGTAAAATAATATAGTACATTGAAATGGAGCATCTATACGGAAGCACTTGTTGATACATTATAGTAGCAAAATTGAACCATAATAATGTTATTATTACCCTAGTATAGTAATATAAAACTTTGCAAATTGAGACAAAACACATAAGTAAAATATAATAGTACATAGGGATAGCATTAAAATTACAGGCTTTTCAAGTGTTATCTGTGTGAGGAGTCTTTAAAATGGAGAAGGCATCTAAGGAGGCACATCTTGATACAAAGTCACAAGCGAAATTAATCGTGCCGTGATTGAGTAATGAACATCCATCCATCCATTCCAACAAACTTTCGCATTTATAATATTAGTATTAGTAAAAAGTATTAGTAAAAGCTAAAAATTAACAACCGTATTATTGACTGCAAAACAGAAATCGCAAACACATTTGAGAATTTTTTTCGAAATATTCCAGTCACCACTACTAGTTTCCTTAACTCCTCGCCAACAGAAGCCCATAAACTTCTCAAGGATAGTGTCACCGAGTGCAGTGTGCTGTTTAAGTTTAGACATGTGACTCCATATGATATTATTAAAGTATTTAAATCTTTGCAACTTAAAAAAACCGGAGACCTATGGGGTATATCCGTAAAAATAATCGGCAATATTATTGATGTTATTGCACCATATCTTGCTCTAGTTTTTAATGAGTCTGTAAATTCAGGATCCTTTCCAAACCTTATGAAATGTGGTAAATTGATTCCACTTTTCAAATCGGGTAGCAAAAGCGATCCAAATAATTACAGACCAATTTCAATTTTACCAACACTCAGCAAGATATTTGAAAAAATTATGCTCAACCAACTGCTTCAGCACTTTAATTCAAATAAACTTCTTCACTCCGAGCAGTATGGTTTTACTAAAGGTCGATCGACAATTGATGCGGGCGCCGTGCTGTTAAAACATATATTCGACGCGTGGGAGAAATCACAGAATGCTATTGGTATTTTCTGTGATTTGTCTAAGGCATTTGATTGCGTTGAGCACGAGACGCTTTTAGTTAAGTTGAGCTACTATGGAGTCAAAGACACTGCGCTTGGCCTCATTGCATCCTACCTCAGTAATCGCATTCAAACAGTATGTGTCAACGATGTGAAGTCATCCGGATCAGCCTCACAAATGGGTGTCCCTCAAGGCTCCATTTTGGGTCCCTTCATGTTCCTAGTGTACATCAATGATTTGCCATATTTTGTCCGTAACACTTGCGATATTGTACTATTTGCTGATGATACGTCCTTGATTTTTAAAGTCGATAGACATAAGGACAACTTTGACGACGTAAATACTGCAATTTCTCAAGTCACGAACTGGTTTACGGTTAACAATCTACTTTTAAACACAAAAAAAACTAAATGTGTCGAGTTCGCATTGCCGAATGCCAGATCCACAAGTGATATAAAACTAATGGTAAATAATGACATGTTGAAAATAGAAGATACTACTGTGTTCCTGGGGGTGACCTTGGACGCAAAGCTTCAATGGGGCACCCATATATCAACACTTGCTGGCAAGCTTAGTTCTGCTGCTTACGCTGTCAGAAAGATTCGACAGTTAACTGACATCGAAACTGCCAGGATCGTATATTTTGCTTATTTCCATAGCATTATGTCTTACGGAATCTTACTGTGGGGTAAAGCGGCAGATATTCAAAAAATTTTTGTACTACAAAAAAGGGCTATACGAGCAATTTATAATTTAAAACCGCGTGATTCACTTAGAGAGAAATTTAAAGAAATTGGTATTCTAACAGTAGCCTCGCAATATATTTACAGTAATATAATTTTTGTAAAACAGCACATCCATAATTATAAAAAAAAATGCGATCTGCACGATAGGCCAACTAGAGGCCGTAATAAGCTCGTGACTCCATCGCTCCGCCTCAAAAAAGTCAGAAGGTCATTCGTGGGAATGGGCATTATTTTCTATAACAAAGTTCCACAACCTATTTTGGACTTGCCAATAAATAAATTTAAGAAATCCATTAAAAGTATGCTCCTGAAAAAAGCTTATTATACTGTTGAAGATTATGTAAATGATAGAGGAGCATGGATTTGATCGCTCCAGCAATGCTGGGGACAGCGGTTACTTATTATAAATTAGTGTTTGAATATTAGTATTCAATTCGATGCTTTGATACGGGTAGACTGAGTATGTCACGCTCTCTTTAAACATTTCTGTGGTGGTGTCGTGTGGTGCGGGTTGTTACGTTCCCTCAAATATGGTCGAGCGAAGCAATGGCTGGATCATGCGTCATGCTCGTGAACGGGTGCCACCGGCGGGAATGGGGCTACTTTCTGTCTGCCCGTCTTTGACATGAATTGAATAAACAAATTTAAGAAATCCATTAAAAGTATGCTCCTGAAAAAAGCTTATTATACTGTTGAAGATTATGTAAATGATAGAGGAGCATGGATTTGATCGCTCCAACAATGCTGGGGACAGCGGTTACTTATGTACACATTGATATAGTAATTGTAAATGAATTATTTAAAAAGAGCAACCACCGAGTTTCTTGCTGGTTCTTCTCGGTAGGAATGGCATTCCGAACCAGTGGTAGATTCACTTGACGATTCAAAAGTACTTGTAAAAGTTTATTTGAATAAAAAAAATATTTGATTTGATTTGATTTGATTTGAGTATAGATAGATAGAACAATTGATTAAGATAGCAGGCTGTTTAAGTTAAGTGTTATTTGTCTGTGTCATAGTTGAAGACCCGGAGAAGTGACATAGGCTATATTCAATACTTTTAAACTCGGGGAATATCAAAGGGTTCCCTGGGATTAAAACCTGGGGAAAAAAACGTAATGTAATATGTGTGTATGACTGTATGTGTTATATAATCGTAGCGTATAGCGTGTTAAATAATCGGACGTACCCTAACACTGTGTTTTGACTTTTCATTGTACTTTACCTGACAAAAAGATCTTATAAATACATCTATATCTAATATATTAGTATTATAAATAGTTACAACGTCCACGACTTACTCCGCGTGAAAAGCAAAATTTTATCGCTTTTAGTGTTGTAAAAATATTTAGTTTTTTTTTCTTTTTTTATTACATATTTTTATTTATATTTATTAGTGTTATTTGTAACCCTAGGGTAGTAAGTGCATTTTGTTATTAAAAAAATATAGAATGTAACATTGTAAGTTTTGTAATAATAATTTAAAACTTACGCACCTACCTAATAAATGCCTTATAATTTAGATTAGGTATTAACATTGATGTATAATTCTAGCACCCATATTTCGATGGGTTTTAAGTATTATTGCGAAGACATATTAAAGAATTTAGTACAATAAATGCTTTAGAACAAAAAATATACTGGTATCATTTATTCTACCGAAATTTAAAATACCTACATCACTTTTCTTTCATATTACAACTACAACTAGATTTTTCCACAAACTTCGCGAAATATGGATTTTTTAGCTGTTCTTTGACACAACTTATAACACCATTTTTGAAGCGGAACTTCTTTAGCGATTAAAAATTGCGATTTAAAATTTAGATGAAACGAAAAAGAGACAAAAATATCCATAATATAGCCTGCGAGAGAATGAGATGGAATACAATTTATGTTTATCTCATTCTCTCGTAGACTACTTTCTGAAGTTTCACTTCTGCCGTGCCGTGAATTGCACACACACACTTTTTTTTTGTTTTCATAGTGAGTGAAGATTAAAACACAAATAAAAATGTCGATAGGTTGTATCGATACTCGAATTTTATATCTGTTTTCTGAACCGATGTAAGGATCCGAGACGTATCCATAAGTGAGATAAAAAAAATCTAACATGAAATATATAATTTTGAGCATGAGTTTGACCATTCTTCTATAACCTTTACCAATGACTTTACTATTTTCCCTGAAACTTGAATAGTATATTGGGTGCCTAAGAGATTTTTTCAGACGAGGATGAAGTTGCCTGTCTGAAATCGTGTTTCATCCGACGTCACACGCAATTTTTCATATAATCCGCATCAAAAGTGCGAGTTTTATTAAAATTGTAGTTCGTATTTCTTTGAGTTGCTAGGTTGTTGTTTACAAATAGGTCTGATATCTGTCAGTTTAGTTGATGGTTAAAATGAAAATTATAAAGGCTTAAAAGAAACAAAAGATACTCCGACAGGATTGAAAGGCCCTGCTACGTCATTCAGCGGGTAGAAAATCATCGAATTCTGCCCGCATGACGTATTCGTCTGAAATTGACTATTTTTGGGTGGCTCAGCAGGCAATTAAACTCGCACTATCAATGCAGGTTATATGAAAAGATACTTACATTTTTGGTTGTCTTTTTTAGGGCTACCCAACGTGGACAACTTCTGCAAGCTAACATTGGAAGAGGACGGCACGACTGGATACACCTGCAACTTTTGCAACAAAACCTTCAGGAACATCAGCTATTTCAGAATTCACTACCGTGTTGTGCATCTTAAGTTAGATTTACGGAGATGTCGTCTTTGCGGCGAGAAATTTGCTCGAGAGAAGCTCTTCTTTCACATGGAGGAAAAGCACGGAGTTCCAGCGCCCACATGTGGCGCGTGTGGGAGGAAATTCAGTCGAAAGCACCTCGTATTGAAACACCTGAAGTTTTTCCATATGGGAGAATCCAAGCATCGATGCGAAACTTGCAACAAACGGTTTATTGATACGGGTGCGCTAAATAAACACATGAAAATACACGTGCCTGAGAAGCCTTTCGTTTGTGACATATGCCAAAAGGGGTTTAAGACGAAGTCTCAGTTGAAAACGCACATCGGGATCCATTACAATATAACGCCGTATGCTTGTCAGGTCTGCTGGAAGACGTTCGTTCAGAAATGCAATTGGAAGACTCACATGCTAACGCATCATCCCAATATTCGGTTGGATTGTTAATATGCAGTACCTGGATGATTTTCTCGGCTTGTTTCGATTCAACACCATCGTTTTCTCGACCCATAGCTAGCACACTACTATTCTCTCAGAATGCTAAATATAATACGCCAGTGCAATAAAGTACATTTACATTAAATTTTCGTTTTGTTTCATTTCTAACAGTTTTTTATATAGGTATTTGATAATATGGCTTCCGGTAACTTATTGTTACTTTTAGTGTTTTTAGAAAGTGACTGCCGAGTTTCTTTCCGGATCGTCTCAGCAAAATCCGCTTTTTGAACCTGTGGTACAATCCAAGACGTATCATAAGTGAGATAAGTTATCTAACACGAAATAATTTTGAGTATGAGTTTGACAAATCACCTGTAACGTAGGTATATTCTTTTGACGACTTCCTGGCGTAGTGGTTAAGCGCTGTGTTCTTATCGTGAGAGATCTCGGGCTTGGGTTTGTGTTTTGAGAAAGTAACATGCCGGCTCTTCTCAGTAGAATCTGGTTTCTGAAACGATAGTGGAATCCAAGACGTATCATAATATCTGACATAAGTTATCCAAAGTACATGAAATAAATAACTTTAAGCTCGTTGGATTTACTTGATAAATCTTCCATAACGTTTAACATTTACATTTTAATTCAATTTCCCCGAAAGTTTGCAGCAGGTGAATACATTGTTCATTTTCTTTTTTAGGACCACCTAACGTAGACAAGTTCTTCAAGCTAACATTGGAAGAGGACGGCACGACTGGATACACCTGCACCGCTTGCAACAAAACCTTCAAGAAACGCGGCTCTTCCAGACAACACTACCGTCTTGTGCATCTTAAGCTTACTTCACGGCGCTGTCGTCTTTGCGACGCACTAGTTCCTCAATGGAGGTTCGTCTTTCACATGGAAGAGAAGCACGGAGTTCCAGCGCCTACATGTAACGCGTGTGGGAGGAAATTCAAGAAAAAGCACCTCGTATTGGAACACCAGAAGTTCTTCCATTTGGGAGAATCCAAGCATCGATGCGAAACTTGCCACAAACAGTTTATTGACAATAGTGCGCTGAAGACACACATGAAAATACACGTGCCTGAGAAGCCTTTCATTTGTGACATATGCCAAAAGGGGTTTAAGACGAAGGCGCAGATGAAGACGCACATCGGGATCCATTACAATATAACGCCGTACGCTTGTCAGGTCTGCCGGAAGACGTTCGTTCAGAAATGCAATTGGAAGACTCACATGCTGACGCATCATCCCAACATTAAACTTCATATTTAATATCTACATAGTATCTGGGTGATTTTTTCGGCTGGTTTCGTTTCATCATCATCGTCTTCCCTATAGCCAGCACAATACTATTCTCTCAGAACGCGAAGGATTTGAATTGATTACACCACGATTCATCAAATTTTGATTACATATTTGGTGTGCAATATTATAGCAAATTTACATAAAATTTTCGTTTCTTTATATATGTCCACAAGAAATAATTATGTGTAAGTAGGTTTTGATATTTGCTAAAATTGCTACCGGTAACTATTATTTCTCTTTCTCCTCTTCCCCCGGACCCTCGGCAAAGAGTAGACGTGTTTGTTATGTTTATTCCGTTCATTTAAATTCATTTTAAACTTTAATTCGGCGAAATAATTAACGCGAGTGTACCAGGAGCACATAAAAACGAAGAGTTTAACCGCTATTACAGATTGCACACATAGGCAAATTCTTATTGCACACATTGCCTTTCGCTTACTACGGTTAATCACGCCACGCCGTAGAGGACACAGGTAGAGGAGGACGGCTATTGATTACATATCCGCTGCGCGTCGAGAACAAGTGAGATAACGTGACGTCGGCGCTTGCACATCTTCATTTCACGCGATCGTGCTGGTTACATTCGTGCACTGCTCATCGCTTCAACTAATTTGGACTCTATTTGTATGGACCATAAGAGTGAGTGTTGCCTGGTGTTTATGAACGTACTTTTCATAAGAAGAAGAACTGTTTAACTTTTCACTCATGCCACAAAAGAAAGTTCCTGCCCTGCCTTCATCAGGCTTACAAGTTGACTCGGACTCCAACCTAAGTTCTACTGCGATGACAGATACTGACACACAAGAGAACCCAGTTACCATGTCTAAACCGCGGTTACGGAAGAGACAACACGATGACGATTTGAGTGTTTTTATGGCAGACATGAAGAAAATGTTTCAGGAGTTCAGATCACAACAGGAAGAAAATTTCAGGGCTTTCCAAAAATCACTGTTTGTCACAATCGAGGATATAAAAAAGCAAAATGGGGAAATTAGATCCTCAATGGAATTTTTATCTAAACAATACGAAGGCATACAGAAGAAAATAGAAAAAATCGAAAAAGAGAAAAAAGGATTTAGTTACAGCATAGAACAGATTGAAGAGAGGATAGAGTCTTTAGAGAAAAAATTTAAGTCACCCTGCCTAGAAATTAGAAACATCCCTACCAAGAAATCCGAAAGTAAGTCACAACTTTTAGATCTGACGCAAAAATTAAGCCTGGCGTTGAAAGTGCCTCTGGAAAGCTATGAAATCCGTGATGTCTATAGGGTGAACTCTAAGCCTGAAACAAATAAACCCATAACCATAGAATTTGCCTCTGTAATTACAAAAGAAAAGCTTTTACATGCATTTAAAAACTATAACAGGGAACACCGAGGCAGTGATAGGCTGTGTACAAAAACCTTAGAGCTTGACTGTCCTTCCCAGCCCATATTTATTTCGGAGGCCCTCACCTTTAAGTCAAAAAGGCTCTTTTACCAAGCACGAGAGTTTGCTAAAGCAAACGATTATAGTTTCTGTTGGACATCCCATGGAAAAGTCTACTTGCGTAAAAGGGAGGGGGCTCCTTTTATTTATATTAAGTCGGAACAGAGCTTTACAAACCTAGTTGGAGGAGAAGTTAAATGACTAGCAAATACAAGGATTATTTTTCAATATTATTGTATTTTATGCATGCTTGTAATCTACGCTTTTACACAAACCATTATTATCATTTGCCAATTATTAAACTATGTTGTAAAATGTCTAACGTTACACAAAAACTTTACTACACGTCTAAACTACTCTCACATACCACAAATTTTACATTGTCACTTTCACACTACCCTAAGTCAAGAGCTGTTAAATGTGTTCGCTTATAACATTTTTTTTTTTTTTCAAGTGGATCTTTCAAAAGAAATATCGATATAAATTATTTTGGGCCCTCTTCTTCTCTCGATCATTTTTTTTTTTTCATGAAATATAATGGATAGCAACTTAACAAATGTGCATGAAATTGACAATTCAGAGATCTCGCAGTCATTCCAGTGTGATGTTGAGGATTTACCTAAACATTTACATATTAAAAAACAAGATATTACAGTTATATCTCAAAATATTAGGAGCATTTATAGTAACATAGACGATCTACAAATTACTCTTTCAACTCTTAATTTTGATCCGGACATTATTGTCTTAACAGAATGCTGGTTAAACACTAATAAACCTATACCA
This sequence comes from Erebia aethiops, assembly GCA_923060345.2. NCBI lineage: Eukaryota > Metazoa > Arthropoda > Insecta > Lepidoptera > Nymphalidae > Erebia > Erebia aethiops. The sequence goes on along the minus strand of OV281084.1, from coordinate 8,013,698 downwards.
ATATTACAGGGGTATAACTCCTTTGCAACAACAAACCAATTGAACCAAAATGATGGAGTCGTTATTTATACAATAAAATCACTAACTGTTAATCCTAGCGAAATAATTTTACTGGATGCCTCATGTATGCAAATAGAACTTGACAGAAACATTATTCTAGGGATTTATCGCTCACCCTCCAACGCCTACGCAGATACTTTTATCGATTCTCTAAACAGCTACTTGGGTAATCTAAAAACGCATAAAAATTTAATATTAACTGGAGATATCAATATAAATATCACCCCAAAATTAACTGAACAAAGTTACGAACGAAACAACAGGTCGAATTATTTAAATATGCTCTCCACCCATGGATTATTACCAGGACACGTACTGCCAACAAGAGAGGCTAATTGTCTAGATCACATCTTCCTGAAAATAAACAAAAATAAAGTTTCTGCGTATACAGTTGTCCTAAATACTACAATCACAGACCATTCGATGATTCTTCTTAATTTAAAATCGGTCAGAAACAAAATTCAAGCCCCAAAAACTAAAACTGTAACAAATTTTAACGACTCATTAAATAGCCTTGCTTTAAAAAACCTTCCTTTGCTACTTTTTAGTAATGATCCTAACTTCGTAATTGAACAGCTTATTCTGAAAATAACAGAGTCTTTACAAGAGAATACTAAAACAGTTAAAATCCCTAAAAACAAACGTATCATTAAACCTTGGATTACAACAGGTATCCTTAGATGTATTAGAAACCGAAATAAAATGCAAAAGAAGTTAAAACTTAATCCGCTAGATGAAACTTTAAAAATATCTTACAAACGTTACCGTAACTACTGTAATAGTCTTATCAAGAAGCTTAAACATAAATACGAAAGAGACCAATTAGTTAAATCTTCAAGAAATTCTAAAGCGCTTTGGAAAAATATAAAAAATGTAACTTATTTAACTTCAAATAGGTCAGATAATACCCCATTATTGAATATCAAGCCATCCCCTACTGACTCAGTCAACGACGTAAATAATTTTTTTGCTAATATTGGAAAATCCCTTGCAGAGAAAATAATTTCAGGAAATAGCTCTAATTTTAATATTAATTCAGAAATATCTCACCTCCAACTCTCGTCCTTTGTTCTTCTGGATACCTCAGTCCACGAAATACACAGCGTGATATCTGGACTAAAATCTAACAGTTCAGCAGGGTGGGATAACATCTCGACTAGTTTTTTAAAACTGGCCAGAATTGTGGTCGCTCCGATTATCTGTCACCTTACAAACCTCTGTTTTGCAAGTGGTACTTTTCCGTCTCCCTTAAAACAAGCTATTATCACACCAGTTCATAAGAATGGTGACAGAAATGATGTTAACAACTACAGACCAATATCTGTCCTTCCAGCAATCTCGAAAATACTAGAAAAATGTTTGAATAAAAGGTTGGTTAACTACTTAGACAGATACAATTTAATTTCTACTTCTCAATTTGGCTTTAGACAGGGAAAATCTACCGAAGATGCTATTATTAATTTAACCTCTAAAATTGTTGAGAAACTTGACCAAAAGAAAAAGTGTTTGTGTGTATTTTTAGACTTAAAAAAAGCGTTTGACACCGTTTCTGTCACCATCCTTGTAAACAAGCTGGAACGAATGGGAATTCGAGGGATACCACTGAAACTTTTTAACAGTTACCTAAGTGATCGCAAACAAAGAGTCAAAATAGGACAATATGTTAGTTCTGAGATAGATATAGCTTATGGAGTGCCTCAGGGAAGTGTTCTGGGGCCAACCCTGTTTCTAGTCTACATTAATGGATTATGTAACCTTGGTTTAAATAATGGTCAGGTTTTCTCATATGCTGACGATACCGCTATTGTGTTTTCTGGCAGCACCTGGGAAGAGGTACAGAGGACGAGTGAGGAAGGCCTCGCTAAGATATCTGCTTGGCTTAATTCAAATTTATTAACCCTTAATGTAACTAAAACTAATTATATTTGTTTTTCGATTAAAAATAATATGCAACCAAATAATGATTTAACTGTTAAGATACATAATTGTGGAGACACCTATAGTCAAATTTGCTCTTGTCCACCTATAAATAAAGTAACTTCTACTAAATATCTGGGTGTTATCCTGGATCAAAGATTGTCCTGGTATCCTCAAATAGAACTTGTGGCAAGTAGGGTAAGGAAACTAACCTGGATTTTCAAGAAATTGAGACACATCGCCCCAACTGACTTACTACATAAAATTTACGTAGCTCTTGCCCAATCAATTATTACATACTGTATACCAGTTTGGGGAGGTGCTGCAAAGACTAGATTCATTGAAGCAGAAAGAGCTCAGCGCTTTTTACTGAAGGTAATGCATTTTAAGCCTTATCGATACCATACTGATATGTTGTATTCAATAAGTAATGTACTCACAGTAAGGCAATTATATGTCCTTTTCGCTATCCTTAAGTTACACAAAACTCTATATTTTGACCCAAGTATTTTAAAGAAAAGAACAAATAATACTGTTGTGGAACTAGTCCATGCAAGATCTGCCTTTGCTGGGTATCAATACCGACATAAATCTACTTACTTATATAATAAAGTTAACAAAATCCTGAACATTTACCCAAAGAAAATTCATGACTGTAAAAGAACACTTAAAGACTGGCTAAAAACACTATCTTTTGATGAAACGGAGGCTCTTCTGCAGATTGTTCGGTAGGTGTAACTGTGGCTTTAACTGGAATACATGGATACGCACACTCATACAATACACTCATATACTCTCTCTCACACACACACACACACACACACACACACACACACACACACACACACACACACACACACACACTCACTTGCATGCCTGCATGATTATAACCTGTATCAAAATTGTACCAATATTTAATTATTGTTAAAATTGGAAGAGCTAGGCCTTCTGACACAGGTATTCTTATGCTTAACAGAAGGCCTCAGCCACAATAACTTGTTAATATTGTATATGGTAATAAATCATTTTCATTTAAATCATTTTCATTTCTCTCATTTATTTGCATGACTCACTAGCATGAAATATGTACATGAATATATGAAATACTACTCAAAAATAATTGATATGAAGTGGGTGCCACCCGCTGCGAGGCCCAACCCACCAACCCAGCACCCAAACACCCAAGCAAGGACCCAAGCAGCCGGTGGTCAGGGCTCCAGAGAAAGGAACCTCCTCACAATTCGTGCTATCTCGAGAATAACCGCCTTCTGTATCTGACCCATAATCTAACAACCAAACCAAAGCTTCTGAAAATGTTGGTTGAAACTTTTCGCAATAAGGCTGTTGACTGATACAACCATCGGCACAAATGCTGAGCCAATCCCACCACATGGTGGTAATCTTGTGAGCAAGGTCCAAGTGTTTCGATACTTTTTCCTTTTCTGCTCTCACCAGGTTATGATCATCTGGATTAGCGACATAAAAAATAGCGTTTATGTCAACAGTAACTCTTTATCAAACTTAAAAACGCGCTTCTAGTAGGTATGTCGTGACGACATCAAAGTTCAACGTACGTTTTTTTCTTTAAAATATAATTTAAAATGATTATCAAAATTAAAACTCACCATAGATGTGAATTTTAGGTCTTGACACTCTATATCAGTAAGATTTTTTTTAAATATGGGCATCATACCTATTATTGTTTGTTTGTTGTTGTTACGTTCCCTCAAATATGGTCGAGCGAAGCAATGGCTGGATCATGCGTCATGCTCGTGAACGGGTGCCACCGGCGGGAATGGGGCTACTTTCTGTCTGCCCGTCTTTGACATGAATTGAATAAACAAATTTAAGAAATCCATTAAAAGTATGCTCCTGAAAAAAGCTTATTATACTGTTGAAGATTATGTAAATGATAGAGGAGCATGGATTTGATCGCTCCAGCAATGCTGGGGACAGCGGTTACTTGTGTACACATTGATATAGTAATTGTAACTGAATTATTTAAAAAGAGCAACCACCGAGTTTCTTGCTGGTTCTTCTCGGTAGGAATGGCATTCCGAACCAGTGGTAGATTCACTTGACGATTCAAAAGTACTTGTAAAAGTTTATTTGAATAAAAAATATTTGATTTGATTTGATTTGATTGCTCGGCACGCTGAACGATCAACCAGCATTATATCTGAGGTGCAATCATGTAAGGATTGCCGATCCAATCTTTAAAGTAAAATTAACCATAATAACATTGAATTAGAGCTCAATTTCGTGTATCCATTCTCATACGTTTAGGTATGTACGATACCCTAAGTAAGTTTGTAAGTATGGCTTGAGTTATCGCCCAAGGATGGGAAAAGTCTCTTATAGTTTTGATAGCAATGATGCGAGAGCCACTCAACGAGCAATTAATATTATTTTGTGAAATAAATAACAATAAACTGTGTTCATTAGTAGTACCTGCTTAGTACCCAAACTGGGAATCTCACCGAAATTCATGATAAAATTTAACCCAATCTTTATTTTCATGTCACGTACCTAAATACGACTTTGACGATAACTTAATTGTACTTTTATTATATGTAAGCTAAAAAGAAAATATTATTTCTATGGAACTTTTTAATAATCGGTGCCTACTTCTTCGGAATTCTTCATATTTATGGTACTTTTTATTGCATTATTTTTAAAAAAAGTTCTTAGTTAATATATTTTTCATTGTTTCTTTTCTAGGCCAAAGAACCTATAAATACCGAGACTTCCGAGAAACATTCGAGGATGGTGAAAGACGTTTCACCTGCAACGTGTGCAGCAAACCCTTCAAGAAGATACAGCTTTTCACACAACATTACAGCCACGTACATCTCAACCTGCGGCCAAAGTTGCGCAGCTGCCATCTTTGTGACATTAAAGTGAAAGGCGCACAGCGCCCTTTCCATATGGAAGAACACCACGGAATTCCAACACCGTCTTGTGGCGCTTGCGGAAAGAAATTCGGCCAAACCTCCCAAGTTTTGAGACACCAAAAGTTCTACCATATGGGTGAATCTAGATACCGATGTGAACAGTGCAATATGGGGTTCATTTCCAGCCACCAATTAAAAGTGCATATGGTAAAACATAAACCAGAAAAACCCTTCAAATGTGACTTATGCCAGAAGGCTTTCAAGCGGAAAAAGACCTTGAAGACTCACGTCATGATACATACCGGTGCAAGACCCCATGTGTGCCAGGTATGCCAGGCGGCGTTTACACAACACAGCAGTTTGACATACCACATGTCTAAGAGGCATCCTAATGCTGTGCCCCAAACGGGAACTCCAGCTATAATAGAAAAGTAAGAAAGAAAAATCTTTATTGGGACTTAACACGTTATTTGTAAAAAAACTACTAAAAAACTGTATACTTATCACTTACTTTACTTGTATGTTTACTTACTTACTTTACTTAACTTTTATGTTTGTGTTGTTTATACATGTCAGCATGTACCTAGTTAGTATGAAAAATATTGTTTTACTTTCTATCGTAATAACTTAAACTAATATAACTGGATATGCTGCGACTTTTCATAATGTAACCATCATTGTAACATATATTCAGACAAATAAATGAATTCTATGTAGGAGAGTTTTGGAAGGTGAAGATAAACCAGATTTTAGCTGGAGAAAATACACAATTTATTGTAGCTATTGACGGTATAAAACATTGAGTGTCACAGTATACAAAGAGTCAAAAAATAAAAACGTATTCCAAACAAACTACCTTTTAAATTCAAATTTACTGCTATATACAAAACAAATAAGTTTGTATATCCGACACGCCCCTATAAATTTAAATTTAAAGATATTCAAAAGAAAAACTCAGCTGGCCTTAACACCTAAAACATCTAAACACTTATTGTGTTTAACAGTAGATAATGGCTTAGTAAGCACATCAGCTAACATGGATTCAGTGGGTACATGTCTCAACTCAATGTCGTTCTTGTCCCTCAAAACCTCCTTCACGTAATGATACCTAATATCAATGTGTTTGCTACGTGCATGAAACACTGGATCCTGAGCTAAAAATATAGCCCCTTGGTTATCGACATGAACAATCTAACAGTATCCAGTCTAGCAACAGGCGCAAAGGTTTTCTCATAGTCGACTCCATACCGCTGGCTAAAACCTTGAGCTACAAGCCTCGCCTTTTTCTTCCAAGACTTGTCGACATTTTGCTTCGACGTCAAAACATAACGGCAACCATCGACATTCCTATTTTGCGGTCTTCTGATTATCTCCCATGTACCTTTCTGAACTAGGCTTCTGATTTCAGATAAAATGGCTTCCTCCCATTCAGGTTTATCACTACTCTTTAAAGCATTCTTTAAAGTAATTTCAGCTGAACCTGCAAAATTTTCAACTTCATTTTTATCAGCAGAAATGATCGGTTGTGTAACTTCAGTCATTTGATAAATTTCCTTCGGATGGCCTACACTACCTGTGCGTAAAATCCTAGGTCTACCAGGAGCTCTCTTCATCAACCTCTGTTGATTATCACGACCTATTTCTTCAGACACCTGTTCATTTTCTGCAGGTCTTGACGAAGAATCATCTTGATCATCTCCAGGATTTTCTTGACATTCACTCCATATTTCTTCATTAGTCTCTACTCGGTCTGTCTCATTCTCGCCCCTATGTTCTTTAGTTATATGTGTCTATGAGTATGAAGGAGGCTGTATATCTCAATAGCTTGTTGAAGGAACTAGGAATCATGAGGTACGCTCGAGTGATTGTTCATGTCGATAACCTTACAGTACCCTTACCTTTTATAACAGTACTTACATGCGTAGCTAAAGTTAGTTCTCCGCTAATCATTGCCAAAGTGCCACCGAACTTACTTGCATCATTACAAAGGTGAGACGTGCATCCACTGTCTAAAATCCATTCGTACTTTTGAACATTTACAGCATAAGAAACTTCTAAATCTGAAACATTAAAAGTAGTTAGAGTTTGATTTACACAATGTATTTCTTCAGCCTTCAGGGCATTTTCACCTACTTTCTTTTTGCAATCAGATGCTTTATGTCCAGGTTCGTGACATTTAAAGCATTTGTACTTAAAACCTTCATTCTTTTCCGTTTCTCTAGTCTTAGTACTCCTTTTAGCGCCTCTCTTTCCTTTCTTGAAGTTTTTATTCACGTTTGTATACATAACGCGTTCATTCTGAATTTTATTCGCCTGCCTCGACTCGTACTCTTCCAATATTTTAATTTTTAATCCCTCTGGTTTCGGCAACTCGGCTCTCGACTCAATAGCACATCTAAAGCTTTCGAAATTTCCGGGTAAACTGTACAGCAACATTATAGACAGCAAATCATCGTTGATCTGTATACCCATATCTCCTAGCTTATCAACAGCATCAAAAAAAGTATTCAAATGTTCGTGAACATTTCCTGTTTCCGCCATCTTGTGCAATATCAACCGTTTTAAAAGTGTCGCTTTCTTAGCAGGCCCTTTCGAAATATAAATTGACTCTAGCTTCAGCCATACTTCTCTCGAGGTGTTACAGCTCCTAATATGTCGTAATTCGCTTCCACTCATCGATAAAATTATGTCCGCTTTAGCTTTCTCGTCTTCTACTTCCCATTTTTCAGCCTCTATAACTTCAGCTGGTTTCAGTACTTTACCATCTACGTACTTCCAACCATCATTTTTAATTAAAATAGCTCGTATCTGTATTTTCCAACTATCATAGTTGTCCTTGTTCAAGGGCTCGATTCGCATCATGTTGCTCGACATCGCACTTGATACTCGATCAGCTACTCCGTCTCTTATCGACTTTAAAATCAGATTTTATCCTCTACATACGATTACTCTTCTCGTATCACAATCCTGGGCCCATAACCAATGTAGGAGAGTTTTGGAAGGTGAAGATAAACCAGATTTTAGCTGGAGAAAATACACAATTTATTGTAGCTATTGACGGTATAAAACATTGAGTGTCACAGTATACAAAGAGTCAAAAAATAAAAACGTATTCCAAACAAACTACCTTTTAAATTCAAATTTACTGCTATATACAAAACAAATAAGTTTGTATATCCGACATTCTAATCTTGTTCTATTCTATTCTTAAAAATTACAAGTAGATACTGTAAAATTTCGGGACAAATATACACTGGCTGCCATTATATTAGCGCACTAGTGCGAAACTGAATTCTTCTCCGCACTTGCACCATTATTAGGCGTTTTTTTAGGTAACTGCTATAATGATTTTGTTGCCCAAGAGAGATAAAAGTCTACTTATAGTAATTTTATAGCGGTGAAGTGACTTAACGAACATATGTGTGTATTACAATAATGTTTACATAAGTGTTGCACTTTGACTATACACCACAGAACTAGCTACTTACTACAGAAGTTAACTGTTTAATTTAGTTAAAATAAAATTTTGTTCTTACAAAACACATCGTTTCTTTAATTGTCTATCTTCCTGACCATAGAAAGGGATAATTTGTATCAACGTCGTTCACTGATAGATCTCCATTGCTGTTTGGTAAACAATTTAATACCTACCTCCGCAAAGCTACAATTTATCATTCTAATATATAACAATAAACTGTACCTTGTATTTTCTAGTGGTAGTTTTGGACAAAATGTGAAACCAAAATTTGCTTTTATGCCACGTGAATACGATTCTAACGAGGACTCCCTGATTTTGTCTTTACTGTATATAAGCTTTAAAGCTTTATAGAATGTTACAATGTGATTGACATAATTATTCAAATAGTGAAAACATTTATAATTTTTTGTTTCTTTTCTAGGCCAAAAAGTGTATAAACACGGAGACTTCCGAGAGACATTCGAGGAAGGCGAGAAACGTTTCACCTGCAACGTTTGCAGCAAATCCTTCAAGCAGCAGCAACTTTTCGCGCAGCATTACAAACACGTACATCTCAAGAAGCGACCGGATTTGCGCAGCTGCCTACTGTGTGACATTAAAGTGAAACAGCACAAACGTTCGTTCCATATGGAAGAATGCCACGGAGTTCCAGCGCCGTCTTGTGGCGCGTGCGGAAAAAAATTCGCCCAAATCTCCCAAGTTTTGAAACACCAGAAGTTCTACCACATGGGCGAATCTAGATACCGATGAGAACAGTGCAATATGCGTTTCTTTACGAGTGACAAATTAAAACTACATATGGTAAAACACCAGCCAGATAAGCCCTTCGAATGTGATATCTGCCAAAAGGCTTTTAAGCGGAAGAAGTCCTTGCAGACTCACATTATGATACATACCGGTGCGAGGCCCCTAGTCTGTCAGATATGCCAGGCGGCGTTTACACAACACAGTAGTTTGAAATACCACATGACTAAACGACATCCCAATGCTGTACCCTAACCTAGAACTTAATATCTTTAAAAAGTAAGAAATTAATATCTTTATTGGGCAAAATCACTTTTTGTAGAGCGCTTAAAAATAATTATGTAGACGAATGAGATTCTAATGTTGAAAATGTGTTAGGTAGAGGTCATATAGTTATTAATATTTTAACGTTAAACTTGGACTAAGATGACGGCATTGAAACAGCTGTTCTTTTATATGGCGGCCATTGTATTACCGCACTAGTGCGAAAATGAATACGGCTTGGCTTGATAACAAACAAAGTTGCATGGAAGCAATCGACTTTGTGTCCAGCGCGCCACAGGATAGTATAATAACTTACACTACTGTACATTATGTATATCTACTTATTGTAATGTCTTGCTTTTTAAAAAGAGCAACTGCTGAGTTTCTTGCCGGCTCTTCTCAGTAGAATCTGTTTTAAGCACACTAATTCTACTACAGAAGTGAAATGTGTATAACAATTAGTGTTAAAGGCTGATAAGTAATAAAATTCTGTTATTACGAAAAAAATTGTTTATTTAACTGGCAATCTTCCTTACCCTAGAAATGGATAATTTGTATCATCATCATCACCACCCGCGGAAACCAAACAAACCTCAATACCATCAACTAGTTGTTTTTAAACCTAAACCTAAACCGGAAATAACGTTTAGCTCCTTAGACTGTGTTAGTACTTACTTATACCCAAAAGGAATACCTATCAAAATTCTGGACAAGACTGAAAACCAACAATTTATCATTGTGATATATAACAATAAATTGTACCTAAATAGAGGTCTAGAGTGGTTCAAAACTGCTATAAATCCATAGCACGCTACGGACTATAAACTATAAAATTTTAGCATGCTTTTAAATACCCTATGTTATAACACGCTTTTTATAAGAAAGCGTGTGGGCGACTGGCAGGCGCGATAGGTATATCTTGCAGCGCGCTACCGTCGCGCGTCGTAGTTTTTGAACATCCGGTATCCGGCCGGATATTGAGCTACTATCCGGTATCCGGTCGGATACTAAATTTACGCCGGATAGGCCGGATACCGCATAGTTACCGGATATCCGTTTCATCTCTAATATTAACCACCTCTAACTGGAACAATGTTTGAGGCAATGGAAGCAGTGATTGTCTAGTAATTACGACACCCGACCTATTGTTGTGTATTCGATTCGGGTTGTGGATTCGATCCCGGGGCACGCACCTCTAACTTTTCAGAGTTATCTTCGTTTAAGAAATTAAATATACGTATCACTTATTGCAAACGGTGAAGGAAAACATTGTGAGGAAGCCTGTACGAATGAGATTTCTCCATATTGTTCTGGAAGGTGTCTGAAGTCTGTCAATCACCTGGCCAGCTTGGTGGTCTATGGCCTAACCCTTCTTATTCCGAGAGAAGACTCGTGCTCAGTAGTGAGCCGGCAATGGGTTGTTTTTTTTATTTTATTCCACTACAAGATAGCTGTTAACTGCGATTTCACCTGATGATAAGTGATGATGCAGTCTAAGATGGCAACGGGCTAACCTGTTAGGGGTATGGAAGTTATATTCAACCCAAACCCCTAGTCGGTTTCAACACGGCATATCGTACCGGAAAACTAAATCGCTTGGCGGTAAGTCTTCGCCGGTAGGGTGGTAACTACCCACGGCCGAAGCCAGACCAGACCAGACCAAAAAAAGGAAAATTCAGAAATTATAAATTTCTGAATTGACCCTGCCGGGATTCGAACCCGGGTCCTCCGGCACAGCGCTCAACACTGCGCCAGGGAGGTCGTCAAAAATGTTATGAGAGAGAAATGGTACATACTCAAACCAGAGCATACTGACTACATATTACATACTAGCGAATGCCCGCTACTTCGTCCGCGTGGATTGAGGTTTTTCGGTTCCCGCGGGAACTGTTTAATTTTCCGGGATAAAAAGTAGCCTATGTGCTATTCCAGACTATAATCTATCTCTGTGCCAAATTTCAGCCAGATCCGTTCAGCCGTTGGGGCGTGATTGAGTAACAAACATCCATACATCCATACATCCATCCAAACTTTCACATTTAATATTATAAATGTGAAAGTTTGGATGGATGTATGGATTGGAGCTCAATTTCGTGTATCCATTCTTATACGTTTAAGTAAGTACGATACCCTAACTTTAACGATTTGATCGGCGATCCTTACATGATTGCACCTCAGACTTTCTTGCAAGTGGTGGTGGGTTTAACGTTTTGTTCAAAATTTTGAGTGACATTTTCAATATACATTTGGGGTATTATATACTTATTGACCGAGCGAAGCGAAGGTCTCTGAGTCTACTTGAGTGAATTTGCACTTGTCCGTCCGTCCGTCTGTCAGAGCCTTATAACTTCTGAATTACTGAACGTAATTACTTCAAATTTAAATATAATATGTAAACCGATCGCTCCAGCCGAATAGGGCTTAAAAAGTTACATAAATCTTTATTTCAGTGGGGGCTCTGCGAATGCGAAGTAAAATATTTTTATAGCGTTACATAGGGTTGCGGTATATCATTTTAAAGATAATTAGGAATAGAGTCCAAAAATTTTTTTTTTTAATTTTTCCCCTAAAATTGACGAAATGGGGGGCTTTCAAAGTGGAGATTTTTTAACGTCCAAAGTTGACCTCAGGACTCTCAATTTTCTGAAAGGCTGATTCTTAAACTTGATCAATTATTTCAATTATATCCTGTACTTGAACAACAAATACTAAAAGTAGATAATTATTATTAGGAAACGAAATTATTTAATTTTTAATGAGCTTCAGTATTGTTAACAGAACTTCACAATTATGTCAATAGATGGCGCTCTGTAAAAGTTTATTCGTTTGTGCTTACAAATAATAGACGTTAGCACCATCTCACGTGGAATCGAAAAATAGTCTACTGATAGTACTGATGTCTATGAACGTAACGCGCATTATAAAGTTCAGTTCGGGGCGAGCCACTAGTATTTCAAATATAAACCTAAAAAAATAAGGCATTAAAGTTTAATTACGAATGGACTATATTTATATTTAAGACCTTTTGTCTTTGTAACAACGCGAGGTGTCGCCGACGGTTATACAGCACTTATTAATATAAACCTTAAAACTAAGGCAAAAGTTTAATTACGAATGTACTATATTATTATAGGTACTTAAGACCTTTTGTCTTATGAAGAACGGTGTCGGTCACGCGTAATCCACATTTTTACCCCCTACCAAAAAGTGCTCAACGTGCCTAAAGAAGATTTCACTTTAAAAAAAAACCAAATTTGTTTTTATGCGACATGAATACGATTCTAACTCACTAACGAGGACTCCGTGGTTGTGGCTTTACTATATAAGGTTTATAGAATGTTACAATGTGATTGACATTATTATTCAAATAGTGAACACATTTATAAGTTTTTGTTTCTTTTCTAGGCCAAAAAGCGTATAAATACGGAGACTTCCGAGAGACAATCGAGGATGGCAGAAAACGTTTCACCTGCAACGTTTGCAGCAAATCCTTCAAGAACATAAAGCATTTCACGCAACATTACAGCTACGTACATCTCAAGCTGCGGCCGAAGTTGCGCAGCTGCCGTCTATGCGACATCAAAGTGGAAGTCCACAAACGTCCGTTCCATATGGAAGAATGCCACGGAATTCCAGCGCCGTCTTGTGGCGCGTGCGGAAAGAAGTTCCCCAAAATCTCCCAAGTTTTGAGTCACCAAAAGTTCTACCACATGGGCGAGTCTAGATACCGATGTGAACAGTGCAATAAGGCGTTCTTTACGAGCCGCAAACTAAAAGAGCATATGGTAAAACATGAGCCAGCAAAACCCTTAAAAAACCCCGTCAAAGGTGAGTTATACATGACTTTCTTTATACAGGCAACAGGGGCCCATGTTTGTTAGTACAATACAATCTTTAATAAAACTATGTTAGTATTTTATTTCTAGTACATAGTTATAGTAGTGTAGGAATTATCCCCGTACAAACGTCATGAAACGTCATGAAATAAGTCAAATTGATAGTTATCGAAATAATAAGCCTAACATTGATGATCATTTATAATTTAATTAAATAGGTAGGTACTTATAATAATCCACTACAGCCCATTCAAATCAAATCAAATCAAATCAAATATTTTTTATTCAAATAAACTTTTACAAGTACTTTTGAATCGTCAAGTGAATCTACCACTACAGCAAGAAACTAGGTGGTTGCTCTTTTTAAATAATTCATTTACAATTACTATATCAATGTTATTAACGTTTAACGTCCCACTGCTGGGCACAGGCCTCCACTCTCATAGGAGAGAGGGAATTGGAGCTTAGACGTGGGTCTAAGCTCCAATTCCCTCTCTCCTATGCTCCAATGCGTGTTGGCGGGCTTTAACTAAATCATGTTAGTGATAATAACCGGGACCGACGACTTAACGTGCTCTCCGAGGCAGGAGGGGTGAAAAACCCCCAATTTCCAACTCCGGGCTGACAATGAGAATTTTTTAACTGAAAAACGCAATACCTAACAAATTTTATGCCCGACCGGTAATCGAACCTAATATCTCGTGATCTGCAGTCTACTATGCTAACCGCTAGAGTCTAGACCAACGAGAAAAAAATCAACCAACCAAAAAAACTTAAACCACGCGGACGAAGTCGCGGGCATCAGCTAGTACATAATATATTATAGATAAAATACATATTATGCCACTATTACCTATACCTGATAGTAGGGGAGCCTGAGAGGGGATTTTTGGATTTACTCCAGCGCGGCACATTAATATAAAGGGGAATTATAATATTTTTAAACCTCTCTATCTTAATTTGACTCGCTCGAGTATTTTTGATGATCGATTTTATTTATTTACTATTCTGATCTGGTGCCCTAGACAGACCCAGAAATACAGGGCTCATATATGGTGAAGGTACTCTACTGGGTCCAAAGAATCCCCCTTTATATTAATCTGCCACGCTGGAGTAAATCCAAAAATCCCCTCTTGGGCTCCCCTACTATAATGCCACAACTCATACATACCAATATTTCCAGAAAATGTCCATATGTTCCGTTGTCTTTTCTAGGCGAAGTGATAGACGAAGACTACACGGAAACCGTCGACGAGACAGGCGAGAAAAATTACACGTGCAAAATCTGCTCGAAAACGTTCAAGACTCGTGGAGTTATAAAGCGTCACATGCGCGAGGTTCACCTCAAAATACGTAAGAGGTTAAGCGGATGCGACCTCTGTGACATGAAATTCCCTCACAATTTGAAGGCATTTCACATGGAAGAGCACCACGGAGTCACAATGCCATCTTGTGAGGAGTGTGGCAAGAAATTCGTTTTACCTTGCAAGCTAGAACAGCACCAGAAAATCTATCACAAGGTTGAAACTAACTACCATTGCGTTGTGTGTAACAGAACTTTTCTCACACGTTTCAAACTTACCGAACACCAACGACTGCATAAAGATTATAAGCCGTTTGCGTGCAAGATATGCCAGAAATCGTTCAGATGGCGAAGGAATCTGATGGAACACCTGAAGATACATGCGAACGACAAGCGGAACGTGTGAATAATATTAAATAAAAATTCTTTCCAAAAAACCGACTTCCAAAGCCACTGTAAAGTAAAAAAAATTGAAGTGAAAACGAAATTATTTAAAAAAAATTAAATTTATTGAAATATAAACCTTAACACTAAGGCATTAAAGTTTAATTTCGAATATAGTATATTTATATGTTCGCAAGCATGTCGCTGTTCGCCAGCATGTCGGTCACGGTCACGCGAATCTACATTTTTACCCCCTACTAAAAGTGCTCAACGCGCCTAAAGAAGTTTTCACTTCAAAAATAATTTTGATTTCTACACACTATGTTGAAGTCGGGCGAGCCTAACGCGTCAACTTTGCCTATCTTTGTTATACTCGCCCGACTTCAACATAGTGTGTAGAAATCAAAATTATTTTTAACTTTACAGTGGCTTAGGCAGTCGGTTTTTTGAAAATAATTTTTATTTTTAACTTTTTAGTGTACTCTTTATCTTGGGACTTGGGTTTAAGTAAAAAATCGTTGCTTGACACCTACAATATGAATTCACTATAAAAATCCTAAATCGCTATTTTTAAGGAGTTCTATACCTTGCAGCATCAGGGTTGAGGAGTTGGAACTCAAGAGTTGAGTCGTATATACACGTGACTTGATACCTACTATATGAATTCACCATCAAAATTTCGTAACTCCCTAGTTTTGAGGATTTCATGTAGTACGGTCAATGACCTTCTATACAAAAGAAGGTCATTGAGTACGGTACACCTACAGCATCAGTATTGAGGATTTGGAGTCAGAATTTTTTATGGGACCACCTCGCGAGCTTCCTCTAACCACTGAAAAAAATCATTTCAATTTAAATCGGTCTAGAAACCACGGAGATCATGTATCGACATACATTAAAAAAAAACAGATACGCGCCGAATTGAGAACCTCCTCCTTTTTTGGAAGTCGGTTAATTAGACAAATATGAATTTAAAAAAATTTTAGATGATAACATAGGTGTTAGATAAAAAAATAGGTATGGTGTACTAAAATGGCTTCACTAAATACTTATGTTAAATTGGTTTTTAAATGTACCTAAGTAGTACAATTAATTGAAATATGTACCTATCTATTATATTAAGTAAGCTAAAGTAGATAAGAAGTTAAGGCAGTATGATATGCAACGATGGGGGATGAACTGGACTTAATAAAATGAAATAAATAAATACGAGAATTATAAAGTATAATATTCGTCTTAATAATATTTATTATATTATAGATAGTATATTATAATTATAAAGTATATTGTATAATAGTATACTAGAGTTAGTATTAGTATAATATAGTATTAAAATAAGATTTAATATCATAATAACTGTTATTTATGGATGTTGCAATTTAAACAGCAACAGGCAATATAGATTATTTTTGTTTCAGTTTTTTGACATTAACTCTTTACGGACTAATTTTACGATGAAAATAATTATGTTATAAATTAAACTAGAGAAAATTTCCTACAATTTATGCAGTAACTTTTTTCTTGTAAAATCAATAGTACCATCGTGCGAGAGCCGCAAACCAAAACCTAAATTCACCTTCCACAGTTCAAATAAATTTGTATTGTGGGTGTTTTACAAGACCTATAAACTAGGTAACAGAGACGGTTCAGATTTGTATGGGGCGTAGGCCAAGTCTTGTACAAGCAGAGAAATGAAGGAAAATAAAATACTAGACCAGTTTTTATCGGTCAAATCTACAAATTCGTCGTAATTTCAGTGGTAAAATCTAATCTAATCTAATAAATATTATAAATGCGAAAGTTTGGATGTATGGATGTCGGTATGGATGTTTGTTACTCAATCACGCCCCAACAGCTGAACGGATCTGGATGAAATTTGGCACAGAGATAGATTATAGTCTGGAATAACACATAGGCTACTTTTTATCCCGGAAAATTAAAGAGTTCCCGCGGGAACCACAAAACCTCGATCCACGCGTAAGAAGTCGCGGGCATCAGCTAGTTATTTAATCTTTTCAAGTTATGGAACAATAAACATGAGTGGGTAACAATGGCGGATTCGAATTTTGACGTTTTCAAAACAAAAACACGTTATTTTGACAGTAACTGTGAGAAATGACATTTGATACGTTTCGCGCCTACTGCCTTCTCTATGGCTGAAGGTCTCCATCTGGGAAACGTATCGAAAACTTAAAATGATTTTTATTTTCTTGCTAGTTATTGACTTTACTGTAACTTTAAACTATTATATTTTTGATACAAACTATGTAATATATTTTCCTCTATTCATGGTAGTGTACAAGAGTAGGCCAAAAATGAACCATTTCCTTAGATTGACATGGCTAAATCTAGTGATGCTATCTTTTTCGTCTTGTAAAATACCCATAATACAAATTTATTTTAACTTGTTTTTTGTGAACTTTTTGTGTTTTTGTTAGTAACTCAGATATCTCTTAAATTGGGAGAATAATTGCATACAACTTACCTGTAGACTGGACTGCATCCAAGGTACAGCGTTTTTTGAAGTGAAAACTTTTGAAGTGAAATCTTCTTTAGCCGCGTTGAGCACTTTTTGGTAGGGGGTAAACTTGTGGATTCGCGTCACCGACATGCTCGCGTTGTTACGAAGACAAAAGGTCTTAAATATAAATATAGTATAAGTACTAGTAAATATAATACATTCGAAATTAAACTTTAATGCTTTAATGTTAAGGTTTATATTTGAATTATTAAAAAAAAAGTTTTCACTTCTTTCGGCAGTCCCTATGACTGCCAATTTTATTTTTATTTTTTCTGATAAACTTAGACTAAGATCTATTTTCTTTAGCACTCGGCAATAATAAATTTATTGATAATAAATTGTTTCAATGTTAAGCACTAAGAATAGTAAATAAAACTTAGTTATTATTTTAATGGTGTATAATTTAACATACTACAATAATTGTTTATACTTATAATATCAGGTAGAGGTACTATGTATAAGGGTTTATATTAACACTACTATATCTTTGTTCATACTGTTAAGTAAATCGTATTTTCTTATAAATTACTCGTATAATATTATACCCATTTCATTTTTATAAAATAAAATTTATTATTTCCTACGGGGTTAGTTTTTTTTAAATCAAACCTTACTTGCGCTTGAAGTTTCTACCTACGCTAAGTGGGTATTTGACTACTATTCGGTAAAATTTTTTTTAGAGAATATTAAAATTGAGGATCTCCTAAATGTTGTAATATCCACGTTCCCTGTTAGTTTTATATTGAATAACATGACGTCACATTTCAAAATCTATATTTAATATTATAAATGCGAAAGTTTGGATGTATAGATGGATGTTTGTTAGTCAATCACGCCAGAACTGCTGAACGGATCTGGATGAAATTTGGCACAGAGGTAGATTATAGTCTGGAATAACACATAGGCTTCTTTTTATCCCAGAAAATTAAAGAGTTCCTGCGAGAACCAAAAAACCCATAGAGTTAGTATATAACCCACCTAAAAAAACCTAAATCCACACGGACGAAGTCGCGGGCATCAGCTAGTTTCTTTTATTTTTTATTACGTGATAGGCTTGTACTTGACGACAATCATGCTTAGTGCAAAGCAATGATGAGATCTAGGTTTTTAACGCGCTTGCCTAGAAGATGTCTATTCACTCTTGCCTTGAAGGTACCTAAGTTATACGTGGCAGGAAACACGTGCGCTGGGAGACTGTTCCACACTCTAGCGGTTAGTATGGTACCTATATTATATAGGTATGTATGATACCCTAAACGTATGAGAATGGATACACGAAATTGAGCTCTAATTCAATGCTGTAATGGTTTATTTTACTTTGAGGCCGAACTTTAACGATTGGATCGGCAATCCTTACACGATTGCACTTCTGAAACGTATCGTACCTAGTCTATATTATTATTATTATCTTCTTATATATATAAAAATGAAACCCGTTTTCCTTGGTCACGGCATCACGCGTGAATGGCTGGACCGATTTCACTAATTCTTTTTTTGTTGTATTTGTTATTATTAGGAGAAGGTTCTTACGGAGAAAAATATTAAGAAAATCTCTCAGAAATATTGAAAAATATACATTTAATTTTGCATACTAAGGCGGTACGAAGTTCGCCGGGTCAGCTAGTCTTCTTATATATATAAAAATGAAACCCGTTTCCCTTGGTCACGGCATCACGCGTGAATGGCTGGACCGATTTCACTAATTCTTTTTTTGTTGTATTTGTTATTATTAGGAGAAGGTTCTTACGGAAAAAAATATTAAGAAAATCTCTCAGAAATATTGAAAAATATAGGTACATTTAATTTTGCATACTAAGGCGGTACGAAGTTCGCCGGGTCAGCTAGTATTATATAAAAATGAAACCCGTTTCCCTTGGTCACGGCATCACGCGTGAATGGCTGGACCGATTTCACTAATTCTTTTTTTGTTGTATTTGTCATTATTAGGAGAAGGTTCTTACGGAAAAAAATATTAAGAAAATCTCTCAGAAATATTAAAAAATATACATTTAATTTTGCATACTAAGGCGGTACGAAGTTCGCCGGGTCAGTTTAGTTATAGTTTCATAAAAATAACATATTAGGACGTTACAGGCGTTTTGACGTTTGAAAGTTGTTTATTTGACTTTTATATCAGTTTAGTCTTTAACAAGACACCTAACGACCTCGGTGCCGCAGTGTTGAGCGCTATTGTCTTAACGTGCGGAGTTCCCGGGTTCGATCTCCGGCAGGGTCGATTTGGGAATTTATAATTTCTCAATTTTCCTTGGTTGGCCTGGTGGGTGGCTTCGGCCGTGGCTAGTTATCACCCCACCGACAAAGTCGTGCCGCCAAGCAATTCAGCGTGCCGGTTCGGTGCCGTGTAGAAACCGATTAGGGGTGTGTTATACCTAACTGCCATGCCCCTAACAGGTGAGCCCACCACCATCTTAGACTGCATTGTCACTTACCATCAGGTGATATCGCATTCAAGGGCTAACTCTACAATTAAAAAAACTCCGCTACCGCCATCGATGTAGGTACTAAGTAGATGTGCCGTTTCATAGAAAATAATTGGGCGTTCGACCTGTAGAACGCGCTCCACACCTGTCATAAGCCTGTCCTTGTCCCCCCCATAGCGCTGTCCCGCTTGTCAGGCTAGATGGCGTTAGTAAAATAGGTCCACATTCTTTGTTTGACAGGGCCCATCTATGTAAATTGAGGTCGTTGGCTACCGCTTACGTTTATTTTGCTAATGAATAGTACTTTTAAGCTACTTCTACGCTACTTCGTAATATAGTCTAGCATTTCTATCGCGTTTACTAAGTACCTACTAAATATATGCCCGTTCTCTTTTCTAGGGCAAATGGTATACACAGACTTCAAGGAAATCGTCAACGAAGAAGGCGTTAAAAGCTTCGCGTGTAACGTATGCAGCAAAGCCTTCAAAAGACATGATCTATTCGGGCAGCACTACCGTACAGTACATCTAAATAGAAAGCCTAAGAAGCAACGCGTTTGCCCCTATTGCGACGTCGAAGTTACCCCGCACATGCGCGCTTTCCACCTTGAGGAAGTCCACGGGGAACCGGCGCCATCTTGCGGTGTCTGCGGGAAGAAATTCGCGTTCCCCGGCCAAGTGTTACGACACCAGAAGTTCCACCATATGGGGGAACATAACTACCGTTGCGAATCTTGCAATATGACTTTCCAGACAAAATGGAGGATGACAGAGCATGAGAAGAAACATAAGCCAGATTGTAGGCCGTTTAAATGTGATGTTTGTGAGAAATGCTTTAGGTGGCGGAACAATTTGACTAATCATATGAACACGCATACGAATAGCAAGCCGCATGCGTGCAAGGCTTGCGGCGAGGGATTCGCGCAGCATGCCAGTTTGAGTTACCATGTCAAGAAAATGCACCCTGATGGCGTGTAAAGTGCCCATCGATATATATGTAGGTACTAGATGGGCCCCTTCATAGAAAAAAATGGGCGTCCGACTTGTAGGGCCTCACCTATATTCATCTGTCGTTGTCCCCACGGAATAGATAAAGGGAGATTGTCCCCGCCATAGCGCTGTCCCGCTTTTCAGACTAGATGGCGTTAGTAAAATAAGTTCACATTCTTTGTTTGACAGGTCCCGTCTATGTAAATTGAGGTCGTTGCCACAAACTATTGCAAGCAAAAAACTTGGTATTTCCGAACCTCTATTAATTTTTATCGAAATATTATTTTAATATATTTGTCACTTATCAAGCTTTCTTATATTCTATATATGGATTATAATTAATATGAATAATAATAAAAGTTATATCATATATAAGTCCTTTTTTATAATTTCAACCTTTTCCTTTAACCACAATCTGACATTTTAACAAAACAATACTTATAATTGATAACATTAACCTTTCCAATATCCAACTTCTTTACATAATACTGATTTGTTTTCAACAATCTCGATAAATTCACAAACTTTTATTTTTATTTTTAACTGTGCACTCAAGATGCTCTAATTTATGCGCACATACTCTCAAGATGCGTATTTTCTTCAGTCAGTAGTCAACTAGTCGAACGATATCTAATAATATGTTTGTAGCCAGTGTTTGACACTAGAGCACTCGTCCTGGCTTCGCATGGGAGGAAATTCCGGAAATATTAAAATCTCAACTTGTAAGTAACTAATTCGTCGATACTAAGTATGTTGTCAGGCCGTAAGTTTAACTTTATAAATAGTTCAGACACAACCTTTCTCTTAGAATCTGTGGGTCTATATGTATGCCGCTATTTGAAAGCTAATACAGATGTTAAAGCGTTTACTGATGGTAAAGGAAAAGGTTCATTTTAGGCCTACTCTACCATGAATAGAGGAAAATACATAGTTTGTATTAAAAATATAATAATTTAGAACAGTAACGAGCAAATAAATATAAATGTATTTCAAGTTTTCGATACGTTTCCAAGATGGCAACCTTCAGCCATAGAGAAGGCAGTAGGCGCGAATCAAATGTCATTTCTGACAGTCACTGTCAAAATAACGTGTTTTTCTTTTGAAAACGTCAAAATTCGAATCCGCCATTGTTACTCACTCATGTTTAGTGTTCCATAACTTGACAAGATTAAATAATTCTACCACTGAAATTACGACGACTTCGTAGATTTGACCAATAAAAACTGGTCTAGTATTTTATTTTCCTTCATTTCTCTGCTTGTACAAGACTTGGCCTACGCCTCATACAAATCTGAACCGTCTCCTGTATCTGTCGTGATATTTGTATAAAGTTTTTATTTTGGTCATCTTAAGTCAATCTTAAAATCTAATAATAATATAACTGAATAAGTATAATATCTGAATAAACATTCAGTGTCTTCCTCGGCAGACGACTCAGACTCGGGAATCTAGGAAGTTTTCGTTCTTCTATTTGATATATGCCTTTGCCTATTACTTTCCTTTTTTTGAGTAACCGTTTTATTTGAGTATTCGTTTGGTGCTCTTGTATTTTCTTTATCAGTCTTTTTCTTATTTTATTCCACAAAATAATCTTTATACGGTGTGCTGGCTGGAATCGACGTATCCAATCGTTTTCTTTTAAAATACGTATTAAACCCACCCACTATTTTTGGTAATGGTACGAGTAGTATCTGGGCCGGTGTAACAACAAAATCTTCAAGGTGACAAAATCTTCAATATTTTATGTTAATTGAAGAATTACATTCCTTGTCTCCGAAATCATCATCACAGCACTACGTATTGCAAGCTAATTTATATAAACTTTATAATAGAAGTAATTACAAGAGATGTATTATGTGTATGGTATAAGATGATCCACACAGATCATCTTATACAACATGCAACGGATCATATTGCCCCAAATTCAATTTTTTTATTTTTATGCGATAACATATCCTTTATGCTTCCGACTGTTACTAAACCAATCGAAAAAAAATTTGAGCATTATATAAAACCGCAAATACAACATTCATTGCAACAGTCTGCCGACATTAAAAATAACTTAAGGTCAAAGACAACATTACCTTAGATAAACTTCACACAATTTTTGTTTTCGTTTGTAAAACTTCAATCTGTACCCATGCCGCCATTACGAAATAACTGATGCCGAGGCATGAGGAGGTATGTTTTCCTAAAGTTTGCAATTAGATCATCTGGCGTTTATAGTTTCGCCACAGTTGAAAAGGATCATCTTACCTCAACGGATCATCTCGTACAAGTTTCCCCTACTTGTACTTTCAACAAGACATCGTTCACATGTTTTAATATTGAAACCATTATAATTTATATTATACGAGACAGCTGCACTTTTTGTAACTATCGCCAGAAAGGCTGATTCAGTATTAGGTGGGTGTAGGGCTCTTCACTGATGTCAAAAGTGAAAGTCTGCCCGCATGCGGATAGGCCTTTCGCTAGATATGGCCGCTCAAAGACGGTTTATGGTTACCAAAAATGAACCATAACTAAAAGGCTGATTCTTGTACAGTATTAAAGTATGCGCAATACCTAAGTAAACAGTATAAGAACTGACGCTATTCATCGGGCCTTTTCATCCAGATCCGTTCAGCCGTTCTGGCATGATTGAGAAACAAACTTCCATCCAATTCCATACATCCATCCATCCAAACTTTCGCATTTATAATGCTATAAGTATAGGTTGAGATAATTTTTTGTAAAACGCTCCGTTGTATTTTTTCTAGGCAAATACCAAGAGTACACTTTAACCATGGAAGATGGCGCGGAGAAGTTCACCTGCAACGCTTGTGGTAAAAGCTTCAACCGAAGAAGACTGTTCCACCAGCACCACACTCAGGTCCATCTGAAGATGCGCCCAAAGCTACGCTCCTGCCATCTCTGTGACGTAAAAGTCCCTTCACACATGCGCGCATTCCACATGGAGGATTACCACGGACTGACTGCGCCAACTTGCGGCGCGTGCGGGAAGAAATTCGCCTTCCCCTGGCAAATGTTGCAACATCAGAAATTCTACCATATGGGAGAATCTGAGTACCATTGCGAGTTATGCAATTTGAAGTTTAAAAACCGCGGTACATACAATCATCACCTTATCAAACACGGAGATGTAAAAGCGTATAAATGCGAGCTGTGTGATAAGACTTTTAAATGGAAGAGCGGCTTACGGATGCATATGCTGATACATAATAACATACGACGCCATGTCTGTCACGTTTGCCAGGACTCCTTCATTCAGATAAGCAGTTTGAAGTATCACCTGATGAAGAAACACCCTGAAACTGTTTAACAATTGTTATATTTAGCAATGTTAATTTTATTTCTTAGTGGTTGTAGGTACCTACTGTTGATTTTTTGAACATTATCGGCAAAGTAGAATAAATTGGATGATAATTAAAATAGCATATTTATTAACACACAAGCTTTCGCCCGCGGTTTTACTCACGTTAAGTTTTTTTTTTCGTTTTCCATACAATATTCAAATCTATTAGGGATTTGGTTTGTATTCCAAATTTCAGCCAGATTCGTCCAGTGGTTTGAGCTACGCGTTAATAATATATCAGTTAGTCATCTTTTTTTTCATCCTCTACAAAGTAAGTTCACCCTTGACTGCAAACTCACCTGATGGTAAGCGATGATGCGGTCATAGATGGTAGCGGGCTAACCTGTTAGGGGTATGGTAGTTATATTAAACCCATACCCCTAATTGGTTTCTTCACGGCAATGCTAAATCACATGGCGGTACAGTGTGTAAGCGACAAGCCAGAAGTAGGTATTAATAAAATACTTTTAATATTAAAAGACAACACATATATCAGGACAAATATATATTTGTCCTCTCATTTGAAACTTGCACGAGTAAATGGTAAAACGTGTAGAGATTTTATATATTTAGATATAAGTTGGCTAAACTTAAAGACAATATTCATTTGATCCGGCCACGATTGCTATCGTTAAGCTCTAAATCAAATTGCGATCTAAACACAAAAGTATTCAATAATCGCTGAGTCTGCCGGCAGCAGACTGAATTACCATCGTCAAAATACTCGTTTTTATTCTAAATATTTTCAATATGGCGTCCGTATCCCAAGATTAAATCGAATCACATGAAACGAGTCAAATTGACAGATATTATACTTCCTGTTTCATGAGATATAATTACAAACAATAATGCTAGCAAGTGGTAACTAGCCACAACTGAACCAGATAAAACCAGAGCTTAGCTCTTAAAATTTAAATAAAATTACAAAAAACTAGTGGTTATCATGTTCGACTGCGGCTGATGAGGTCTCGGGTTCAAGTCCCGGGTCGGGCCATAATTAAGTGTTGGGTTTTAGAAATTCTCAGTAGGTACTTTCCTGGAGTTAAGCCGTCGGTCCCGGTTATTATCACTAACAGTACTAAAAAAATTCTACATCAATGCACTAACATGATAATAATCGTTAAAGCTCGCCAACCCGCATTAGAGCAGCGTGGTGGGTCTATAAGCTTTAATTCCCCCTTTCATATGAGAGTGGAGGCCTGTGCCCAGCTGTGGACGTTAATGGGCTGTAGTGGTGGTGGTGGATTACAAAAAAACCGCGAACCCAATTGAGAACCTCTTCCTTTGTGAAAAAGAAAAATCGCATTGCGGCGCTTGCATATTTAGGCTTTAATTAATATACAAGAAAGTTAAAAAGGAAACTCTTTCTAGTGCTTGTATGTGAAGGCCACCACAACAATTATTTGACCCTTTAAGATCTCAGAGTACATATCTCATATTTTATCTTAGTTTTAATAACATCATGACATTTATATATTTTTAATCAATATGTAATTTAAGTAGATAGTATACTTCAATAATTTGTAGTAAATCCTCCTGTTTTATCTTTTCTAGGCGAAGTGAAAGATGAAGAATTCACGCTAACAGTCGAAGCAGACGGCTCGAGAAAATACACCTGCAATACATGCGGTAAACGCTTCGAACAGCGGTCGTATTTCTACCAACACCACACGCAAGTCCATCTTAAAATGCGTCCGAAGTTGCGAGGCTGCTACCTTTGCGACGTAAAGGTCTCGTCACACATGCGCCCGTTTCACATGGAGGAGTGCCACGGAGTACCAGCACCATCATGCGGCGCGTGCGGGAAGAAATTCGCCTTCCCCTGGCAAGTGTTGCAACACCAGAAATTCTACCACATGGGAGAATCTGAGTACCATTGCGAGCCCTGCAATCTAAAGTTCAAATCACGCTGCGATTACAACCATCACCTCGTAAAGCACGGGGACGTTAAAGCATATAAATGCGAACTTTGTGAAAAATCGTTTAAATGGAAACGTGGGTTAAGAACTCACATGTTGATACACAACAATATAAGACGCCATATTTGTCACATTTGTCAGGAGGCGTTCATTCAGCAAAGCAGTCTGAAATACCACCTGACGAAGAGGCATCCTGATGCAATTTAATAATTAGGTATTTTATTAATGTTTATTATATTATTCGCTATAGTTATTCATGTATTGTTTCGTTTTCATGTTAATTGTGATGTCATCTAATTGGAATAAACAAGATTTTTAAATATTGTTACTGTAGTTTTAATAACCATCATCATCTCACTCCATGGTCGGATCTCCTCTGAAAATGAGCTTTGGCTTTGTCCCACAATGATGAATATAATAAATAGTTTAAAAAAAAGAAGTATTTGATTTGCGCCTAATAAGACGTGAGTCCAGTAAAGTTGAAACCAATATGGACCTAGAACTCTGCCTTGTGGTACCTCATATGGATTTTAAGCTTTATCTGAACTGAATGGTATGTATTACAATACAAGTTTGTTGTGTGCACAATTTTTACACGCTTCTCGCTTCTCTTATTTTTTCAAGATAATCTCTAATTCGATATATCTGCTGTTAATTGACATCGGAAAAATACTCATTGTTTTATGATATACTTACAAGACTACAACAAACAAATTAAATGCTTAGATAATTTCATTGAGGCTTTTCTTAAAAATTCGGCTCCTAAGGTAACAAAATATATTTAATACCAACTTTCGGGTCGTTCGCTCATTTACATCACCTAGTCCCAACCTTAGAGGTGCGTACTACTATTATTTTTTCCAACTATATGTAATAAATTATGGGGGTCAAATGTGGCTCCAAATGGTTCGTGTAATATTACACACGGTGCTGCTCGCCAGTTATTTGAAGTTCTTCCTTCTTTTTTGAACTTGGCTTTGACACGCTACCGCGTATCTTGATAGCTTCGAAATCTATAGAGGACATGACCAGTTTCTGCCCTCCGATTCGGGACAATGTCCAGGATTTCCGTTTTTACAGTAAGGTTTAAAATTAAAACCCAAATTATTATGGATTTATTATTCCGAATAAGGTCAAGATTAAAATGTCTAAAAAAACAATACGTTTATTAATAATCTTGAGAATCCGCTTTCCTCTTTTAGGTACTATTCCATTTTGACGTTCCATTTTATCCATGCCTAATAATAGTCTTTTAATCCCTTAGCATCAGCTATTATTATTTTTATTTGTAATAATTATTTTTATTTGTTGACAAGCTTCAATGAAACGTGTAATTGATCAAACAAAGCATTTTTATATAACCACTGCGTTTAAAGGAACGCCCTTTCACATTGCATCTGTCAGCCATCTGTGGTCGAATAGTTGAACTTGCTAACCAAAACATCTAGCGCCACCTAGTGTGGGAAAGCAGAAGTACAATGTAACGTGATTTATTAAAATAATACCATAATTCTTGCAAATATAGTTTTCCTATTATCACAGTATTATCCTCATCTCTGCCCAAATAATGCAAAGCTTAATTTTTTCCTGAACAACGTCGTTGAATAGTTGAGAATATTTGTTAAGACTCGCTAACCACAACGCCTAGTGCCATCTAGTGTGGGAAAGCAGCAATTATTTGGTGAAAGTTTTTAATTATTTTAATTTTTGTGAGCCTTCAGACTTCTGATATGGTTTTATCTGAAACTATAAAATATAACAATTGCAATAATAGAAAATCTTTGCTGGACATTGATTTTTGCCATCTAGGCAAGCTCCCATAGTTGCACTGGTCAAGTCCTTTATATAGATGTTTTATTTTCTTGCATATTAGTATTATTATTACATTTCTACGGCGATTTATACTCGTGCCTGATACAAAGTTAAAGCGCGGTTTTAACTTAACGCATAATAATGTGAACTTGCACATGTCAATAACCAAATAGATTTTATAGTTTTTTCATCCTACCATCTCGGAAAGAGTATCTTTACTCTTCTGTATCTGAATGCAAAAGCCGTTATTATCCTCTTGAGGATAAAGTAAATTGAATTTAGAACATCGTGTGGACGTTAGTAGTGTCACTCGTCTATGAAGTTTGTGAATTCAAAACATCATTAAAACCTATTTACTTCTACCTCTATGGTGCCGAATTTCCATACAACCGTTTTTAATTTGTTAAAAACTCACACTCGTAACCTTCTTGGTGTACTTTTTTAATTTGCTTTGCGCGCACCATTTTCTTTCACGTCATATTATTATCTTGTGTTTTTTTTTGCATTTAGTCATTTCCTCGCTGAGGTGGGATGAAAAGTTACGTGTTGCACTCGATTTTTCACCTCGTGCTCTTTTGATTCCCTCGCTGACGCTCAGGATTCTAATTTTTGAAAAATTATAGAATCTTTCGCTTGCTTGGTCATCAAAATTGAGTACGCAGTTAAAAACAACTTTTCAATCTTGTATAACAAATAACTATTTTTTTATTACATAGCCTTCTCGAAGTTATTTTTTTTATCACATTAAGCAGGCACTAGTTTAATAAAAAATGGGAAAATATTAAAACCCGGACGCTTCGTTGCTAACGTTAGATTAGAATAAACTAGTACCTACCTGTACATAAAAGTTATGCATAAAATATAATAAGGCTCATAGGCTTTAAATTTAAAACGATCTACATTGAAATCTACGACAGCATATTACGTCTGACTCAAGTTTAACTCGCAGTAAGCGATACTTGTCAATTTGACATACATACTTATTCACTCTCTATTTCTTTTACTCCAGAAACTTAATAATCTTCTGTCTCTTTCTAGGCGAAGATAAGCCCCTGCCGTTCACGCTAACGCAAAACGAGGACGGCACGCTGAAGTATAGCTGTAAACTTTGCGAGAAACATTTCAAGAGACGAGACCTGTTCACTCAGCATTACAAAATGGTGCATATAATGCAAAAGCGCCCCCAATACCGCACCTGTCATATTTGCAAGGTGAAAGTGCGCACACGAAAACGCGCGTCACACATGGAATCAGAACACGGTATACCCGCGCCATCTTGCGGTGCTTGCGGGCGGAAGTTCGCGTTCCCCTCCGAAGTGTTGCGACACCAGAAATTATCCCATATGGGAGAAAGATACTACCAATGTGATATATGCAATATGAAATGCAGATCTGTAAGTCATTTAACGGCTCATAAAATGAAGCATGTGCCCGATAGGCCGTTTAAATGTGAGGTGTGTAATAAGACTTTTAAATGGAAGAATGGCTTGGCGAGACATATGATGATCCATCTGAATGTGAGACCGCACGTGTGTCCAGTTTGTCAGGAGGCATTCGTTCAGAAAACGAGCTTGCAGTATCATCTGTCGAGAAGACATCCTGATATGGTTTAACAGTAGCTTACAAACGTTGGGTTTCAACTTAAGAACGTTCAAAGAAAGAAGTAATAGTGGAAAGGCATCTTCTAGGCAAGCGCGTTCCAACCTAGATCTCATCATTGCTTTGCACTAAGCATTGATTGTCATCAAGCGCAAGCCTATCTGTGAAACTTTGTTAAATTTGTCAAAAATTACCTACTAAAGGACAAGTTAAACGTTGCTAAAGGAAATGACCAGTGACTGCCCTCCGATTCGGGACAATGTGCAGGATTTCCGTTTTTACAGTAAGGTTTAAAAAATAAAAACCGAAATTATTATGGATTTAATATTCCTAATAAAGTCAAGATTAAAATGTCCAAAAAACACATGTCATGTTTATTGTTTGAATCTTGAGCTTCCGCTTCCCTCTTTAAGCACTACTCCATTTGACGTTCCATTTTAATCATAGGGTTACAAGATTATTATTAGGCACTATATTATGAGTGATTTATTTTTGATCAATTAAATAGTAATGAAAAGGAGATGTACGTTTTGTTTATAATTAACAACGAGTAATTGATCGAACAAAACTTTTTTAAATAACCACTGCGTTTAAAGGAACGTAACGCCCTCTGGCATTGCATCTGTCTGCCATCTGTGGTCGAATAGTTGAAAAGACTCGCGAACCAAAACTTTTAGCGCCATCTAATGTGGGAAAGCAGTTATTTGGTGAAACTTTTTTTTATTTATTTTCTCAGTTTTCAGAGCCTTCAGAATTCTGAATTTTTTTTATCTAAACACTATAAAATATAAATATAAAAATATTACAAAATTAAAGAAATCATTGCTGCACATTGATTTTTGATATCTAGGCAAGCTCCCATAGTTCCACTGGTCATGTCCTTTGACAAAAGGACAATTTTTCCAACTCCGAATAACGTTTAAAGTAATCTGCAAACACAATTAATGGCAAATACAACGTTTAACTCATTATAAATCATTTATTGTCCAGAAAATTTGTTTTTTTTTCTATTATCTACTGTTGCTTTTGCCAGGTTTCACCCAAGTACTTACAATCTCTTAATTTTAGGGAACAACTCCTAAGTCTCAGTTTCAATGTCGCTAATTGCCACTTAATAGTTGGTCATGAACGATTAATAAACAGTTCATGGCTTAAGTGGACCCAGGGGTTGTTGGCGAAAACGGGCACAAGTATTTAAAATGTATCGATAGACAGGCTAGGATAGGCTTCGCGCGGGTAGTTTTTAGTATAATTCTTTACTTTTTACTAATAATACAAAAGTTTAATAAATAATTTGTGTTTTTATTTGTAATCAATCAATATGCGCCTAATAATGTTCTCCGGAGTGGATATCTACTGATTTTTTAATTTTTTTTATCCACTACAAGTTAGCCTCTGACTGCGATCTCACCTGAAGGTTCTAATTTTTAGCGAAGATGCAGTCTAAGATGGTAGTGGGCTAACGTGGTAGAGTTATGGTAGGTATAGTAAACCCATACACCTAATCGGTTATTACACGGCATCGTACCCAAACGCTAAATCGCTTGGCGGTAGGTGGTACATCTTTGCCGGCAAGGGGGTAACCACGGCCGAAGCCTCCGACCAGATTCCACCATCGAAATAATATATCGATACTGTAAAAATTGAAACTGAAAGCTAGAAGCTAGAGTGAAACTATTTAAAAAAAAGTGTATGACGTGTACTTATGTACCTACGCACGCATGAAGTTATACTTTTCGATAGCAAATAATAAATATCTTGAATATAGTTTTCTCCCAACATACAGTAAATGTATTTATTTTTATTTTGTTGGTACCTAGGCCTTTCTCTGCAAGACTTATAAAATGACCAACTAACTTCAGTGTGTCGAATTTGGTACGCATCGTAAAAATTCACTTTGATAATTTTTCCCTGACGTGCCAAAAGAAGTATAACTTCAAAAAATAGTGACGTTATACATTATGAAAGGATCAGGCAGTAGGTGTCCAATGAACTAAGTACCCATTATTTAATACTGAGCTAGGTATACTTATATTATATACCTTTTTACTCCTAAACTACTAAGTTACACTAAATCCTTTCTGTATCATAATATTTTAGTTATTGAAGTGAAACTTCTTTAGAATCGTTGTGATTTGAAAACTTGATGAAACGAAAAACCAAAAAGAGACAAACATAATATTCATAATAGGATTTAGTGTGCGAGAGAATGAGATAGAATACAAGTTATATTTAAATCTCATTCTCTCGTAGGCTACTTTTCTGAAGTTTCACTTCTGCCGTGTGTGAATGCACACACAATCTTGTCTTGACCTACGCAGATCTACCTACGCTCCCTTCTCAGCCGTCAAAAAATATTGAATCGACCTTAAACAGTTATTTTATTCATATTCCACATAAATAACATTACGTCATGTTTCTATTTCTAGGAACAGTCAAATACGTCGATTTCACCCGCGTCCGGGACGAAGAGGGGGCAGAGTGCTTTTCATGTAACGTGTGCAAGAACGTCTACAAGAAAAAAAGTTTATTCATCCAACATTACAAACACGTCCATCTGCAGCAACGGCCAAAGCTCCGGGGCTGCCACCTTTGCGACGTGAAAGTGCCCGGCCACATGCGCGCGTTCCACATGGAGACCCACGGTGTGCCAGCGCCATCTTGCGGCGCTTGCGGCAAGAAATTCCCGTTCCCATGGCTAGTGTTGCAACACCAAAAAACCTTCCACATGGGCGAGAAACAGTTCCGTTGCGAGATATGCAACCTGGCGTTCGACTATAAGTTTCTGTTGGACAAACATAGCATCAAGCATACTCAACTAAAGCCGTTTAAATGTGATGTTTGTGGAAAATGCTTTAGATGGAGACAGAACGTAAAAAAGCACATGATGATACACCTCAACATCAGGCCGCATGTCTGCGGCATTTGTCAGGAGGCCTTCGTGCAGCCTTCTAGCTTGAACTACCATATGAAGACCAAACACCCTTCCGTTGCTGAGTAACAGTATGATAATTGATGTGTCGTCCTTTTTACATGTTATGACATTAGGCAGAGGGTTTTTAATTTTTTTTCTTTAATTCAGCAAATCTTACAGATCATGGCTCTAAATTGATTTTGTAAAGTTAATTTTCTTTTTTTGTTAATGGCAATTCGTTGTGCCACACCAGCACAATGCACTTTGCCAAGGTCACGTTATTTCCACTTCACTTCACTTAATTTGACAGCGGCAGCCCGACCGCGTATCTTCTGTCGCATTAACACATTTAAAAATATCCTTAGGGATCGTATTTGTTACAGTCCTTATAACCGGCTTCGCGTAAGCTTTTTCAGGAATGTCGCAATGGGTCACAAACCACAGATTACTATAGTCACCTGAGCTAGTCACGAACGCTGAATATCGACATTTTGGTGGTGTAGGCCTACTTATAAACCGACTAATTTGAATATCTATGGTAACCTAGCAATTTAAATAGACATCCCAGTCTTCCAAATTTAACTGCGTTACCTATCTAACCAAGAAATATTTTAGAGTCTGTGGTATCTTGTGATTTTCTGTTTATTAATTGGTTTTGTTTTTTAATAAATATAAAAAAATACTTTACCCATACGCGTATGTTAGTAAATTTTCTTTTTACGATGCAATCAAAGGTACCATAAGCTAGAAATATCTCGAGATACTGAAATTGTCTATGGATATTTTCATTTGTACTTTGTGCGCCGTAAATAAAGTACATACAGCAACTACATTTTTCATGTAATACGAGTATTATTACTTGAAAAGCATTATTATGTATTTGTCGCACAATTATTTTATTTTTTAGTAGCGTGAGTTGGTAATACTGCCGATGAGAATATTTTACTAGGTTACTTAAAGGTATCCTACATAGATATAGCCATGGTTGGTCTGCCTCGTTGGTCTAGTGGTTAGCATGTTCAACTGCGGCCGACGAGGTCCCGGGTTCGAGTCCCGGGTCGGGCCATAGCAAGTATTGGGTTTTTCTGAAAAGAAATTCTCAGTACTAGCCCGGAGTTAGGAAATTGGCGGTGTTACACCCCCGTGCCTCGGAGAGCACGTTAAGCCGTCGGTCCTGCGCCTGATCTCTCTCCGGTCGTGTCGGATTTTCCGTCCCATCGGGCTATGAGAGTAAAGGAACAGAGAGTGAACCTGTGTATGCGCGCACACTTGTGCACTATAATATCTCCCGCGCAGATGGCTAATCTCTATGGAGATAGATTTTGCAAATACATGGACAACAACTGCCATTTTTTAGCAAGAAGTTTGCTTTTCCCTATTTTATTACATAAATACAACTTATAAATAAATTGTTATAGCAAGTGTTTTAATCTAAAGTATTACTGTAGGCAAAAACAGGCGAAAACTTGAGACGTCCATTCCGTGTCACGAAAGAAATCTCTAGAAGCCGCATGTGAATGCAATTATTGTGTGATTTTTAGGGTTCCGTACCTCAAAAGGAAAAAACGGAACCCTTATAGGATCACTTTGTTGTCCGTCCGTCTGTCTGTCAAGACCCTTCTCAGGAACGCATAATATATGCATTGATACCTCAGTATCAAGCTGAAATTCATATCAAATACTCAGGTCTACTGTCCCTTGGAGCAGTGAAAAAATCCACCTTCTAAGCCAATACAATCAAAAGATGCAGCCCTTATGCTGCAAATCTTCGACACTCGCAAGGGAATCAAAACCTGCAGGGTAGGTACTTCCCGTGAACTCAATCTTGAATCTTGAAATTTGGTACGAAGCAACGTCTTAGCACAGATCAAGGAAAAATTACGAAAAGCATAAATTTTTAGTTACCTATATCATTTAATAAAAATAATTTTAATAATTTTAAACTTACTAATGTTATGGATTTCATTTATTAAAAATACCATAACTTTTACTTATATCCCTATAGGTTTGTACGGAACCCTCGGTGACTCCGACTCGCACTTGGCTGGTTTTTTATAATTATAGTTTTACTAATAGCCGCGAGATTTCCTAATTCCTTCGTAACACGGACTAGCTTCCCTATTCTCTAATTCAGAGGCTAACAAAAAATTAAAGCCATTGACTTTATTCATTGATTTTTTATCCATTGAAGGTGTACTATGGTATAAAAATTACATTAATTCGTAGCAAACCTTCAATGGATAAGAAATATATGTCAGTGATTTATTATGGCCACTGAGAATAGAGAACACGTTGATCATCATCTGTCACTCACGGACTTTTAGCGCCATTTTGCGGTCATTGCGGTGGAAATTATTGTATTCCCTTGTTGCTACACCAAAAAAAAACAAAAGTAAAATATTCATATGAGCAATAGTTTTTAAGTATAACTGCATCTGACGCATTTGAATAATGTCTGATTAGTTTTAAGATAGATTATATTTTTTCCATTCTATTAGTCTGTATGCGTCCACTGCTGGACAAAGGCTTATTTCGAGAGGGCGCCACCAAACACGGTCCTCCGCCTTTCTCATCCACCCGTTTGCCATCTTGTTCAGGTCATCGGGACCGGCTTCTTTTGATTAACTTTAATAACTATTATTAATTAGTAGTTTAAATACTTACTATAGCCTTATACTTAATTAGAACTTAAACAAATACCTACCTATAATGACGACTATGATTAGTTATTATTATAAAATAGGTAATTTAGTTGGTAATTATTTGAAATAAATATATTGTAGGTACTATGATCTGTGTTTTATTTGATTAAAAAAAAAAACATATTTTTAACCGCGCTTTCTTAAGGGTTTTTCACGAAGCGATAGTTAAAGAAGAGATTGAGAAGTATGGAGCAAGCACTCCTAATACCTACATATCGTTGTCCCATTTCGACTAACAAATTAGAGCGAGAGGTCAGACACCAATGTCCGATCTCTCGCTTTCACTCAGCAGTTGAAGTGGGATAGCGATAAATGAGATATATGCTTCAAATAGGCATTTTATAATATAATCTTTTATTTAATTTGTGCTTATAGTGCATATTTACGATAAAAAAAATATTTGCCCTATATTGTTCGTTACTTCAAAGTCACCTGGATCAACAGATGGCGATCTGTCAAATCCGCATATACTCGTTTACTATGAGTGTCCCAACTTTAGGAGAGCTTTCTCCATTCTTTACCTATAGCTTTGTCTAATAGGTTTCGGCACAGATTAAAATAAAAATATTAATTTAATAATAAAATAAAAAATAAAATAAAAATATATATATCTAATAAAAAGCCTGATCTAAAGCCGGTTTATATAACTGTGGTTTACGATGAGAACTTGAGGCTTTGTCATGATCACCTTCTGGCTCGATCATGAGACCCTGGGCAACATGTAGGTACAAAGTGCTTGTACAAATCAAAAGAGTCCAAATACGACGGGCTTATGATGTGAACTTAAGGAGTTAGTATGACCACCTCCTGGCTCCATCATGAAACACATAATTTAAAAAAAACACAATTTCAGCGCAACGTGGTGGACTTTGACCTAAAAATATATCTAAGAACCTTCTCACAAGCTATACTTATCCAATGCAAAAAACCGTGTCTCAATCGGCATAGTACTTTTGCAGAAAAATGGTAACATATTGGGGTAAGGCCGTAGATTTTGCCACTTAGTAACATACAGTAACGATGAAACTTCTTCGTTACGGTAACGCGAAAGCAACGCGAGAGTAACGCTAGTAAATTGTAAAGCTGATTACATACAATGTACAATAATATTGGACACAAAATAAAAACATTAAATTATTTGTAATAAACATATTTATTCAATAATTTCAATTAGCTTATACATACATTATAATATTAATAAGTTTTTTATAGTATTTTGTTTTAAATTGCTTTTTAAGTTTACAACATATTAATAATTAACAACATTAACAATAAGACAGTAAGACACAATGTGCGCATTGATTATATACCAACACTAGTGCACCAGAAAATATAGCCCTCGCAACTTCTCCGCGTAATGGGGTAGTTATAGTATTAAATAGTATGTACTACCCTTAAGATTTGTCTTTGTTACGTAACATAGAATCTTTGTTTACGGTAACGTAAGAGTAACGCTAAAGTAACGCGAAAGCTTTATTTTATTTGGATTGTATAGGTTATAATTTCCAAACTACGCTTAATTTCGAATGAAATTAAATTTAAAAATGCATTTCAATTACTGTTACGTTTATAATTATACAATTACTTGTCAAAACCCGGTTACTTACCGTTAAAACCTCCGAAAACAATTTTTAATTCACACTGACGAAACACGCACCGGCACTTTTGACACACTACATAGACAAGAAAAAATGGCGTAGCTTTTTCTCTTCGGCATGGCTTCTTAGTGTTGCCAGAGTCTCTTTTTAAATCCTACCATAATTGCAAATTAAACATTTCTTGAGGTAAATGTTAGTAACGAAGAAAAAAGTAACGAAGAAGCGAAAAAACGGAGACAAATGTTTGAAAACTGATAAATCAATACACAACACGTATTTTAATATTTTAAAACCATAAACTGGCAGCCGAACAGTCTGAGATTTAAAATAAACTAAAAAGTAATACACTACCTTAGAAAATAAACGTAAATTAGGACAACAAAGAAATTAGTCTGGTCGAAAGACATCGTATTTTGGACCCAAATTCGTGGTCTCTGAAGATTTGCGATTTTTTAAAATATTCACGGCGATCTTTAAATTTAATTTAAATATATTTTCTTAAGATATAGGTATGCCGCAAGCTTATAAAAAATCTTCACTACAATAATCACGTTAGTTTTTTTTAAAATTGGTAACTTAAAAATTGGACACATTTTTTTTTCAGAAAGTGGCAAAATCTACGGCCTTACCCATTGAAAAATAAAAATCACGATTGGAACGCAGCTTGGTGGACAATGAACCTAAAACATATCTAAGATGTAACGCAAAAAACCGCATAATAATCGGTCCAGTAGTTTTCCCGGAAAGTTTTTTTTCCTGTTATTCACTACGATCTAGCATAATTGGCTAATAATACGGTAATTTGGTGCTCAAAAAGGGGCTTACCCTGGAAAGTTTCTCGGGAGGTTTGAAATTTGGTGTATTTTATAGATTTCGACGTGCTCTTTCCGAATTTTCACTTTGTCACCTCGTATCTTTGCCGCTCGCGCCGCCTTATTGGAAAAATGGCTCCCAAAAACAGTTTTTTGACAATAACTCCTTTCGGACTAATTTTACGATGACACGTCGGGTAGCATTTAATCATAATAATCCACAGACCGTTAATAGTCCATACCCAATAATAGCCAGTCGGCACTGGGCAGCACAGATATTGCAGTGCTAATGTGAAACAATGCAGGTCGCAGCTCTATTTCTGTAGCTTAGTATTTAATTTATTTCTATGATATCTTCTAAGTCTCTATGATATTCATCTGAAATAAATGGTGTAAAGGGCGAATTTGAACTATATTAAATGCTTGAGATGACCAACCATTTTATTTTGATAGGGATTAATACAATGTCAGTAAAACACCTTCGAAAGTAAGGCTCTTTAAACCTTTGAAAACCATTACATTTTTATAGTTTTCAAATTTGGTTTGTTTGGTTATTGTGAGACAACCTTGGATATTGCGAACTTTTTGTGAGAAACAATTCCTCCATACATTGTTTTCGTGTAACTTTTACTAAGAAGCTCGCAGCCGAGACAATTTTTTAAGACAGACAGACTCTAAGTATGTAGATAGGCAAATAATACAAAGTTACCTTTCAGGGTCATAAGGAAGTGCAAAGAGCGATAAGTTAGGTCTTAATAAACTTTAACTTAGTTACTCTCTCTCTTTATTTACCTACTATTAGGCGAATAAAAATTGTTTAACGGAACGCAGACGTGATGGAAAGGAACCGACCCGCGAAAGAGTTTGTTTTGAGATTCGAAGTTTTATACTACTTACTTAAAAATTTAAATAAAATCTACCTAAATAGGCATTTCCAAGATAATCGTTTTCACCATCGAAATAATATGCTGTGAAAATTGAGAATACAAGGTAGAAGCTAAGAGTGAAACTGTTTAAAAAAAATTGTGACGTGATAGGTACATTATGAAAGGGACAGGCAGTAGGTGTCCAATGAACTAAGTACCTACCCATTAATTTTTGAGCTATACTTATATCTTTTTTACTCCAATACTACAAAATTAATCTCATCATATTAACATTTAAGTTTTTATTAAGTTACCCACAGTTCGATTCATATTTTTGGCGGTTGGGCGTAACATATTTTGCGTAAATATAAGCCAATCTTGTCTTGACCTGCGCGGATCTACCTACGCTTACTTCTCAGCCATCAGAAAATATTAAATCGACCTATAACAGTTATCTGATTCATATTCCGTATCACATAAATAACATGACGTCATGTTTCTATTTCTAGGTACAGTCATATACGGCGACTTCACCCGCGTCCGGGACGAAGAGGGGGCGGAGTGCTTTTCTTGCAACGTGTGCAAAAACGTCTACAAGAAACGCACATCGTTCAGCCAGCATTACAAACACGTCCATCTGCAGCAACGTCCAAAGCTCCGGGGCTGCCACCTTTGCGACGTGAAAGTGCCCGGTCACATGCGCGCGTTCCACATGGAAACCCACGGTTTGCCAGCGCCATCTTGCGGCGCTTGCGGCAAAAAGTTCGCGTTCCCCTGGCAAGTGTTGCAACACCAAAAATTCTTCCACATGGGCGAGAAACAGTTCCGTTGCGAGATATGCAACCTGGCGTTCGAGTATAAGCGTCAGTTGGATCACCATAGTATCAAGCATACTCAACTAAAGCCGTTTAAATGTGATGTTTGTGGGAAATGCTTTAGATGGAGGAACAACTTAAAGAAGCACATGATGATACATCTCAACATCAGGCCGCATGTCTGCGGCGTTTGTCAGGAGGCCTTCGTGCAGTCTTCTAGCTTGAGCTACCATATGAAGACCAAACACCCTTCCGTAGTTGAGTAACAGTATGGTAATAGGGATAATGCCTATGTCTAATAAATTATTTCTTACAGATTATTAAATAGAGGGCCTTCAAAAAGACCTAATTAACATTCTTATCTTATTAGTTTTTAGTTTGATAAACATTTTTTTAAACTATAGATTAAAGAAAAAAAAGACTTGATGACGTTACAACT
This sequence comes from Erebia aethiops, assembly GCA_923060345.2. Taxonomy (NCBI): domain Eukaryota; kingdom Metazoa; phylum Arthropoda; class Insecta; order Lepidoptera; family Nymphalidae; genus Erebia; species Erebia aethiops. Next base: position 7,974,036 of record OV281084.1, on the reverse strand, counting down.
ATGTATTTCCTACAAACTTCCATGCACCAAGTGCGTTTTTAAGTTTGATAAAGAGTTGCTGATTTTATTGAGTTGTCATCGTCCCTATTGTTAAGTGTCGTCCTTTTAACAGGTGATGACACTAAATATTTCATTGTTCATCTTTTTTCTTTAATTCAGCAAATCTTTACAGATCATGGCACTTAATAGAGGGCTTATTTTGATTTTTTTCTTTCATATTGAGATAATGGGGCTGATTCTGCAGTGCATAATCTCTAAACTAAACTAAAATTAGAGCATTACAAATATTGCTAACCCTTTCATAATACTCCCTACGGAAAGGGACAGAACTACATTTAAAGCTGCCATTTTAGTTTAGTTTAGAGATTGTGTTATACAGAATCAGCCCCAATCCTTTTTATTTATTCGGCTTCTTTTGCTAATGGCGTTCCGTTGTGCTGACCAGCACAATGCAATTTGCCAATATCACGTAATTTCCATAATATTTTGACAGCGGATGTCAACTGTCATTTGCAAATACATGGACAACAACTGCCATCTTGTGGCAAGAAGTTTGCTTTTCCCTATTTTATTACATACAACTTTTAATAAATTGTTATAACAAGTGTCTTAATCTATATTATTACTGTAGAGAAAAACAGGCGAAAACTTGAGACGTCCACTCCGTGTCACGAAAGAAAGCCGTAGAAGCCGCATGTAAATACAATTATTATATGTATTTCGATGGTATGGAAAATGTTTTATATAGTTCCGCTAATTTCCGCGAGACTTCCTCCGTGAAACAGACTAGCACCCCTATTCTCTAACACAGTGGCTATCAAAAAATCAAAGCCATTGACATTTAAATTTTTGACTTTTATTTATGCCAAGACAGCACAATTTACTTCGCCAATGACACGTTGCTTGGAGAAAATTTCCAAGATGGCAATTCAAAAATTTTAATTTTTTTTTTGTAGGGCACTCATTATTCGATACTGAAGCCAAATCTGTAATTTTTTTCATTTTTGTCTGTCTGTCTGTCTGTCTGTATCTTAGCCGCACATCACGCCGAAACTACTGAATGAATTCAAACGAAACTTGGCACGATTTGAGCCCATACTACGAGGTAGGACATAGGATACTTTTTATCCCGAAATTCTACCCCCCAAGGGGTGAAATAGGGGTTGAGTGTTTGTATGAAAATCCTTAATTTCTCAAGTTATAGCCATGAAACAGCATTTGGGCTTTCTTTAAAATATGAAAAAGTACGTGTTTCACCATTATAGGGGGATTATACCGTGGGATAGTAATATAGGCTATACTTTTTATCCCGGAAAATAAAGGAATGCCTGTGGGAATTGAAAAAAACTTATGCCACGCGAATGAGTGATGCTCAATCACACCAGAATGGTTGAACGGATTTTGATGAACTTTGGCAACAAGATAGATTACAGTCTGGAATAACACAAAGGCTACTTATTATTCCGGAAATTGGAGGTTTTTCGGTTCCCGCAGGAACTCCTTAATTTTCCGGAATAAAAAGTAGCCTATGTGTTATTCCCGACTATAATCTATCTCTGTGCCAAATTTCATCCAGATCCGTTCAGCCGTTGGGGCGTGATTGAGTAACAAACATCCTTAATATATATATATTATAGATTATCATATCATCATAAATAAAATATATGTCAGTGGCTTTCATTTTTTTGGCCACAGAGTTAGAGAATAGAGAATACAATGATCATCGTGATCTGTCACTCACGGACTTTTAGCGCCATCTTGCGGTCATTGCGGTGGAAATTATTTATTCCCTTGATAAGTGTTGCTACACCAAAAGAAAATTATAGCTCCGAATTGAGCAACATTTTTTTAGGTTTAACTGCACTTAACGTCTGTTTAGTTTTAGGGTAGAATTTTTTTTTCCATTCCATGAGTTTGTTTGAGTCAAACACGGTCCTGCGGCTTCCTCATCCGCCTGCTTGCCATCTTGTTCAGGTCATTGGCCCAGTTTCCTTTTGAATAACTCTTATATTTTTTTAAATTTTAAATACTTACTATGTAATATAGGGTAAAACCGGGATAGATGCCCCACTTTTTGAAAAGGACACCTAATTTTAAAAATATTAATTTTATACGAATAATTTCTATTAATGTAGCTAGCTCAATCCTTAATGTTGAATTACTATTATTATTTTTCAACCTATCAAATACAGATTTTGCAGAAATTAGCTTTTCGTGGAACATGTTTTTTGAGGATAGATGCCTACCTGTATGGATAGTTGCCCCACCATGAAAAAACTGAGAAGGATAGATGCCTGCAGTGCAGGATGGATGCCCTTTATAGGTGTAAATGAAAAATCCATACCGAATGTTAGGTAGAAGTCCAAGGGTCATAATAATGAAAAACATTTTGTATTTTTTAAATCTTTTAATTGTTATCAATAAAAGATATTATTCTAATATCACACAAATGACATAGGTAATTAAATTTTTAAAGCGTTTGTTTAACTAAAATAAAAATTCTTAAGTTTCAACATGCATAACCATATTGTTTGTTAAATAAAATTTTACAAGCATTTATTAAAAAAAAATATAATTTGTTAATTGTTGTATTCCCATGGTTTTTGTCCATTTCATCCAAAGCCGACTGTAGGTTTTCTGTAGTCCAAGAACATACTCGAGCTCGCACTCCTTCTTTTCTTTTATGTTTTCGTGGTGTTGTAGGTAATCATATATGGCAGTGTATGCAGGGATACGTGCCCCTAAGGGTGCCCTTAGGGGCACCTATCCCTCGAAAAATCAGGGCAACTATCCTTTTCGATAGGTATAGATGCCCAAGTATTTTTTTAATAAATTATAAACAAAATAGCATCTACTTACACCTAGATGCAGACTCAATGAACAGGTATATTGACGTAATAAAAAATATAACTGAATTTATTACTAACTAGCTATTACCCGCGGCTTCGCTCGCGTGGCTCAAGGGAACAATAAATGAGTTTTTGTTAGAAAACTGTATTTAAATTAAGCATGCAAGAGGATGCCATGGAGAAGAATACTGAGACGTTTAGTATCGACGTATTTCATCGAAAGGCAAGAGCAAGGTTTTTCATGCACGAAAAATGAAAAAAAATATTCACGATATCTACGAAAGAAAACACAATGCTATAGGTTACACGTTATACAGATTCCTGATTATACAAACGATGTCGCATAGTTGCAGCAGCATGTAACCTATGCGTCTTCATATATACCCATGTAAAAAATGACGTCGATTCGTTGCGCCGTTGCCGCCTAATTGAAGAAGAAATGCGAGAAAAAGAGCATTCTATCCCACAGGAGCTGTTAGTTTTTCCGGGATAAAAAGTAGCCGATGTCACTCTCCAGTTCCTTAATTATACCCATATAAATAATCACGTCGATCCGGTGTGCCGTTGCCGCCTAATTGAAGAAAAATGCCAGAAAAAGAGTATCCTATCCCACAGGAAGTGTTTATTTTTCCGAGATTAAAAGTAGCCTATGCCACTCTCCAGTTTCTCAATTATATCCATGTCAATAATCACGTCGATCCGGTGTGCCGTTGCCGCCTAATTGAAGAAAAATACGAAAAAAAAAACATCCTATTCCATAGGAACTGTTCGTTTTTCCGGGATAAAAAGTAGCCTATGTCACTCTCCAGGTCCTCAAATATACCCATGCAAAAAATCACGTCGATCCGTTGCGCCGTTGAAGCGTGATTGAAGGACAAACCAACAAACCAACAAACAAACTGACTTTCGCATTTATAATATTAGTATGGATATGGAAGTATGGATGTCAGTCTCCAGTTCCTCAATTATACCCATGTAAAAAATCATGTCGATCCGGTGTGCCGTTGCCGCCTAATTGAAGAACAAATGCGAGAAAAAGAGAATACTATCGCACAGGAGCTGTTATTTTTCCGGGATAAAAAGCAGCCTATGTCACTCTCCAGTTCCTCAATTATACCCATGCCAAAAATCACGTCGATCCGTTGCTCCGTTGCAGCGTGATTGAAGGACAAACCAACAAACCAACAAACCAACAAACCAACAAACCAACAAACCAACAAACAAACTGACTTTCGCATTTATAATATTAGTATGAAGTATGATGGATGTCAGTCTCCAGTTCCTCAATTATACCCATGTAAAAAATCACGTCGATCCGGTGTGCCGTCGCCGCCTAATTGAAGAAAAAATGCGAGAAAAAGAGCATACTATCCCACAGGAGCTGTTAGTTTTTCCGGGATAAAAAGTAGCCAGTTTCACTCTCGAGTTCCTCAATTATACCCATGTAAAAAATCACGTCGATCCGGTGTGCCGTTGCCGCCTAATTGATGAACAAATGCGAGAATAAGAGCATACTATCCCACAGGAGCTGTTAGTTTTTCCGGGGTAAAAAGTAGCCTATGTCACTCTTCAGTTCCTCAATTATACCCATGTAAATAATCACTTCTATCCGGTGTGCCGTTGCCGCCTAATTGAAGAAAAATGCGAGAAAAAGAGCATCCTATTCCACAGGAACTGTTCGTTTTTCCGGGATAAAAAGTAGCCTATGTCACTCTCCAGTTCTTCAATTATACCCATGTAAAAAATCACTTCTATCCGGTGTGCCGTTGCCGCCTAATTGAAGAAAAATGCGAGAAAAAGAGCATCCTATTCCACAGGAACTGTTTGTTTTTTCGGGATAAAAAGTAGCCTATGTCACTCTCCAGGTCCTCAAATATACCCATGCAAAAAATCACGTCGATCCGTTGCGCCGTTGAAGCGTGATTGAAGGACAAACCAACAAACCAACAAACCAACAAACCAACAAACCAACAAACAAACTGACTTTCGCATTTATAATATTAGTATAGTATGGATGTCAGTCTCCAGTTCCTCAATTATACCCATGTAAAAAATCACGTCGATCCGGTGTGCCGTCGCCGCCTAATTGAAGAAAAAATGCGAGAAAAAGAGCATACTATCCCACAGGAGCTGTTAGTTTTTCCGAGATAAAAAGTAGCCAGTTTCACTCTCGAGTTCCTCAATTATACCCATGTAAAAAATCACGTCGATCCGGTGTGCCGTTGCCGCCTAATTGATGAACAAATGCGAGAATAAGAGCATACTATCCCACAGGAGCTGTTAGTTTTTCCGGGATAAAAAGTAGCCTATGTCACTCCAGTTCCTCAATTATACCCATGTAAAAAATCACTTCTATCCGGTGTGCCGTTGCCGCCTAATTGAAGAAAAATGCGAGAAAAAGAGCATCCTATTCCACAGGAACTGTTTGTTTTTCCGGGATAAAAAGTAGCCTATGTCACTCTCCAGTTCTTCAATTATACCCATGTAAAAAATCACTTCTATCCGGTGTGCCGTTGCCGCCTAATTGAAGAAAAATGCGAGAAAAAGAGCATCCTATTCCACAGGAACAGTTTGTTTTTCCGGGATAAAAAGTAGCCTATGTCACTCTCCAAGTCCTCAAATATACCCATGCAAAAAATCACGTCGATCCGTTGCGCCGTTGAAGCGTGATTGAAGGACAAACCAACAAACCAACAAACCAACAAACCAACAAACCAACAAACAAACTGACTTTCGCATTTATAATATTAGTATGCATGTCAGTCTCCAGTTCCTCAATTATACCCATGTAAAAAATCACGTCGATCCGGTGTGCCGTCGCCGCCTAATTGAAGAAAAAATGCGAGAAAAAGAGCATACTATCCCACAGGAGCTGTTAGTTTTTCCGGGATAAAAAGTAGCCAGTTTCACTCTCGAGTTCCTCAATTATACCCATGTAAAAAATCACGTCGATCCGGTGTGCCGTTGCCGCCTAATTGATGAACAAATGCGAGAATAAGAGCACACTATCCCACAGGAGCTGTTAGTTTTTCCGGGATAAAAAGTAGCCTATGTCACTCCAGTTCTTCAATTATACCCATGTAAAAAATCACTTCTATCCGGTGTGCCGTTGCCGCCTAATTGAAGAAAAATGCGAGAAAAAGAGCATCCTATTCCACAGGAACTGTTTGTTTTTCCGGGATAAAAAGTAGCCTATGTCACTCTCCAGTTCTTCAATTATACCCATGTAAAAAATCACTTCTATCCGGTGTGCCGTTGCCGCCTAATTGAAGAAAAATGCGAGAAAAAGAGCATCCTATTCCACAGGAACTGTTTGTTTTTCCGGGATAAAAAGTAGCCTATGTCACTCTCCAGGTCCTCAAATATACCCATGCAAAAAATCACGTCGATCCGTTGCGCCGTTGAAGCGTGATTGAAGGACAAACCAACAAACCAACAAACCAACAAACCAACAAACCAACAAACCAACAAACAAACTGACTTTCGCATTTATAATATTAGTATGGATTATAAAGTTATACAACGCAACATACTAACCTTTAAATCTTTGACGTGTTCGGGAATATCGCTGCGGAGATAATTACGTACGTACGAGCGAAACGCATCCTCATCGCACGACTGTCTGTGGGTAATTATGGTACGGGGTGACTGCGGCTCCTACTTATAAAATTAATTCTTAGTCGCGAGTTCGGGAAGTTAGGTTTTTAGAATATGAGGCATCTATCCTGCTGCGGCATCTATCCCGGTTTTACCCTAGTTATACTTACTTAATTGTAGTTTTAAATTCCTACCTATAATGACGACTATGCAAGTAGGTACTTAGTTATAAAATAGGTACATTTAGTTGGTAATTATTTGAAATAAATGTATTATACTTTGATTAGTATTTTATTTCATTAAAAAAATCATCTTTTGAAACGTTCTTTCTACTTTAGGGGCGATATGAGGCGATATATATTACTATCGCTATTCCATTTCAACCAACAAATTAAAGCGAGAGGTCAGACATCAGCGTTGTCCGATCTCTCGCTTTCGTTCAGTAGTTTAGTTAGTAGTACTATGGGCCTCATAAGAAAGCTCAGGGTCACTCAGCTGGCGATGGAGAGAGCAATGCTCGGGGTTTCTTTGCGCGATCAAATCAGAAATGAAGAACTAAAGTAACCGACATTGCGCGACGTGTTGCGAAGCTGAAGTGGCAATGGGCGGGGCACATAGTTAGAAGAACCGATAGGCGCTGGGGTCCCAAAGTTCTGGAGTGGCGACCACGCACGGGAAAGCGCAGCGTTGATAGACCCCCTACTCGCTGGACAGACGACATCAGGCGATTCGCAGGGAGCCGCTGGTTCCAGGCGGCGCGGCGCAAGACCGAGGCGTGTAGAAATCCTTGCAAGAGAGGCCTATTTCCAGCAGTGGACGTCTATCGGTTGATGATGATGATGATGACATTACATAGTCATGGAAACATAAATTGTTACCATAGTTAGTACCTCTAAGTACCTGTCCTTTTCGTGAACTCCGGAATAAATTTATCAAAAAGGGACAGCATCTAAATTTACTTACTAGGTACTTAAATAAATTTAGGCCGTTGGTTTAGGCAGTATCGTGCAAGTCGGCCTTACTTGCCTAACTAAATTAAAATTACTGTTACAAAACTCACACACGTTTGCAATGACAATGATATTATTATTATTCCCATCCTGAAAACCACATCTTTTCATTGCGCAAATCTGAGCCTGGTTTTCATTACATCAGATAACTACCTAAGTAGTTAACTAAACTAAAATGACAGCTCTATTTATATTGCTATCCCTTTAATTATACTTCCTGCGGAAAAGGCAAGCACATAGATTTGGAGCTGTCATTTTAGTTTAGAGATTGTTTGATTATTCCCACCTTGAACAGCCAAATATTCCAAAACATTACATTATATGACTTCCAACGTCGCCTGCACATATAGAACTAATGAAAGTCACGTGAACTACTGCTATAGAGGCAATGTGGGTACAAGCAAAGTTGTTCAAATACCCTATCATGTACTACACGCACCACTTAAAATATCTCCCGTGAACCCTTTGCGTAAAATATAAGTGTAAATAAGTGCTCCCAGTTTATTATATAATTATATACCATGGGGAGTGTGCTCTGGAACTTCATAACCTTGTTCCTCCTTCTCCGTTCTACCACAGAACAGCGAGAAACCGTGAGCGTGGGCACCTTTATACGAGTATGGTTGACGTCCAATTTGCTCGCACGAAGCGTTTTTGCTCGACGTTTCTGATACGAACCGCTAGGGTGTGGAACACCCTCCCAGCGCACGTGTTTCCTCCCACTTATAACTTAAGTACCTTCAAGGCAAGAGTGAATAGGCATCTTCTAGGCAAGCCCGTTCCAACCTAGACCTTATCATTGCTTTGCACTAAGCATGAGTGTCGTCAAGCGCAAACCTAGCACGCAATAAAAAAAAATGATTCTTTGCGCAAAACATATACCGACCAGCCCCCCAATTGTGTAAGGAAATCGTAATAGTTTGTCAACGTACCTATAATTCGACCTGTATATGGAGTTCATAGATGCCTGCACGTCAAAAAGCATGTATGAACTCTATAAACAGTTCGAGTTCGTTTTAAGCTGTCTAATGATTACGATTTTAGCCAATACCAATTTTTTTAAATACAATTAAAAAACGAGTGTGCTTTAGATCACAAGACTGAAGTAAAAGTTTTTAGCTCCATCTATATAATATATATGTATATACTGTGTCTTTGATAATATACGAAACGTAACTCTCTCTTTCTATCTTCACTAACTTATATCTCCCAGTCAAATTCTGTTCGCCTCGCCCGTTCACACTCTCGTCCCGCATTCATCAGTTTACTCCCCAAGTCAAGCGTGCGTAAAGAAGTTTTACTTCAAAAACCTAATTCTATGTTACAGGCAAATATACGGATCACTTCACGCTGACCAAGATGCCGGACGGCGGTTCGGAGTTCACGTGCAAGCATTGTCAGAGGGTGTTCCACAGTAACAACAGTTTCATACAACACTACCGCCAGGTGCACCTGAAGGAGCGGCCGAAACTGCGCGCCTGCCACCTGTGTGACGTCAAAGTGCCAGGTGAGACCACTGGCAACACTGATGTAGAATTTTAGTATTGGCAACTCTGATGTAGAATTTTAGTAGTGGCAACATTGACGTAGAATTTTAGTGCTGGAGACTGATGTAGAATTTTAGTACTGGCAACATTGATGTAGAATTTTAGTACTGGCAACATTGATGTAGAATTTTAGTACCGGCAACTAATAATTGTTCGACAAAATTGATGATGATTGATAGCCCGCCAACCCGCATTGGAGCAGCGTGGGGGGTCTAAGCTCTAATTCCCTCTCTCCTATGAGAGTGGAGGCCTGTGCCCAGCAGTGGGCCGTTAATAGGCTGTAGTGGTGATGCCCGCGACTTTGTCCGCGTGGATTAAGATGCAAAGGCATAGCGGTTTCTCCATACAAATATGTACATCTGTTTTCTACGTGGATAATAATTATAATAGGGAAATTATTTTTGCACCATAAAATCCATATTTGACCGTGCCATGTCTCTGTTTTGCTTTTTTCAATAAATTATTAATTTTAAGAACATGGAACTTTCAAAATTTGCACAAATGGCCCAGTTTTCACACTATCGTCTCTCTCTCTACGTCGTATTCCTCATTGCTGAGAGATCAGAAAACCCCTGACATTATGTGATTAATGGAAAGGGGGGAATACGACGCAGAGAGAGTGTGAGAGAGAGAATAAAAAATATGTTCTTCATACTTACCACTTAGGTACCCAAATTTCGAATTCTGTTCCAGGATACATGCGCGCGCGTCACATGGAACAGCACGGGTTACCAGCGCCATCTTGCGGCTCGTGCGGCAAAAAGTTCGCCTACCCTCACCAGGTGCTGCGCCACCAAAAATCATTCCACATGGGCGAAAAGAACTTCGTCTGCCCCACTTGCAACAACAAGTTCGCCACGGGCTACGACTTGAAAGTCCACGAAAAGACCCATTCCTCTCACAAACCGTTTTCTTGTGAGTATTGTAATAAGAACTTCAGGTGGAAAAAGGGTTTGAAAACTCACGTGATGATACATTTGGGAGTTAAAGAACACGTTTGCGGTATCTGCAAGGCGGACTTCGTTCAACAGAGCAGTTTGAAGTATCATATGAACAAAAGACATCCTGAAACCCTTAATTTGTAGGAACTGAACAAATAATAGATAATAAAAATTTTATTTGAAAGTAGTTTCGATACTGCTATTGCATCTATCGCTACTAGATGGCATAAACAGTCGCGTTAGAAGACTGGATTAAAGATGCATATCTCAAATTTCGGCACTGACGGCCAAGTGGACCGTGGCCTAGCCGTCAAAGGCGTTCCGGGCGCGATTCTCAGAGAGACGCAGGTTCAAATCCTGCCGATTCCGCAAACTTTTGATATGTATTTAGGTACGTTTAGAAACTTTCCTCGTGTGTGAAGCACTGTACTTATTAAAATTATTAAAAAAAGAACAATAAAATATTGTAATGGGAATTTTATTTTCATTCGTTGAACAGAGCTGACTTTTTTAAAAATTTATTTATCAATGTACAAATTTTACAAAACAAAACAATTTTTACAAATTGAAAAAACCACAGAGGTTTGCCCTCAATGTATAAGCGTTTGCGCCTTGTGGTTTTGATGAGCAGAGATGTCTTTTGTTCATATCATTTCTTCAAAATGAACAAAAGACATCCTGAAACCCTTAATTTGTAGGTAGGTACTGAATAAATCTTGTGGTATGCAGTAGGTAATGGATTTTTATTTGTGTTCCCCAAGAACTACCTTTCCATAGACTTTCCATAGATCAAATCACTGATTTATATAAATAAATATATAATCATTTATTTGCAAAGAATGTTGTAGGTACCTACAATAATATTTGATGGTAAGGATGGTACAATGTGAGGCCAGAACATTCAACTAAATTAATAGTGTGCAAACTTCAGGTAGGTATTTAGCGATTTTGGAAATAAATTAGGAAGGTACTCAAGCAATGTCAAACATGAATTAACAATATAAGTACCTACTAAAATAATAATAAATGAAAAGTCGAAATAAAAAAAATTAAACAAGTCAATTTAAATATTCCTGTCATAATAGCATTTTTCCAACAGCTATTTATTAATATTTCTCATAAACATATTTATAGTAATTTTTTCATAACCTGTTGGAGGTTTATTGAATAATTGAATAGTCATACAGTAAGGGCTTTTCAATTATGTACCTTATTGCTTTACTATAATGAGCTTATTGGGATAACTAACCGACCTACCTACTTAGGAATTACTTTAGGAATCTTCTAGGCAGGCTGCATCACTACTTCCAGCATATCTGATTGAAGCCAAGCACTAGTCTATAAATTTAAAAAAAAAATTAGCATCATAGCCACTGCTGATAGAAGTGTAAACGAAAATATTTTTTTTAATTAAAATTATTAAAATATAAACCTTAACACTAAGGCATAAAGTTTAATTTCGAATGAAGTATATTTATATTTGAGACCTTTTGTCTTCGTAACATGCTCACGTGGAGCATGTCGGTGTTCGCGAGCATGTCGGTCACGCGAGTCTACATTTTTACCCCCTACCAAAAAGTGCTCAACGCTGAAGTCTTCACTTCAAAATGGTAGATCGTCATATCTAACTCGTTGTCCTAGGTCAGGGTCGGCGAACCTTTATGTATCAACGTGCCATTTTTTCTAAAGAAATGTTAAATGAGCCAACGTGCCATCAAATAATTTTGACTTTGTGATTATTGGGAAAATAATAATAATAAATACCTACTATCAACTCAAAACTCTTTATTTACTAAAAAAAAAAACATTTTGCAATGTCTCAATTATACGCGTCATTTAAATTAAGTAAAATTAGTGTGACTTCTGTTGTTGCAGATTAGATGACAATAGTTTGCTCGTCACATTATACCTACCTACTTCACATTTTTTTTCAGTGCATACAGAATTTTGTGATCGTTGACGTGCCCAAAATATTGACAATATTGTGTTGCGTGCCATTGGTTCGCCATCCCTGTCCTAGGTCATAGATGACAGATGAAAGCGACGTAACCCGACACAACTATGTAGAAAGTAGTCATTATCTATATACGGAGTTGTATCGCGTCGCTGTCATCTCGCATATTGTCACTAATCGCGATTTCGCGTTCCGTTTATTAATTAGGTAGGTATTTATATGGTTTTAATGTCATACCAGGTTAGCCCGCTACCATCTTAGACTGCATCCTTATTTCCAACCCAGGTGATATCGCAGTCAACGGCTAGGTAACTTGTAGACGAATACTTTGAGTTAGGAACGTCAAGATCATCAGAACTCTTTAATTGGCCTATGTATTACTTATTCCAGACTACAATCTATCTCAGTGCCCAATTTCATCAAGATCCGTTCAGCCGTTCTGGTGTGATTGAGTAACAAACATCCATCCATCAAAAGAATCCATACCTACTTACTAAATAATTATTATAAAATGCGAAAGTGTCTGCTTTCTTTTACTGTACGAGGACAAACAAACATTTTGATTTAGATATTTAACACCAGTTTTACTCAAACCCTTTTGACTGTGATTGACCAAAAAATATTTTGAGAATGTATAATAATTAGAGAACATAATATTTTGCGAAAGTATCTAGCATTATGTGAAAAAAAGATCTGTTGAATAGATTTTGATGATGTTTGGTAGTTACAGAACTACAGCCATAGGTTTTATCCCTGGAAAGGACATAAGCTACTTTTATCCCGGAAAATAAGAGTTCCTGCATGCTTTGCAAAAAACCCAAAACCACGCGAATTCGCGGGCACTGAAGTATTGAAACTTAGGTAAGCAGTGCTTTTATGTCTATACTATTACTAGCTAATGCCCGCGACTTCGTCCGCGTGGTTTGAGGTTATTTGGCTCTCGCGGGATCTCTTCAATTTTCCGGGATAAAAGTAGCCTATTCCAGACTATAATCTATCTCTGTGCCAAATTTCATTCAGATCCGTTTAGCCGTTCTGGCTTGAAAGAGTCCAGATCCATACATACATACAAACTTTCGCGTTTATAATATTAGTAAGGATGCAGCTCTAGAAAAATCCATACCGTAGAGTAGTGTTCCTTACCCGAGATGTAGCCTACCTACTCGTACTTCATGAAACAGAAAGACAAACACTACACTTTGGCATTTTTTACTTACCGTAGCCAAACCAATAACTTACTTCTTAGATACCTAATTTCTTCAAAACCGGTAGAACCAATGGACCGTGCAAACGTAGCAACAGGCAGACTTTCACATATAATGTGGCCAATAGGGATGATGCCTATATCAAAAATAAAATTATTTCTAACTGATTATTTAATAGAGGGTCTTCCCAAAACCTAAAATTCACATCCTCGGTTAGTTTTACGTTTGATAACAATTTCAAGAAAAAGAAGTGTGTTGAAATTGGATGATGTCACAACTGTGAATTTTGTGAACTATGAACTGTGAAACTGTCACAAAAAAAAAAGTAGGGGAGCCCAAGAGGGAATTTCTGGGATTTACTCCAGCGCGGCAGATTAATATAAAGGGGGATTCTTTGGACCCTGTAGAGTACCTTCACCATATACCTACGATTTGAGCGCGACCTAAAGGAGTTGGAGGTTTTTAAGTCTCTCCAACTCCTGTAGGTCTGATCGTCAGATTATTTGAATGTACACTTTTCAAAATGTTATTAACTCACTCTACCTTAATCTGACGCGCTCGAGTATTGTTGATGATCGATTTTATTTATTTAATATTCTGATCTGCTGTTCTAGACAGACCCACCAATATACAGGGCTCATATATGGTAAGGTACTCTACTGGGTCCAAAGAATCCCCCTTTATATTAATCTGCCGCGCTGGAGTAAATCCCAGAAATCCCCTCTTGGGCTCCCCTACCACTAACTATAGTCCCTCATACTTATCTCACACGGTGACAGCGTCGCTAGTATCTATTAAAAATAAAATAAAACTAAAGAGGCATAAAAATTAATTCTAATTTTGGCCACTGGGTCAGTCAAGTTTGTGGGGCTATAAACTAAAATGACAGCTCTTAATTTACTGCTGCCCCTTTCCTCAGGGAGTATTATGAAAGGGTAGTGGTGGCACAACGAGCCCCCTCCGTTGGAACAACGCATGGGCATGAGCGGGGGCTGCGCGGACTGCGCGGGCTGCGAGGCTTCAGCGGCTGCGCAGGCGCCGGGCGTCAGAACAAACTCGCCATCCAACATATAATTAGTGTCCACGTATAAATTATATTTGTTAGTAGTATATTCTCAAACTGAATAGAAACTGAATCGTAAGTGTTAAAACTTTGATGTTTCAATAACGAACCAGTAGTCCTATCAAGTATCCACGCTCAACCAGGTAGCAATATAAATAGAGCTATAAATATTGTAGTTTAGTTAAGAGATGGTGAACAATAATGAACAGAATTGGCCTCAATATTTGTATAGATTATATTTGCCTGGTGGGAGGCTTCGGCCGCGGCTAGTTACCACCCTACCGGCAAAGACGTGCCGCCAAGCGATTTAGCGTTCCAGTACGATGCCGTGTAGAAACCTAATTTGGGTTTAATATAACTGCCATTGCCCCTAACAGGTTAGCCCGCTACCATCTTAGAGTGCATCATCACTCACCATCAGGTGAGATCGCAGTCAAGGGCTAACATGTTGTGGTTTAAAAAAATTATCACATCATTTATTGATAACGAAAATAAATATTGAAAAAAAAACACAGACGAAAGTATGATATAAAAGCCGGCTTTATATGGATTATTAGCGACCTCTATCCGGGGCCATACAGCCATATTGTTTCAATATGGTTGACTTTCGTGTTTTGGAATTATAATCCTTATTTTAATGAATAATTATAATCCTTAGGAATGTCAAGGTACTTGACATGTATGGCCTCAGGCAACCTTAGGAACTTATTCCTAAGGTTCCTGGTAGAGAAGTTCTCATTAACAGGAATTAAACATGGGGACTGATTCCGTGGTGCACAATCTCTAAATTAAAATGATAATATTCCCTGTGGAAAGGGACAGAACAAGGTTTAAAGCTGTCATTTTAGTTTAGTTTTGAGATTGTGTTATACAGAATTGGCCACAATATCAAGATTATCAGGAATTAGTGAAAAAAATAGGAACTGCCTTTGAATTTTTTTTTATTATTTAAATTTTTGTTTTAAATTTTAAAAAAACCAATTATAATAATTAAAAAATTTAAAATATAAACCTTAACATTAAAGTATTAAAGTTTAATTACGAATGTACTATATTTATATTTAAGACCTTTTGTCTTCGTAACAACGCGAGGTGTCGGTCACGCGTTTCCACATTTTTACCACCTACCAAAAAGTGCTCAACGCGCCTAAAGAAGTTTTTACTTCAAAACTCATTAACATGTTGATATATATTCCCGACACCCATAAACTACGCCACTATACCGTGTTTAGATCGCTTGTGGCTGCGCAAACTGCAATTTTGCACGAACGCCTGCCCGCAATGCTCGCACGCAAACCGGCGGTCGTTCGCATGTATCCGCATATGCTCCCTCAACGTATTCTTCCTTCCATACGCTTTCAAACAAATGTCGCATTTAAACTGTCTCAAGCCGGTATGCTTGGCCATATGAATCTTCAGCCTTGTCGAACTGAAAAACACCATATCACATTCCTGACATTTATGTTTTCGCTCCAATAAATGATCCTTCTTTATATGAATCCTCAGTTTCGGCTGGTCTTTGAACGTTCTGTCGCATATGTGACACGTCAACACAGTTTCAGGCACCCCGTGGACTTTAACCATGTGATCAAGCTTCTGCCAGTAATTCAGCAATCTTTCGTTGCAGATCAAACATCTACTGCCCTTGCGGTTACCCAAATGTACGGTGTATTGATGATTGCGTAACTTCTCCTTGGTTCCGAAGACTTTGTCGCAGTCTTTGCATTTCAGTTCTTCAGCGTTATGCCTTCGAGCGTGACGCATGTACAGACGGTCTGTCACAAACCCTTTCCCACAGACAGAACACATGTAGTTACTGAAATGTTCTGTCATATGCTCCAGGAGATGTTTGAAACACACAAACTCTTTAGAACATTCAACGCACGTTAACTTTTCTGTATCAAACTTAAACGGCACTATAACGCTTTTGAACTCTTTGTAAACTTGTATATTGTGTTCAGTTGTTATATGATCCATAAAATCTTCCAGCTTATTAAGACTCTGGTGGCAGAGGGTGCATTTTAAATCTGTTATATCAAGTTTTACAAAATACTCGAATAGTCTGCAATTTATAAGAGCGAGTAGTTCTTTTATTTTGTGCTCTTGTAAAAAGTGTTCTTTAAGTTTCTTCGGGTCGCTGAATTGTTCTGAGCAAAACTGACAGCCGTAACCAAGGGCATCTTTATTTCGTATCGGATTCGAATTTGTATAATGGAGTATTATTTTAAGATTGTGCTGGTTCTTCTTTGTTTCCGGTGCGTTAGCTTGCAGTTCATTCTTCGTTGCGGACTGTGGACGTACATTTTTCTCTTTGGCAACTCGGGTGCCTATAAAAGTAAAAAGTTATAATTACAACTACATTCAAGCTTAACCTAAATTAATCGTTACATTTTTAAGGTTAATAATAAGATTAGGTTATTATTTGTGGTTCTGTTGTTTTATTTGCTCTAATGGCTCTGACAGTTCCTTAGTTTACGCCTTTAGTACACCTAAAGTCCTTAGTTTAAGTGACCTTAGTAGTATGGCAGACTTTCGCATACGCTATGTCTCACTCTAGCACTAGCTACATGAAATAGTTTCGTCCTTATCGGTATTGTTTCGCAAGGAACTGCGAAATCGTCGTTACACAGACGCAAGCAGTGTTTCACTATAATTGCTATAGCCCGTGTCACGAAAGAAGTCCCCTACTGGCGGCGCTAGTAGTCGCATGTTTATACAGATAGCGTATGTAATATGCATTAGTTCCACAAATCGCCGCGAGTCTTCTTTCGTGACACGGACTATACCGCAGTAGTTTCGCAGTGACTCGCTGCCGCATACGAACGCGTAGGTGTACTAAAGGCGTTAAGATGATTTGTGAGATGGTGATAAGTAAAAAAAAACCGGCTGAATTTGTTGTGGGCTCTTCACAGATCAGAGCACGTTCGGAACCCTCGTAGCTTTAGTTTCAAGATAATGTAACTGATTATTACCATCATGTTTTATAATTGGAGTCAATAAGTGTACCTACATAATTTGAATAAATAAATATAGATTTATTGATTTCGCTGCTTTTCTTTAATTCCAAACAATATGTATAGTACCGTAATGTTTAAATGTTAATTCCTCACCTTGATGTCTTCTGATATGTCGCATGTACAATCGATCCGTCACAAATCCTTTGCCACACACAGAGCACATATAGTTACTGAAATGCACAGTCATATGCTCCAAGACATGTTTGAATTGCTCAAACTCCTTACAACATTCCTCGCACGTAAACTTTTCTGTATCAAACTTAAATGGTACTATTACACTCTTGAACTCTTTATAAACTTCTATATTATGCTCACTTGTTATATGATCCATAAAATCTTCCAGCTTATTAAGACTCTGGTGGCAGAGTGTGCATTTTAAATCTGTTATATCCAGTTTAATGAAGTACTCGAATAGTCTACAATTTATAAGAGGGAGTAGTTCTTTTAGTTTGTGTTCGTGTAAAAAATGCTCTTTAAGTTCTTTCGGTTCCCTAAATTGTTTCGTGCAAAATTGGCAGCCATAACCGAGTACATCTTTGTTTCTTATTGGATTCGAGTTTGAATAGCGGAGTATTATTTTAAGATTGTGTTGGTTCTTCTTGGTTTCGGGCGTGTTTGCTTGCAGTTTTCTCTTCGTTTCGGACTGTGGGCGTACGTTTTTCTTTTTAGAAACCCGGGTACCTATAAAGTAAAAAAATATGATTACATACAAAATTGATTGAAGCATCTTTCAAATTAAATGTATAATAGGTACTAAAACTATGAGAATAAGTAGGTAAATAATAGTTAAGTATACTTAATAATAAAAATAAATCATATTTTAAAAAGTAACAGGGTGCTTAATTTACCTTAGGCCCAGTTACGTAGTTTTACCAGAGTTTTGACACGTTCGACGTTCGTTACCTGTGTTACTAAATTACAGCCAGTATAGTAAATAATTTAGTTTACTATTGCCATCAATTTAATTTAGATGACAATCGTCTTATTAGCTGACACGCCTTCAGTACGAGATAAAATGCATTTGCAGCTAGAACATAGTTAGTCTACAATTCCATAAACCTATTTGTAAAATCTCAAATATTGAAACATGTTTAAAAATCTCATTGAAATTTTGAGATTTTGAGAATTTTGAAAATTGAAAGAAAGAATTTTTTCATGAAGAAATTCATTGAAAGAAAATTGAAAGTTCTGGTAGTTTTTGAAGTGAAAATTTCTTTAGCCGCGTTGAGCAGTTTTTAGTAGGGGGTAAACTTGTGGATTCGCGTCACCGACATGCTTCTATTCTAGGTCTTTAATATAAATATATTACATTCGTAATAAACAAACTTTAATACCTTAGTTTTAAGGTTTATATTTAATAATTTAATTTTTTTAAATATTCGTATTTATATTGGCGTTTGAAAACTAAAACTCAAGTACCTAATTAGATACGTATTATAGCCAACGACCTCAATTTACATAGACGGGCCCTCTCAAACAAATGCGGACCTATTTTACCAACGCCATCTAGACTGAAAAGCGGGACAGCGCTATGACGGGGACAAGGACAGGCTTATACAGGTTAGGAGCGTGCTCTAAAGGTTGGACACCCAATTTTTTTCTATGACAGGGCCCATGATTACATACATATATATCGATGATTATAGCTAAACTTTGACTGCAGAGTGGAGTGAAGAAGAGGCGCAACGCCTTTATTAGGTAAATAGTAAAAACACAATATCAAATAATTAAGCTTATGCATTTATTTTTCCACAGTCACGCATTTATACCACCTAAGTCTTCTCCGCGTTTCATTTTCTGCATAAAAATTCATGTTTCAAAGTAAAGGAGTTAAGTATTCTCAAAAAGATACTGCACCTGCGTACTTCGCTCCGCAGGTATGCAACGAGCTTTAACATCCTCAAAATGTGTCACTGTCGCAATCTAGAGTTGGTAGGTAGAACAGAAAAAAAAACATTATTCATTTATTTCCTTCAGATTTCAATTTTCATCCTACGCATCAAATGATAAGTCTTGAAATGATCAGTCAAAGTTCTCTAATTGTCCCATTCACGATCAGCACACATCTAGGGCTTGTTTATGAAAAAATTAAAAAGAAATAGAGTAGGCAGGTATTTACTTTTTTTCTCCAGATTTCCTCTTCAGCAACAAATGATAGGTCTTGAAATGGACGGTCAAAGTTCTCTGATTGACCCATTAGCGATTAGCACACATCTAGGGCTTGTAGAAGTGATTTACAAAAAAAATAGAGCAGGCAGGTATTTATTTCTTTTTCTCTCCAGATTTCCTCTTCAGCAACAAATGATAAGTCTTGAAATGGGCGGTCAAAGCCCTCTGATTGTCGAAGGTCTTATCACACCCCTGACACGTCAACACTAACGGCTTAGCTCCATGGATCCTGACTTCATGGTCTCTCTTCTTCACATAGTCAGCGAACATCTCTCCGCAGTACCCACATTTGTTCCTTTTGCTCATACACACGTGAATTGCCCTTTCATGCTCCTTTTCTTTTACTTTCGTATCAAAAACTTTCGAACAAACTTTGCACGGAAACGTCCCCGTTTCGTGCCTGTCGCAATGCGATTTGAACGTCTTCTTATTGACGAAAGCTGCCCCACAAATCTGGCAAACATGATTCCTAAAGTGAACACTCATATGCTCCATTAAATACTTGAAGTGATTAAACTCCGAATTGCAAATAGCACACTTTAACCCATCTTTAAATTTGAAAGGTATTATTTGTTTAATAATGTTCGCGTGAATCGGCTTGTTGTGTTCTACGTCCAAATGTTTAATCAATTCGTCGATAGTTTCCAAATCAACACCACAGTTGCATTTCAGGTCTGTAATGTCTAGTTTGGCATTAAAATTGTGCAATGTTACTCCTCTCATGTATCCCGATTTGGCTTTATCATCGTGACCTTCTTGCGTGTGTTTCTTTAGGTCTTGAGGCTCTGGGAATTGTTCGGTACAGAAGCAGCAAGCGTATCCCTTACCTACTTTGCAACGAATCGGCGTAGCGTTCGTATTACGAAGTATCTCTCTCATGTCAGCTTGGTATCTGCCCTTCTTGGTTGAAACAATTTGGACTGCTTTTTTTGGTTTCTCTTTTAATTTGATGGTTCTCGGCTTTGGTGGTTCGTCGGCTCTGGGTGTTATCGTAATCCATTTACCTAGACGGAAAAAATACTTTTTAGTTTATCATCGAATTGCTTCTTGAACATGAATTGCTTCTTTAACCAAGGTTCACAAATCTGACAACTCTGGAATACTATTTTCTTTTTCTTATAAACGAATTTTAGAAAAAACGGGAATTAAGTTTTCTAAAATAATAAATAATTACAAAATAAATAAATGCGATTGTTTATTTTCACAACCTACATAATTATAGACTAAGAGATAGCTGCACTTTTGGTGACTATCGCCAGGAAGGCTGATTCAATATTAGGTGAATTTAGGGCTCTCCACTGATGACGACAGTGAAGGTCAGCCCGCATGCTGATGGGCCTTTCACTAGATATGGCCGCTCAAAGATGTGTTATGGTTACCAAAAATGAACCATAACTAGAAAGGCTGATTCTTGTACAGTATTAAAGTATGCACAGTACCTATGTAAACTGTATAAAAACTGACGCTATTCATCGGGCATAAAATTAATTGCTGGCCTATTCTTACGCCTTCATAATTTTTAATAGCAATCAACGTGACGATATAATAAATGCTAATAATTATTTATAGTTTGTAAGTTTATAACATCTTTGAGAGGTGATATCTAGTGAAAGGCCCGATGAATAGCGTCAGTTTTAAGGAGAGCCTAGGAACCACCAAATACGAAATCAGCCTTTCTAGCGATAGATACTAAAACTGCAGCTATCTCCTATAATATTATAGTATAGTTCGTCAAACTCATCTGACCTGGTGGCAAAAATTGGAACGAATTTTTATGTTTGTTTAGTTTTTGTTTTTATTTTTCATAGATACTAGCGACGCTTTCACCGGGTCAGTTAAGTTTGTCGTACTATACATGACAATATTTTGAAATCAAATACTAAACAAATTGAAACAGCACATTCATAATTACAAAAAACTATGCAATCTGCATGATAGGCAAACTAGAGGCCGCCATAAGCTCGTGACTCCATCGCTCCGCCTCAAGAAGGTACGAAGGTCGTTTGTGGGAATGAGCATTCTATTTTATAACAAAATTCCACAACCTATCTTATACTTGCCATTACACAAGTTTAAGAAGTCCATTATAATTATGCTCCTGAAAAAGGCTTATTACTTGTTGAAGATTACGTAAATGACAAAGGAGCATGGATTTGACTCACTCCAGCAATGCTAAGGACAGCTGTTACTTATGTATTTTACAAATTAATGAAATTGTAAATTATTATTTTTTTCAAAAGAGCAACCGCCGAGTTTCTTGCTGGTTCTTCTCGGTAGGAATGGCATTCCGAACCAGTGGTAGATTCACTTGACGATTCAAAAGTACTTGTAAAAGTTTATTTGAATAAAAATCATTTTGAATTTTGAATTTTGAAAAAAATGACACATTTCACTCTAGCGCTCTCCGAGCAGTGGAGAGTGATACAGGGATTATTGAAAAATAGTTGTCACAGCTTATTTTTAAAATCTAATACCGTTCCTTGTATTACAGTCGCCTATCAGAGTTAAATTCTTAATACATAGCTCGTAAAATGAAAAGAGTCCGATCAGCAGCCCTATTCTCCAACTCAGTGGCTATCAAAAAATAAAAGCCACAGACATACAATTTACATCCGTTGAAGGTTTGCTATGTAAAGAGAAATAACATTTTATAGCAAATCTTCAATGGATAAAATATATTGTCAGTTTTCATTTTTTGATAGCCACTGAGAATAGGGGAGAATTTCTTAATGACAAATTAAGATGTATAGAAGCAATCGACTTTGTGTCCAGCGCCCCACAGGATAGTCTAATAATTTACACTACTGTATTTAATTTATATACCTACGTATTTGTAATATCATATTTTTTTAAAAAGACCGACTGCTGAGTTTCTTGCCTGCTCTTCACAGTAGAATGTTTTCTGAACCGGTGGTAGAGTCAAAACAAAACGTAACAAAAGATACACCTATATGTCCTACATGTTATAAATAAATTTAATTTGAGTTTAAAAGCCGCTGATATATATTTTACATCCATTGAAGGTTTGCTACGTATAAAGAAAAATAACAGCAAACCTTCAATGGATAAAATGTATCATTTCAGTGGCGTTCATTTTTTGATAGCCAGATAGAGAATATGGGGGTAGAAGTTGCAATATGGCGGTCTGTGCAGGTACGGCCAACGACACAGTCCTACAAAGTCTCTTTTAACTACGCAGTCATACACCTCATCGTGTGATTAGACTCCTTTTACAACCACTGTTTGAATACATTAACAATAAAGAGACAGTTTCTATACAGTATATCAGGGGTGAACTCTCCGAGCGTGGTCTCTCAGCGTTTTGAGTCTACCATACGACTTGAAGCAGATCTCGCATGTAAACTCCCTTGTCCCAGTATGCCTGACCACATGACTCTCCAACTCCTTCTTCGTATGAAACTCCATATCGCATTCTGTACATTTGTGAAACTTTTGCATTAAATGAACTCTAGTCGTATGCAATCTCAACGCGTGTTTTGTTTCAAAACTCTTATCACAAGCTCGACAGTTGATCGATGGACCCTTAATTCCGTGTATTTTAGCCAAATGTTCGTATTTCTTCCACACTTCTTTGAATCTCTCCGTGCAGTATCCACATTTATGCGGCAGTTTCAACCCCAAATGTTTCGATCTGTCGTGCAGTCGTTTCTTACGCGCCGTGTCGAAAGTTTTCGAGCATTCTAAACAACTGAAATCACCAGTTTTATGAGCATCTCCGTGTCTTAATAATATATTTTTGTTGACAAAACCAGCGTCGCAAACTGTACAAACATAATTCCTGTAATGTATATTCATGTGTTCCTGCAAAGCTTTGAAAGAATTAAATATATTGTAGCACATGAAGCAACTGAGGGATTCGTTGCTAAATTTAAAGGGTAATATGTGATTTTTGAGATCCGTAAACAACTTTTTACTATGCGCATTCTTTAAATGATCAGTTACATCTTCAATGTTATTGATATTCTGTTTGCAGAGATTGCATTTCAAATCCGTAATGTCTAGCTTCACGAAATATCCGTGCATGTCTTTACCTTTCATGAATTTGGACTTTTCTTCATCTGTATGGTGTTGTAACGTGTGGGTTTTCAGATCGGCAGGCTCTGGGAATTGTTCCTTACAAAAACAACATGCATAACCTATGCCGCCACGACATCGTATTGGGGTTGCGTTAGTGTTCAACAGTATTTCTTTGATATTATTCTGATGTTGATCCGCTTCCTTTCTTTTCTCACTTACTCCAACTTTATTGATCACTATCTGTATAACTTTTCCTTTGCGAATATTGATTTCTTTTTTCACTGGAGACTTTTTTTCAATGATTTCTTTTTTCACTGGAAACTTTTCTTCAAAGTTGATAAACGGTCTTCTAGATTCGCGCAGTTTACCTACAACAAATATTACATCATTTTCTAATGTTCATTTATTTTAATATAATATTATGCTGTAATACTAAATCAATTTACTTACACGATTGCAATGTAATAATAGAATCAGGAGAAAAATGAGAGAAACTTTTAAATATGATCTTATATTTACTGCCGAAATAAAATAAAGAAATTAGAAGAGTTTAGACATTTCTGCCACAATATTTTATTATTAACAATAACAGATTCCGTCTCATTTTTAGTTTACGTTTAACAAAAATTTTCACCTTCCTTTAGAATAGAGATTAATTTTTTTCACAATGGAGTCAATATTCAGTTTAATAAAAAAGCAGTGATATTTTTCAAATTTATAATCATTCGAGTCGATAAATACTATAATAATGTTGTTAATCTACTATTATTATTAATTCAAGCGAATTCATTTTATAAAGACTCATTCCGATTGCCATGACAATATCAATCTAAACCTCTTCTCCATGTTTAGATCGCATATGACTACGCCAGCTACATTTCTGAACGAACGCCTGTCCACAGTGAGTGCAAGCGAATCTCCGATCATCGGCGTGGATCTTCATATGCTCCTTCAATGTGCTTTTCCTCCCATAAGCCTTGAAGCAAACGTCACAACGAAATTGCCGAGAACCAGTATGCTTGATCATATGATTAGCCAACTTGTGTTTAGTATAAAACTCCATATCACATTCTGTACATTTAAAATCCTTTTGCATCAAGTGCATCCTAGCAGTATGCATCCTCCACATATGTTTAGTTTTGAAACCCTTGTTGCATATCTGACAATGTATCATCGGCTTGTTTATATCGTGCACTTTTGACAAATGCTCGTATTTCTTTGCAAGTTCCTTGAACCTTTCAGAACAGTAGCCACATTTGTGTGGCAGCTTTTGTCCTGAATGTTTCGATCTATCGTGTAGTCTTTTCTTTCTGGCAGTATCGAAAGTTTTCGAACATTCGATACATTCAAATTCACCAGTCTTATGACAATCTTCGTGTCTTTTCAAAATATCCTTAGTAACGAATCCGGCATCACAAACTTTACATTCATAGTTCCTGTAATGACTATTCATGTGTTCTAGCAAAGCTTTGAAAGAATTGAAAATATTTAGACACATGCAGCATCGGACGCTGTCCTTACTCAATTTAAAGGGCAGGATAAGATTTTTGATATCCGTAAACAGATTTTTCTTATGTATCTCCTTTAAATGATCAGTTATGGCTTCAATAGTATCAATATTTAGATTACAGATGTTACACTTTAGATATGTTATGTCCAGTTTTACGAAATATCCGTGCAATCTTTTTCCTTTCATAAACTTCGATTTTTCTTCGTCTGTATGTTGTTGAACCGTATGTTTTTTTAAATCTGCAGGGTCTGGAAATTGGTCGTTACAAAAACAGCATGTATAACCTATACCTTTATAACAACGAATAGGTGTTGCATTAGTATTTAATAGTATTTCTTTGATGTTACTCAGATGTTTCTCTATTTCTTTATGTTTCTCGTGATCTGTGTGCTTTTTGATGACTATCTGTATAGTTTTACCTGGAGGATTTTCTATTATATCTTCTTTCACTGGCGACGGTTCTTCAATTTTGATATTCAATCTTCCAGATTCAAGTTTACCTATAACAAACAAATTTCTCACTGGCTTCTGTATGTAAGTATAAATAAATTTATTCAGGAAATATGAATTAAGTAAATTAACTTTAGTATCATAATTTATTTTACCAGATGAGCAAATTTACCTGATTTTTATTATGTATTTTTATTTTGTTCGGTTTTAACTTCTAAGAAATGCTGCTTACGATAATTCCCATAACATTATTTTCATTATTAAATACTGTATGTACACTTGCAAAAAATAACAATACCACTAAATTAGAGAAACTCTTTATTGGCATTTTACTCAAAAGTCTCCAGTTAAAAAAAATTAAGAGCTGCCTACTTAATGTCGATCAAGGGAATATTACTTAAGTTCTCATTAAAACATCAGTCGTAGTAAAAGCATTTATACATATATTCTTAGCATAAAACGATGATATACCATAATTAATCTCTACATAACCGTCGTACACTTACAAATGAATTACTGTCTAGTTCGATTAGTTTTTCTATTTGTCATGTAAGTATATTCCCAATTAAATATTGTTTAGTCTCTAAACCTCTTCCCCATGTTTGGATCGCATGTGACTACGCCAGCTGCATTTCTGGACAAACGCCTGCCCACAATGAGCGCACGCGAATCTGCGGTCATCTGCGTGGATCCTCATATGCTCCCTTAGAGTGTTCTTCCTTCCATACGCCTTGAAACACACATCACATCGAAACTGGCGCAAGCCAGTATGCTTAGCCATATGACGCGCCAGACTGCTAGTACTGAAGAATCGCATCTCACATTCTGCGCATTGATGTTTCCTCTCCAATAAATGATCCTTTTTTGTATGACGGGCCAAAGCCCTTTGGTTCTGGAAGGTTCGATCGCACGCCTGACACTTTATGTTAACGGGCGGCGCTCCGTGCACCTTTACCATATGATCAATTTTCTTCCAGTAATCTAAGAATCTTTCATTGCAAACCAAACATTTATTTCGTTTGCTCATGCCCAAATGGGTCCGCCTTTGGTGCTCTCTCAAGTTGGCTTTACTTCCGAAAACTTTTCCACAATCCTCGCATTTGTGTTCTCCATTATTGTGCCTACTTATATGAGTTCCTAACAGCCGTTCAGTCATAAAACCTCGGCCACAAACCGGGCATATGTAATTCCCAAAATGTGAGTTCATATGCTCTTGCAAAAGCTTAAAGTTCAGATACTCAGCAGAACATACCGCGCAACGCAACTCTGGAGTATCAAATTTGAATGGAACTATGGCATTCTTTATGTCCAAATACATTTCCTTCCCATGTTCATTTTTAAGGTGAGCCATTAGATCTTCGAGTTTCGGAATATCTTTGCTGCAAAGTGCACAATTTAAAAACGTTATGTCCAACTTTACTACGTGTTCGAACAGTTTGCCAGAGACCACTTTTATAAGTCTATCGTTGTTGTGTTCATCTAGAAAATGTTTCTTAAGATCTGTTGGTATGAGGAACTGGTCAGGACAAAACGCACACACATATCCGAGGCTGTCTTTGCATCTTATCGGACTCGCGTTGGAATTCAGCAGAATAGTTTTGAGATTGTGTTGGTTTTTCTTCGTGTCCGACCAAAACATCTCTTGGTCCTTGGTTCTAACGATCTTCAGCTGCACGCGAGGTTTGGTTATGCCTCTTTCGATTTTAATCGTTCTCGTACCTATAAAGAGAAATTTTAATTAGAGATCTAGCAGGCTCATACGGTTTCACCAAATCACAGTGTGCTACTTTTCTGTGTTTAGTTTTCGTTGAATTGTGAGACAAACACATTGAAACTTTATGCTCAAACAAATTGGGTATTTTAACGTTCAAAATATCGCGAGCGATATTCACTAGAGCTATAAATATGTCACCGGTTGTAACTCACTTGTTTTGTCGGATTATTTTTACTAGTTTTTGACTAGAAATTGGGTATATCATTTTTAATACCACGCCCCACAGGATAGTATAATAACTTACACTACTGTCTTTAATTTATATACCTACGTATTGTAAAATCTTGTTTTACAAATAAAGAGCAACTGTTGAGTTTCTTGCCGGTTTCTTGGTTCTTCTTTCTCGGAACTTTCTTGGTTCTTCGCAGAACACAGTAAAACCTCAGTCGGTTTTACTGTGTTCTGTCGGTGTTTCTAACATAATTTTATAATTCTTTAATTTCCTTCTCTCCTATGAGAGTGGAGGCCTGTGCCCAGCAGCGGGACTTTATTGGTGTGTAGTGGTAAGGTATTTTAGAGCATACCTAATAACGACCGATTTCACTCAAAAACATGTATTTAAGAATGCTAAATCTTAGCAAACGGAAAGGGGAGTATAAAAGGAGGCAATTATAATATCGATAAAAGTGAAACGCAAACTGTTCAAAAGGATACATTTGTGACATTTATTGCGATATAAAATTACCCAGGCCAGAGTGTATAAAATCTTACTTCTTACTAATATTATAAATGCGAAAGTTTGTATGGATGGATGGATGGATGTATGGATGTTTGTTACTCAATCACGCCCCAACGGCTGAACGGATCTGGCTGAAATTTGGCACAGAGATAGATTATAGTCTGGAATAGCACATAGGCTACTTTTTATTCTGGAAAATTAAGGGTTCCCGCGGGAACCGAAAAACCTCAAACCACGCGGACGAAGTCGCGGGTATTCGCTAGTATTCTTATATACAGGTATATAATATTTAGACTTTACATTATAATATAAATAAATAAGCAATCCAGTTACCACATGTTCATATAATCTTCCACAATATGACAAAATATTTTATGAAGTTGTTACGACTACATATACCTACACAAACACAAATAAACGCTTAATTTCCTAGCATCCATACTTAATAATAATAAATGCGCAAGTGTGTCTGCCTGTCTGTCTGTCTGCTACGCTTTCACGGCCCAACTACTTATCCGATTTTGATGAAATTTGGTACGGACATAGTTTACATCCTGGGGAAGGACATATGCTACTTTTTAACCCGGAAAATTCCGGAAATCAATCAACGCGGGCATCATATAGTAGTAGTAGTATATATATATATATATATATATATATATATATATAGTACTTCATCTATTTTAATTTAAATATAAATTAATCAATCCGTTATCTAGCATTCAGAACGTTATCACTATGTTTCGCGCTAATATGACACTTCAACGCCAAATGTTTGTCAAATGATTGGCCACAGTCACCACACTTAAACCTCCGCTCTTCAGGGTGAAGTCTCCTAATGTGCTCCTTTAAAGTCTTCAATCTTCCGTACGACTTGAAACACATCTCACATCTGTATTCCCTAGTCCCTGTGTGCTTTACCATATGATCGGTCAATTCACGCTTGGAGAAGAAGTCCATTTCGCATCTAGTGCATTTATGCTGGCGCTGCATCAAATGATACTTCTTCGTATGTAGCAACCACGTCTGTTGAGTTGCAAACGTTCTGTCACACGCCTGGCATTTTATCACCGGTCCGACAACACCGTGAACTTTCGCGAGGTGTTCAATTTTGTGGCAATTCTCTTTGAACCGCTCATCACAATACCCACATTTGTGGGGTTTGTTCAAACCGTCATGTATCTTCCGCTGATGCAATTTCTTCTTTCGCAACGTATCAAAGACTTCCGCGCATTGCTCGCACGCGAACACCCCGATTTTGTGACCCTCGTTGTGACATAACAAAAGATGTCGATTCACGAATCCCGCATCACACACTTCGCAAAGGTAATTTCTGTAGTGTGTATGCATGTGTTCCTGTAACGCTTTGAATCTATTGAAGACATTATGACACATGAAACATCTAAGCGTTTCTGTATCGAATTTGAAGGGTAGAATATGGTTTGGTATATCCGTGCTGATATTTCTATCGTGTATATCTTTAAGGTGATCCATGATTTGTTCTAGCGTCTCGATTTCTGATCCACAAAGCTTGCATTGTAAACCTGTGATGTCTACTTTTACTAGATAACCGTACATGTCCTTTCCTTTCATGAAAGTTGATTTAGTTTCATCATCGTGTTTTTCTATGGTGTGTCTCTTCAAGTCAGCGGGGTCGGGGAATTGTTCAGAGCAGAAGCAACAAGCGTATCCTATCCCTCCCCGGCAACGTATAGGCGTTGCGTTTGACCATTGGATTATTTCCCGGATATTCGTCCGATGTTTGTCTAACTGTTCTCCCTGTCTCACTTTAGGTACATAAGTCTCCTTTTCCGCAGTACTCTCTAGCTTATCTCTTTTCGATCTCTTGTGTGTTGTTTTACGCGGCACACCTACAATGAAAATTGGTTCAATTAATTGGTGGCTTGCACTCCGGAACTTGCAGTGGTAGATAAAATAATCGCGTTTTTTTTTGAAATTTTTTTCAACTAACCTTTAAAAAGGTAGAGAGGTTTGTGTTTTACCTATTATAATGAACTAGCAGTATTGGTGTATACAAATATTGTTTAACACTCAATTTTTCGTGTTTTTTTTTTATTGCGCGATTTATATTGTAAGGCTCAATTTTGGAAAGCCACCTACAATCTACATACCTACCTTCATGGGCCATAAATTTGCAATCAACGATATATTAAGCAATACCCACTATGGAAATGTGGGTTGTTTGATAAATAAAAAAGTTTTCTCTTATTTAACTGATTTATTTTTGATCCAACAGTGCTGCAAACGATAAGCGACCGTCTAATATTAAAATGAACGCGCCCCTCATGTATTTAAATCATATGAAAAATGGGAGCATAGGCAAGAAACACACAAATTGGACACACACGCACAATTTGCATTAATATATTATATAAATTAATATTTAAATAATGAGCGAACGATGTGTGTTTCTTGTATGTATGAGGGTATACGTACGCTTATCTGCATTGAGTGCATGAATTTTTTCCATCTATAATAAATAATATAAAAGATAAATATTGAGTTAAATGATAAAACAGATTAATATTAATTGAAACTTTACTGCATTATATATTTAGAGCTCAATTTCGTGTTCGCATTCACAGCCAGCGCTCCAAGCGATACGTTGCGAAATGAAAGTCGGTTTTACTGAATTTGTCACATTAAATGAAGAGCTTTAGGATCGATTTTACTTGGACGCCAATGTGATCGACCGCTCGATTACGGCCAATCGAATTTGAAATGTAAAAACTTATGTTGAGATCTATAGAGCGTACTTTGACTTGGCTGACTTTACTCAGAGTTAAAACGAGATGGATATATGTGAGTAACATAAATCTGTCTCGTTTTAACCATGTCTTAAGTCGAAGCAAAGTCAAAGTTCGCTCTATAGATCTCACACTTAGACTATGGGTACAGGTATAGTACATCAAACATAACTGACCCGGTGGTCAAAATTGGAACTAATTTTTATGCCTGCTAAGTTTTTTTTAAATATTATTTTTCATATCTACTAGCGACGCTGTCACCGGGTTTGAAAAGTTTGTGAAAAGTGTCTCAGATTGCGTTTTGTATGAAAAGAAATTAAAAATTGTCGGTAAGATAATAATTATATACTTGAGTGCATAAGTATAATTTAGTAAATTAAGTGTATCTATTAATATATTTTAACCTAGCTAATCTTAGATGTGATATAAAAGTAAAAATTAAATAATTGAAGTGAAACTTCTTTCGAATCGTTGTGATTTGAAAATTTGATGAAACGAAAAATCGACACAAATAGAGACAAACATATTCATAATAGGATTTAGCCTGCGAGAGAATGAGATAAAATACAAGTCATATTTATCTCATTCTCTCGTAGGCTACTTTTCTGAAGTTTCACTTCTGCCGTGTGTGAATTGTGTGTGTGTACACACACACTTTTTTATTTTACGTTAACTTTTCAAATCACCTCCCTATTTTGCATTATTCAAATTAACACAAAGGAAACCATTACTATATTCTTTAGAAATAATTCCTTTCCCGAATCAATACTAATAATATAAATGCGAAGTGTGTCTGTCTGTCTGCTACGCTTTCACGGCCTATCTGCTTAACCGATTTTGATGAAATTTGGTACAGGCATAGGTTGTATCCCGTGGAAGGAAATACTTTTTATCTGGAAAATTCAAGAGTTCCCGCGGGAATCACAAATCTTATCTATTCAACCGATTTTGATGAAATTTGGTACAGGTATAGGTTGTATCCCGGGGAAGGACATGGGCTAGAAAATTCAAGATTTCCCGTGGAATTTAAAAAAACTCAATCCAAGCGGACGAAGTCGCACAGACATCATCTGGTATAAATATATACTCCTATACCTATACATAAATAGGTGCATGGTTCAAGATAAATGCAAGTCTTAAAACTGCTAAGTTAAGTTTTAAAGTATAAACAACAACGACCTCAATTTACGTAGACGGGCCCTGTCAAACAAAGAATGTGTTTCTATTAACGCCGTCTAGTCTGAAAAGCGGGACAGCGCTATGGCGGGGACAAGGACAGGCTTATACAAGTGAGGGGCATGCCCATGACAAGTCGGACGCCCAACTTTTTTCTATGAAAGGGCCCATCTAGTACCTACATCGACGAAAAACAATCATTAAAACTCCGTTCAAACTTGCTCCCCGTGTTTGGAGCGCATATGTCCACGCCAACTACACTTCTGCACAAACGCCTGATCGCACAGTTCACACTTGAACCTACGATCGTCCATATGGATTCGCATATGCTCGTTCAAGGTCCACTTCCTTGCGTACGACTTCAAGCATACACCACACTGGTATTCCTTACGACCGGTGTGGGTATTCATATGGGCTCTGAGCTCAGTCGACGAGAAGAATCCTTTCCCGCATTCAGTGCACTTGTGCGATCTCTCCACCAAGTGATGCCGCTTCATGTGAATGTTCAACGCGTTCTGGTGAACAAACATCTTCCCGCAGGCGTGACATTTCCTCGAGAACGACATCACCCCGTGCTCTTTCTCCAAATGCTTATCCTTCTGCCGGTTGTTTTTAAACACAGCGTTACACAAGCGGCATTTATTCACCAGCATCCCTAGTTCATGGTACTGCCTTTCGTGGGCACGTTGCCTGATAAACGTAGGAAAAGTTTTCGGACATTGGCTGCAAGTGAATGTCCCAGTGTTGTGAGCCACTTTGTGATGGTAGAGCTTCCTCTGAGTGACGAACCCCGCGTCGCATACATCGCAAATGAAATTCCGGTAGTGCGCGTTCATATGCTCCATCAGTTTCTTGAATTTGTTAAAGGTGTTCTTGCAAATGTAACACTGTAGACCTTCGGTGTCAAATTTGAACGTCAACATTTGGTGCGTTATATCCTTGTGGAACTGTTTATCGTGGATGTTTTGTAAGTGCTCGATCAATGCTTCAATGGTATCTATTTCCTTGTTGCATACAATGCAAACCAGAGCTGTTATATCTAGTTTGATGCAAAGCATGCTTACGAATTTCGGTATTAACGATTGGAGGTTCAGCGTGTCGAGAACTGGTGTGTGCTTTTCTAAATTGTGTCTTTTCATTTCAGCGGGGTCGGGAAACTTTTCCTCACAGAAGCAGCATGTGTAGCCACTGTCTGAATGACCCAGGATCGGTGTTGCGTTGGAATTTTTGAGTATAAGCTTTATGTTATCTCGGTGCTTTCTTACATCTAACTGCATGTCAGACAGCTTTTTAACTGGTACCAACCGTATTTTGGTCTTTGTTTTCTTCGCTTCTTCGACTTTAATCTTAACGCTTAGTTTCTCTGATTTGCTGACTGTCTTACCTACAAAAGAAATTCTATATTTATTTCGGATCCACAAATTGCCCGTTGTGCTGTATATGTTTGTTTTATTTGTGAAAAGGGTAGCAAGACTTCTTTTTATAATCTTGTGTCATAACACTAACAATAAAGATAAAGATTTCTTGATTCGATACAATTAACGAATTTCTTAGTGACGAAGTTGTATGGAAGCAATCGGCTTTGGGTCCAGCGCCCCACAGGATAGTAGGTATAATAACTTACACTACTGTATTTAATTTATATACCTACGTATTGTAATATTATATTGTTTTTTAAAAAGGGCAACTGGTTTTCTGAGTTTCTTGCCAGCTCTTCTCAACAGAACCTGATTTCCGAACCAGCGCGGTGGTAGAGTCAAAACATGACGTAACATAAGAGACACCTGTATGTCCTACATGTTATAAATATATTGAGTTTATTATTGATAAATAAAAACGACTGCAACACAAAATATAATCGATTTATTTATTAATTCCATAATAAACAATAAACATTTTAAAACTCGGAGTTCGAATAACAGTATGAATAAATAAACAGTTAAACATAAACTAAACTTGCTCCCCATGTTTAGAGCGCATGTGACCCCGCCAACTGCACTTTTGCACGAACGCTTGCCCACAGTGTTCGCATTTGAAGCGGCGATCGTTCATGTGTATCCTCATGTGTTCCCGCAGAGTCTTCATACGCCCGTACGCCTTGTTGCAAACTTCACAGTGGAACTTCCTCACTCCCGTATGCTTTACCGTGTGACACTTCAGCTCCGCCGAAGAAAAGAATGACATGTCACACTCCGTGCATTTGAAACGTTTATCCATCAAATGTAACCGCCTCAGATGTACAGAGTACTCCTTCTGGTTATCAAAAGTTTTATCGCATGCTTGACATGTCAGCGTCTGAGAGTTGATGCCGTGCACTTCTTTCAAATGCCTCTCCTTCTTCCGGTAGTCTTTGAACTTTTCATTGCAGTAACCGCATTTGTTTAGAGTAGCAGAATGGGTGTGTACGCACTTTTCGTGGGACCTTTTCTTCCTGAACGTGTCAAATGTTTTGGCACAGAAATCGCAATTGAAAGTGCCAAGTTTGTGGCTTTCGGCGTGCTGCGCCAGAATCACGCGACTTACAAATCCAGCGTCACACACCTTGCAAATATAATTTCTGTAATGTACATTCATATGCTCTAGAAGGGACTTGAATTTGTGGTAAGGGTTGTGACATATGCAACATTGCAGCCGTTCGGTTTCAAACTTAAAAGGCAACATCTGATGTTTTATATCGGTAAACATATCTTTATTGTGAACGTCTTTCAAATGATCTATGACTTGTTCTATAGTTTCAACATTTGTATGACAGATATTACATTTAAGCGCTGTTATATCAAGTTTGACGTGAAACTTGTACATGTCTTTGCCTTTCATGAAGTTGAGCTCTGTCTTTTCGTGGGATTCTATTGTGTGTGTTTTTAAGTCTGCTGCATCTGGGAATTGTTCAGTGCAAAAGCAGCACGCATATCCGATACCGCCTCTACAACGTATAGGAGTTGCGTTAGTGTTTAACAGAATCTGTCTCAGGTTAAAGCGATGTTTCTGTAGTTCCCCGCCTTTTTTATTAAATATTATTTCTGGTTCCGTGCTTTTAGGTCTCTCCCGTCTAGGTTTTTTAGATGTTTCTCCGATATAGATTTCAATTGTTTTGCGAAGTCGTGAACCTATAAAGAAAAGGAAATATTATTTTTCTATATCACTTCTCACTTTCGCGCAGTTTGCTTCAATAGCGTTGTATAAAATATGGAACAGGTAAGTACTTGTTACATGAGTTATTGATAGAGTAATTGTTACTCATGAAACAAAAAAAAAATATTAAAAAAAATCTTATATAATATCCATACTTTAATATTATAAATGCAAAAGTGTGTCTGTCTGTCTACTACGCTTTAACGGCCCATCTTTTCAACCGATGTCGATTAAATTTGGTATAGAGGCAGGCTACATACCGGGGAAGGACATGGCTACTTTTTTGCCTGAATATTAAGGAGTTCTTCCCGGAATCAAAAACCTTAATCCACGCGGACGAAGTCGCGGGCATCATCTAGTTCTAAATAAATGATAAGAAACATTATTTGTCAAACTTTCCTTCAATGTTAACATATCGACGTATTTAAAAAAATTCATTATGGATTTAAAAAAATAAGGTGTTTGATATGGTAGGTCAATTGATAAATTAATAAAAAAGAAAATGGCAATGGGCGAGATATCTGAAATCTTATATATAAAAACGAATGTTTGTTCGCTAGTCTCGCTAAAGCTCAGAAACGCTGAGTTTTAGCGAGACTAACGAACAAAAAAGAAGAGTATAAAAATAATTCTTAATTGAAATACTATGTACGATATACATGTCACCGTAAGATTGTAAAAATCGTTAGATTATAATAGAACGTTTTTTATCTTGATAGATTATAAACTTTCGACAGATTGCGAACCGTAACATACTGCTTACAATTTAACGCGTTATATTTCCGGTAAATTGTAATATATTAGGTATATTAACCCGACAGAACCTGGCCGGGCACTACCTGAATATTCATGTCAAACCCTAACCTAACCTATAGTTCGCGCGCGAGTTGAATGCAGAGTAAATGTATGGTGACACTTACATTTACTCTGCATTCAACTCGCGCGCGAACTGTACAAGAAAGAGACAAGAAAACGTAAAAACAATAAATATTTAATAAATTAATACTCAGAACATTGAACGGTTCACAATCTTTCGACAGTTTATAATCTAGCGGGATAGAAACCGTTAGATTATAATCTAACGGATTTTACAATCTTACGGTGACATACATAACACTATTTAAGAGAAATAATTCAAAGTTTTACGAATCCATAAATAATTACCATTGAAAGCATACATATAGATTTTTGTAATGGTTCAACGTGTTTAAACTTTCTCGCCGTGTTTAACTACCATATGACGTCGCCAGCTGCATTTCTGCACGAAACCCATGCCACAGTGGTCGCATTTGAACCGTCGATCATTGTCGTGTATCCGTATATGCTCCCTCAAAGTGTTCTGCCGACCGTACCGCTTCAGGCAAATTTTGCACTGATAACTGCGAGTCTTCGTGTGTTTTACCATATGCTCCGTCAACTCTTTTCTGCCATAGAACTTCATATCACATTCTGAACAACTGAAGCGACTTTCCATCAAGTGGTGGCGTTTCACATGTTTTCTTAGCGAGTCCTTGTTACAGAATGTCTTCTCGCAGGCTTGACATTTGATAGGATCTAGACCAATCCCGTGCGCAGTCTTCATGTGCACAGCTTTCGATCTGTACCCGGGAAACTTTTGATTGCAATATCCACATTTATTCAGCAAGTATCCATGGACATGGATGGTTCTTTCATGAGAGTACTTCTTCTGGATACTGTTGAATACTTTTTCGCAATACCCACATTTGAACTCTCCCAATTCGTGGCTTTTTTCGTGATTCAACAACGATCGACGATTGAAAAATCCAGAGTCACACAAATTACATATGAAATTTCTGCAGTGCGTATGCATATGTTCTAGAAGCATTTTGAATTTTGTGAACACATTTGAACACACAAAACATTTCAACGCGTCGTGTTCGAATTTAAATGGCACTATATGGTTTTTTATATCCGTATATATTTTTATTTTATGATCCTTTTTCAAATGCGACATCAAGTCTTCTAAATTGTTCAATGGTTTATCACACATTTTACATTTCAATCCTGTTATATCAACTTTAACGTGGTATTTCTTTAAATCCCTCTTTTTGAGGAACGTTGCCTTCGTAATTACGGTGTCTTTGTGTTTTTCTAACGTGTGTACCTTCAAATCTGCAGGATCAGGATACTGGGCTGTACAATAGCAACACATGTAACCTATATCATTTCTACCGTGAATGGGAGTAGCGTTAGACCCGTCAAGGATTTCTTTTATATTATTATAATGTTTTGTCAGTTCTTTAACAGGTTTTATTTTGATCTTTTTATTTTTGACTTTTGATATTATTGGTTCTGAATCTTCTATAACTTCGACATCATCATTTGTATCTGATTCGGATAATCTTTTTATAGTGATTCTAATTTCACTTCGAAAGCCTTCTTTATTGGAGACATTACCTAAAAAGAGAAATTAACATTACTGATTTTTTTCACTGTTGCTTATAGCGAGTTTAAGACTCCGTATGATTACGTATACATCGTATTATGGTATGATATTCGTATAGAAATAAAATAATAATATTCTTATCCATATCAATATCACAGAATATTAAGTATTAAAATAATAATAATGTCTTCCCGAGTCCCGACCCAATTTCGGCCACGCGCGGCGGCTAATCTCGCGAGAGATTAGCCATCTGCGCGGTAGATATTATAGTGCCCAAGTGTGTGCGCAAACAAGAGCACTCTCTGTTCCTTTACTCTCATAGCCCGATGGGACGGAAAATCCGACAAGTTCGGAGAGAGATCAGGCGCAGTACCGACGGCTTTACGTGCTCTCCGAGGCACGGGGTTCTGCCTCGTTGATCTAGTGGATAGCATGTTCGACTGCGGCCGACGAGGTTCCGGGTTCGAATCTCGGGTCGAAACATAATTAAGTATTTCTGAGTTTATCTGACTAGAAATTCTCAGTACTAGCCCGGAGTTGGGAAGTTAGCGGTATATTAACTATTAGTACGTAAAGAAGCGACATTCACACCAGCGCTCCGCCCGATATTCAAAGAGTTACTGGAGCCCGGAGGATTTTAAAAAGCCTAAACCAGCAAGAAACTCGATGTTTGATCCTTTTTAAATAATTCATTTACAATAATATCAATGTGTACATAAGTAACCGCTGTCCTTGGCATTGCTGGAGCGATCAAATCCATGCTCCTCAATCATTTACATAATCTTCAACAGTATAATAAGCTTTTTTAGGAGCATACTTTTAAAGGATTTCTTAAATTTGTGTAGGTGTAGGAAAGTCCAAAATAGGTTGTGGAACTTTGTAAAAAAGAAAAAAGAATGCCCATTCCCACGAATGACCTTCTGACTTTTTTGAGGCGGAGCGATGGAGTCACGAGCTTATTACGGCCTCTAGTTGGCCTATCGTGCAGATCGCATATTTTTTATAATTACGGATGTGCTGTTTTACAAAAATTATATTTCTGTAAATATATTGCGAGGGTACTGTTAGAATACCAATTTCTTTAAATTTTTCTCCAAGGGAATCACGCGGTTTTAAATTATAAATTGCTCGTATTGCCCTTTTTTGTAGTACAAAATTTTTTTGAATATCTGCCGCTTTACCCCACATTAAGATTCCGTAAGACATAATACTATGGAAATAAGCAATATATACGATCCTGGCAGTTTCGACTGTCGCATCTTTCTGACAGCGTAAGCAGCAGAACTAAGAATAAATAAATAATTTATTGAATAATGTTTTTGTGGACCGCACTGGAGCAGCGGCGGTCTTATAAGACGTAGCACGTTAGACGAAGTAGCTAATAGGTTTAATTAACAGAAGATTTGATTCAATTTTAAAAGTTATAAGTTTTTAAGAATAATAATAAAAATCACATGAACAAATTTAAAAATTACCTGGTTGAGTTTGTCGTGGACTTTTTGTTAGGACATAACTAGTTATAGGCACTTGCAACCCTTGCTTTAGTTTCAAAATAACAAAACTAGTCATTGGTTTAAAATAACTACCTCGTTCGTAGCGTGTTCGACTGCGGCCGACAAGGTACCGGGTTCGAGTCCTGGGTCGGGCCATAATATTGAGTACCTACTGGGTTTTTCTGACTAGAAATTCTTAGTACTAGTTAGGAAGTTGGCGGTGTTTCTCCCCCGTGCCTCGGAGAGCACGTTAAGCCGTCGGTCCCGGTTATTATCACTAGCATGATAACAGCCGTTTAAAAGCCCGCCAACCCGCATTGAAGCAGCGTCTAACCACCAGGGTCTAAACTCTAATTCCCTTTCTTCTATGAGAGTGGAGGCATGTGCCCAGCAGTGGGACGTTAATGGGCTGTAGTGGTGGTGGTGTTGGTTTAAAATATCTCCACATGAATAAAGTTAATTTTGAAATAGATAAGATTAAATAAAACCAATTTTCATGATTACATAATTATATATTTCTGGAATACAATATAAAAACTAAAGGCTATTTTTACTGTTCATCAGCTTCTACGTCCGAATCCATGATGATTAAATAGTGTGGCGATGAATCTCTACTCGCGTTTCGACGTTCTTTCGTATGTACCCTCATGTGTTGATTCAGTGTGAACCGCCTAGCGAAAGTTTTCCCACACAAATCACAGTGGTAGTCACGCTGGCCTGTATGCCTCACCATATGCTTCTTCAAATCTCTACGGGCGAAAAACGTCATATCACAAAAATCGCATTTCACCTCCCTCTCGTTCAAATGAACCTTCTTTATATGGTTCTTTAAAAGAGTATGCTTTCTGAACGTTTTGTCACAAGTTTCACACGTAAATTCTATTTGCTTCACACCGTGCACGACATACAAATGGTCCATTTTTTTGTGGTAATCCATAAACGTTTCGTTGCAGTACCCGCATTTTCGCGTCATGGACGACTTTTTGTGCACTACATTGATGTGAGACGATTTTTTGATGCGTGTATCAAACTTTTTTGGACAAAAGTCACATGTAAAGGTCCCTGTCTTGTGTATCCTTAAATGACTCCGTAATAAGTCGCGGTTGACGAAACTGGCGCCGCAGGAGTCGCAAACATAATTTCTGTAATGTTTGTTCATGTGTTCAGTCAAAAGTCTAAAAGTCGAACATTTGGCCGAGCAAACGGCGCATGTCAGGCCGTCGCCTTTAAATTTGAAAGGTATCATATGATTTTTAATGTCTTTATATATTTTCCGCTCGTGCATTGAGCTCAAGTGGTCCATTATTTGTTCTATGGAAGATATATCACTCTGACAGATTGCGCATTGCAACGATGTTATGTCTAGCTTCACTGTGTATATCCTCATGTCTTGAATTACTTTTTTCATATCGTCCTCGTCGTGTGATTGTAATGTATGCGTTTTTAAATCCGCTGCTAAAGGGTATTGGTCAGTGCAGAAGGAACACACGTAGCCCTGGTCGCCTCGATGCCTGATCGGCGTCGCATTTGAGTTCACCAATATCTCAAGCAAATTATTTCGATGCTTTTCCACTTCTTGGACGCAAACTGCTTTCTGATTCTTTCGCTTGATACCTTTATTATGACTCTTTCTGTCAACTTTAACACCTTTGTCAACCTTATCACCTACGCTCGACTCTTGTATTTTATGAAGGATTGCGTCCGCTCGGTCTCCAGTAAAGATGGTAATTTGCTGATTGAGACCTATAAAGAAAAGGTAATTTTGAATTTTTATATGTGTATGTTTTTTCTCTGTGGTATCATCGTAACTTTCCAGATATGTTTCTAATATTTTATACATGACTTTGATTGCTGAGCGGAACAATAAAATTTAACACGTTTATGTTGCAAGTGAAACACTAAACCATTTTCGAGTTAAAATTTTATTAAGTACTTACCTAATACGAAACTTAATTAAATGCTTAAATTAGACCTATTGCTTTTCTCACAAGATAAATAAAAAATCCGACGGTGGAAACGCTAATAAAAATTCATCATTATGTAGTATGTACCAACTAGCACTACATAATAAATAAAATAAATGATCATGATATCGTATCACTACTATCAACTCGCGTTATTCTACCAAAGCTAACAGTCTCTAAACATCACAAAAAGGCCCCAATTCTACTCACAAAGGAATCACTGGGGCTGATTCTGTATAACAAAATTTCTAAACTAAACTAAAATGGCAGCTTTAAATCTAGTTCTGTCCCTTTCCGTAGGAAGTATTATGAAAGGGTTAGCAATATTTGTAATGCTCTAATTTTAGTTTAGTTTAGAGATTGTGCACTACAGAATCAGCCGCATTATCTCATATCCTTATCGTCCTCTCCATGCACAGAGCGCATGTGACCGCGCAAACTGCACTTCTGCACGAACCCTCGACCGCACTGCAAACACGTGAACCGCCTGTCGTTTGTATGAATGCGCATATGCTCGCGCAAAACGCACTTCCTCGAGAACCATTTCAAGCAAACGTCACACTGGAAATCCTTCTGCCCCGTATGCTTTAACATGTGGTACTTTAGCTGCGCTGCGGTAAAGAATTGCATGTCGCACTCCGTGCATGCGTAACGTCTTTCCATTAGATGATATTTCTTCTTGTGTATCCGTAAAGAGCTCTGACTGGTGAAGGTTTTGTCGCAGGCTAAACATTTACGAATCACAGGCGACATTCCATGCACGGCGATCATATGTTGGTCCTTCATTTGGGTGCTTGTGAATCTCTCCTTGCAGACCCCGCATTTATTCGGCCTGCTCGCGAATTTGTGGACTGAATGGTCGTGCGCTGTTCTTCTCTGTTGGGTAGCAAAGACTTTATTACACTTGCTACATTCGAAGGAGCCGGTTTTATGTGTTCCTTGGTGGTTGAACATCGCCCTCCGATTAATACATCCGTAGTCGCAAACTTCGCATACATAATTTCTGTAATGCGTGTGCATGTGTTCTAAGAGAATTTTGAATTTGCTGAAGACGAGGGGGCACATCGCACACCGAAGACCTTCACCTCCAAATTTGAATGGTATAATCTGGTTCTTTATATCCGTGTAGATAAGTTTCTTGTGCTCGTTTTGCAAATGGTCGAACAACCCTTCTAATGTGTCAATGCTTTGATTGCATATTTGACACTTCAACAGTGTAATATCAAGCTTAAGTAAATAGCCACTCGAGTTTTGCTTGATCATGTATCCTCGTCTATCGCGGCTGTTGTTATGTTTCAATAATGTATGGGCCTTAAGATCCGCCGGATTTGTATACTGATCTGTACAAAAGCAACAGATATAAGCGAACCCATCCTGGCTTCTAATGGGTGTTGCATTTGAATATCCTAATACAACTTCAAAGTTATTATTATGTTTACTTTTTTCGGATATTTGAGTGGGCCTTGTAACATGCTTCGAGAGTCCTTTTACAACAGTTAAGTTACGTATGTTAGGCATTTTAGGTGCAGTAGTGTTAGTTTTATTAGACACTGGCATCTTCACTTCAAGTTCACCTTTTATATTAATCACCTTGGTTTCGCCGGTTATTTCACTTTTGATGATCAACTGATGATTACCTACAAAACAAAACGATATAATTACTTTCGTCAACTATTTAAATTGTAATATCATAATTTTCACATTCACTTTTAAAACATCTTAGCTCTAGCTAGAGTAGGTATTTAAGAGATAAATGGTGAATCCCTGCGTATTAGTTTTAAAAAAGGATCGCAGCAATAATGATTTTGTTTCCTTGAATATTTTTATTTCATGCGCTAACGCATTATACCTACTTGTACAACCATTTATTTTACTTTTTACAATTACTATTTTATAAATATAAATGTATTAAAAACAATAATACTGCCGATTTTTTGTCCCTCATTTGACATATTAAAGAAAATTATGTTGGACGTGTTATCAGAAGTGTCCACAATAATGTCAATTTTTATTTTATTATTTTATCGCAAGTTAATATTTCTTATACTATAGTAAGGCCTTCGAATATGATCATCAATAAATGAAATAGCAGTTTCTTTTTCTTCAGAATTAGTGTGTCAATAAACACTTTACTTAAAAAAAAGGGTCAACGGAAAATCAGTCAAAGTTTGTGCATAAGGCGTACCTACGCCAGGGAGGACTACTGTCGAAAGTTATTTAAAATGAGATAAGCGAGAGTATAGTAAGATCTAGACTCTAAAGGATAGAAACTATACTGATTTGTAATTAAAATGTATCATAGCAAGTAAAATGGTAAAAAGTTTCTATTCATCATGATTTATTAATAACAGAATATAATTTACTTAATATATACGAGCTTACTCTATTATACGAACTATATTATAACCTAATATAATTTGAGTAAAAGTATTTTTTTTCAAATTGTCATTTCATCATATGTTGTGGCTCATTCTGTTTTACACAAATCTCTAAACTAAACTTAAATGACAGGACTAGTTTTAACGCTCCCTTGCATAATAAAAGACAGCGCTATATTTAGTACAATTAGTTTAATTTAGAGTTCAACAAAACAAGCTACATCATTTTATCTTTTTTCGATAAGTTTATCATATATATAACACTGATATAAAAATAAAACAACTCCTAAAACTCCTAATCTATGACGTTGATTTATCATCTATCTCTCCATGTACAGTGCGCATGTGACTGCGCCAACTGAACTTCTGCACGAACCCTCGACCGCACTGCAAACACGTGAACCGCCTGTCGTTCATATGAATGCGCATGTGCTCCTTCAAAACCCACTTTTTAGTGAACCATTTCATGCAAACGTCACACTGGAAATCCCTCTGGCCTGTGTGCTTCAACATGTGGTATTTCAATTGTTCTTTAGAAAAGAACTTCATTTCACACTCCGTGCACGGGAAATTCCTTTCCATTAGGTGATATTTCTTTGTATGTATCCGCAAAGCGAATTGGGTTGTAAATGTTTTGTCGCAGGACAAACATTTCCGAATGATTGGCGACCTCCCATGCGCGGTGACCATGTGCTTGTCCTTTAAAGGACTGCTTTTAAATCTTTCATTACAAATCCCACATTTATTGGGCATGCTC
Source organism: Erebia aethiops (assembly GCA_923060345.2). Classification (NCBI taxonomy): domain Eukaryota; kingdom Metazoa; phylum Arthropoda; class Insecta; order Lepidoptera; family Nymphalidae; genus Erebia; species Erebia aethiops. The sequence goes on along the minus strand of OV281084.1, from coordinate 7,930,158 downwards.
TTAAATTTGTGGACTGTATAAAAGTGTTGTCTCCTTTTCTGATCAGTTTTAAACACTTTATTGCACTTGTTACATTCAAAGGCGCCTGTTTTATGGGATTGCTTGTGATTTATCATCGCCCTCCGATTAATGCAGCCGTAGTCGCAAATTTCGCACACGTAATTCCTGTAATGAGTTTTCATATGCTCTACGAGGATTTTGTATTTATTGAACACAAGAGAGCAAATCGCGCATCGTAGATCTTCACCTTCAAACTTAAATGGTATTATCTGATTTTTTACATCCTTATAGATATGTTTTTTGTGTTCATTTTGCAAATGATCTAATAAACCCTCCACTGTGTCGATGCTTCCGTCACATATGTTACATTTCAACAGTGTAATATCAAGTTTGAGTACGTAACCGCTCGAGCTTTGCCTCTTCATGAACTCACGTCTGTCATCACTGTTGTTGTGTTTGCTCAACATGTGAGCTTTCAGATCAGCTGGATTGACGTAATGTTCCGTACAAAAGCAACACGTGTAGGTAAACCCGTCACGACTTAGTATCGGCGTTGCTGTCGAATTTCCCAATACAACTTCAAAATTGTTGTAATGTTTGTCTTTTTCGGAAAGTGGCGTCGTGCGTGCACTTTTAATGGTTTTAAATTGACCTCTATCCATAATTATGTTAATGGTAGGTGTTTTGACTTTTACGGTTTTAGCCTTTTTAGAAATAACTATTTTCTTGACTTCTTCATTAACATTACTCTTCGTAGCAACGTCGCGGGCTATTTCACTTTTGACGATCAACTGACGATTACCTACAAAATAAAACGTCAAATTACTTCGGTCAACTACAGTCAACTTTTAAAATGTTATCATTCGCGTATTTCATTGTTTGTTTCAGATCGTATCAGCTCCAACTGAAAGATTTTAGAGCTAGAAAGAGCAAAGCATTCATACAAAAGATTTGATACAAGTTTATTCATTCTTGGAGTGGCTTTAATTTATTAATCTTAGGTTAGCTAGTGGCAAGGGCTGGCTAATTTTTGTCGAAGAGTATCAGCCTGGCTGTCCAACGAAGAAATACCTACAGCGTGAATCTAGCCACCCTATCACGTGGTACATAATTTGTGTAGTAATAAGATTAGGTTATCTAGTAGCCAGTGGCGTGCACAGGGTTTGAAGCGAGGGTAGACATTGGTTAGTTGGAATACATATTTACTTTCTTGATAAAAAATGAGCATTGACGTATTTCCGCTTGGGTAAGCCGTGCTTTTATGCCTCTATGAACTACACGCCACTGCTAGTAACTGTAAGTTTTATGGTAACGTTTTCAATAGTAAAACAATCAGTTCATGGTAATAAGTAATAATTTATTGATCACGAAAGACTTAACCTCAACTTAACCTACCTATAGTAGGTACATAATTAAATACTAACTTACTTGGATGTAAAAGTCAATACAACTTATGTGGTAATGCCGTAGTGCAAGTATTATTTTTACAGATTTATTTTTAATTCAATGATCTAAATCCTAAATGAATTCAATGAAAATCTATACTAATATGACATAACAGAATAATACAAAAAGGATTTTCTACATTTTATTTTATTTGTGCAGAGCGGTACACATGCACGATATGTTATACTAGCTTATGCCCGCGACTTTGTTCGCGTGGATTGAAGTTTTTTCTTTAAGAGGTCTCAGTACGCGCGACCGAAGTTGACGGCGCACGTGGGTAACCTGTTTGCTATTTCACATAACATTGTGTGAGAAAGAGATAGAATCAGTGTAGCGAGTGAATGCGCGCATACTTCGGTGCTACCGTCCCGCTCCCGCTCCGTTTTGGGTGAGAGGCGCGATAATTTTCACCGAATTCAAGCGCGCGAAAAGGGTTGAACAGTCGTTTGGGAAACCCGTTTGTTTGTAAAAACTACTAAATGTATGTTTACAAAGTAAAGTTATTTCAACGAATGAATAAATAAACAATGTTTCTTGATAAATTGTTTTATAATTTTCATACTCCTAATCCCATTATTTGCGCCCAAACTTGTCATCAATTTAGTGTGAAAATAGGAATCATTCGAGGCTCGTAACTTTAAAATCAATATTTTTTTCAATATTTTATATATCAATAAACGACGAGACCAATCGAAATAATACTTAGTTTTGAGCGTACAATATCAAATAATGTAGTAATTACGAGTTATCGTTTGTATGAAGAAGGTACCGGCTGGAGTCCCCTTAATTTTCCGGAATAAAAAGTAGGTAGCCTATGTGTTATATCTCAATATATCAGACTATAATTTACCTCAGTGCCCTCTCAGTATACGTGCATAAACACATTGATAAATTCAAGAAGAAAAGTGATTGTCATAATGTCAATACTAGAAATAAAAATAAGTTTGTAATGCCTGCTTCTAGGCTTAGTAAAACTAGCAATTCCCAGAAGACATGTTGAAGATGTCTCTGAATAAGTTCAAAGTTAATGTAAAACGTAAACTCATTAAAAACCTACAGTGGACAGATAGCTGCAAACCACATTTTAAAGAGTTACAAATACTCACATTTCCTTGTCTTTTTATTTATGAGACAGCTGTATTTGTCCACAGCAACCTTTCATTATTCAAAAACCTAAACAATAGGAGGTATCCCTTCAGACTAAAAGTTCGAGGTTGTAGGTCAGCAAAAATGCAAAAAAGCATATTCTGTATAGCAATACATATTTACAATAAGTTATCTAATGATTTAAAGAAAATAAATAATATAAATAACTTCAAAAAATTATTAAAAACATTTTTAATAACCAAATCATTTTATTCTATTAATGATTATCTTAATGACAGTTAACTTCTTTTTACATGCATTTAATAAAATTTTGACTATGACAACTAAACAACAAATCAGCATTTTATTTCTATTTTTGACATGATTTTACTTGCTACTCGCAGTTACGTTTTTAATAATTTGACAATTGAAATGAATGGCAGTTTAAATTGGTTTGTCATAATTTTTTGTTATTACTTGTTTTATTGCTTAGTTTTATTATTTTATGTGATATTATGTATTTTAATCTTGGACGTAAAGGCGCCATTAAGGATGTGTCATGGGTCACTGCATGGTGTTTAATAATAATGGATAATAATATAATAGTAAGTAAGTACCTCCTTACTAGACTAGCACTCTCCGATATACGCTTTCTAATAATATGTGTGTGTGCTCGATTGTAATTTGTAATTTTAAGCAAACATATTTGTACACCACACTGTGGTAGAATACATGATACCTTCTGTAAAACTAACATCTTACCTACTTACTGTATTCACAAATAAATGAATTTGAATTTGAATTAAAAAATCTTATTACCATGTAAAGGATTATTTAAATGACAAGGAAGCTTGGCAATGATTTTCTCTAATGGTCCTGATAGTTCCTTAGTTATGATGATTGTGAAATGGTGATAATGAAAAAAAAAAAACCCGGCTGAGTTTGTTGTGGGCTCTTCTCAGACCAGGGCGCGTTTGGAACCCTCGTAGCTTTAGTTTAAGATGTCGTACTGATTATCACCATTATATTGTTACTCGTATATGTTATAAATAACCGAACGTCAATAAGTGTAGTATACCTACCTAAATTGAATAAACGATCTTTGATTGATTGATTGATTGCCAAATTTCATCCAGATCCGTTCATGAGTAAAAAACATCAATACAATTCAAACTTTCGCATATATAATATTAGTATAGACGTACCTACTCACTTTAAAAACATAAATCAACAAGACCTTATTTTGAAAATGCATAAGGTTATTTTAGATTTATTTTAATGTTCTTTTTTCTTTTAATGTCCTATTGGTGCATATGTAGTATACATGGAATTGTACCGGAACGCTAAATCGCTTGGCGGTACGTGTTTACCGGTAGGGCGGTAACTAGCCACGGCCGAAGCCTCCTACCAGGCAAGCCCAAAGAAAGTTCAGACAAAATTTTTAAAAAAATGTTCTAGTCTAGTGCGTTGCTGATTCGATTTTTGATAACAATCGACTTTCTTCATGAAGAAGTTTTATACACATATCCAAGCGTTTTTTTTTTTAATCCACTACAAGCTAGCCCTTGACTGCGATCTCACCTGATGGTAAGTGATGATGCAATCTAAGATGGTAGCGGGCTAACCTGTTAGGGGCATGGCAGTTATATTAAACCCATACCCCTTCGGTTTCTACACGGCATCGTACCGGAACGCTAAATCGCTTGGCGGCACGTCTTTGCCGGTAGGGTGGTAACTAGCCACGGCCGAAGCCTCCCACCAGGCCAGACCAGGGAAAATTCAGAAATTATAAATTCCCAAACTGACCCTGCCGGAGATCGAACCCAGGACCTCCGCACGTTAAGGCAACAGCGCTACACACTGCGCCACGGAGGTTGTCGTTTAAATGACTAGTATATTAATGTATGTATTAAAATAAATCATTTATGTAAAACAGTAGGTACAGTAAATGTAACATGAATCAGACAGGGCATAGAAAGCATCCATAGGCAAAGATGTGTGGTGCTTAAAGGACAATCAAGAGAGCTAGTGTTCCAGTTTCGTGACTATTTTGGAAAGGAAAGTCGTACTTGTAATTACTAGATGAGTTACATATACGAAATACGAAATATCGGATAAAAGGGCAAGTCGCTTCACTATTGTGAAAAACGATATGCGTCTATGGAATGTTGTATTTATTCTCTACCCTCCATAATTTATTCGATATCATGGAATTCCGCAAAGGAACGCTTGCTTCTATACAATGTTTGTCGATGGTTGCCTGTCAATAATTATGACACTTCATAGACGTGCTTATGTCAAAAGTAAAATAATTGATTGGACAAATATAAGCGCTTCATGGCGTTTGATAGAGTATGGACCTATTACACTACACTTTCTCAAGGGCCCTGCAGCAAGGTTGGGCGTGGTCGCTAGTTTTGGCGTCGCTATTACACTGCACAACTATCGGGCCCTAACTCAGTATGAACAAGAACCTAGATGGCACAAAGTAAACTAAATTAACGTCAAAATGCTCGCGCGAGACGGATAAACACAACTACTCTCCACGCTGGTCGTGCGACGACTGAGCTCCCTAACCACCCTAAATGTTATTATATTGCCCGGTCATCAGAGCGCGGCAGACCGGGACGACCTGATGTTCCTAATCAAGGACCCTTTCTCCCTAAATTTTATTACACTACACTGATTCAACTTTCTTGGCAGCTATGATGTACCTTTTTGTCTGCGGTCGAGAAATGACAATAAGTTAAAGATCCCTCCTAGTTATACAGGGGCATATGGTAATTCATTCACAGATAAGGCTGTACTGCTTTGGAATGAATTGCCAAGCGACATTAGACATTACCTTTCTAATATGCTATAGAATATTTAAGTATTTTCGTTTGTATGTAGGTTTATGTACTGCTATATGTTTATATTTAGTTATCATTAGTATGTATAGTTTAATTAGTATAGTATTGTTGCATGTTTATTATTATTGTTGCACTTTCCCGCTCCTTTTAAAAAAGTTCCTTAAGAAATGGGTTGTCTGGAGGAGATCACTTTCAGTGATAAGACCGCCCTTGCGCACGCATTGCCTTCTGCTTTTTGTTTATAATTAAGTTTTCTCTATGTTATGTGTGGCAATAAAGAATTTATCTATCTATCTAATTCAGGGTAAGGGATTCAAGGGATCTTGAAAATAAAGTTGCTGATTTGACTAGTTGTCAAACGCCCAATTATGTTTTGAAATTTCATTCAAAAGAAATTGCCTTTTCATAAATCTCCCCATGTACTTTAGTCATGTGACTAATCCAGGTGCGTTTCTGCACGAAACTTCGACCGCACAGCGAACACGTCCACCGCCTGTTCTTCACATGAATTCGTTTCACGTGCTCCTTTAGAATTTTACTCGTGGTAAACCATTTCATGCAAACGCCACATTGGAAATCCCTTTTCAATGTGGCGGTGTGTTTCAAAATATGGTTTTTCAACTCCGCTCCGGTTGAGAAACTCATATTACACTCAGTGCACGGAAATAGGTGTTTTGTATGTACGCGTTTCACGTGCTCTTTAAGAATTTTATTAGTAGTAAAGGATTTGTTGCAAATGTCACATTTAAAATCCCTTATGCCTGTGTGTTTCAATGTGTGGTTTTTTAACTGCGCTCCGGTAGAGAATTTCATATCGCACTCAGTGCACGGGTAGAGCTTTTCCATTAGATGAAATCTCTTCGTATGTAATCGTAACCACTTTTGGGTAGTGAAGGTTTTGTCACAAGCTAAACACTTGCGAATTACTGGTGACATTCCATGCGCGGTAACCATATGCTTGTCCTTCATTGGACCACCTTTAAATCTCTCATTACAAATCCCGCATTTATATGGCATGTTCATGAATATGTGGACCTTGTTCATATGTTTTCTTAAACTCGCACGGGTTTCAAACACTTTATTGCATTTGGAACACGTGAAGGATCCTGTATTATGGGATTCTTTATGGTGATACATTCTGCTCCGATTAATACATCCATAGTCGCAGATGTCACAGACGTAATTTCTGTAATGCGTGTGCATGTGCTCCAAAAGGACTTTGAATTTACTGAAGGTTAGAGAACAAACAACACATTTCAGTTCTTCGCCAAATTTGAATGGAATAATATGATTCTTCACATCCATATAGATAAGTTTGTTATGCTCATTTTGCAAATGTTCTAACAGTCCATCTATTGTGTCAATGTTTTCATCACACAATTTACATTTCATTAGCGTAATATCAAGTTTCAGTAAATAATAATGAGTGCATTGTCTCTTCATGTATTCTCGTTTATCGTTTGTGTTGCCGTGTGTCAATAATGTATGATTTTTTAGTTCCGCTGCATCATTATATTGACTCGTACAAAAGCAACACATAAAGTTGAATCCGTCATAACTTCGAATCGGCGTCGCAGTCGAATTCGTCATTATAACATCAAAATTGGTATAATGTTTCTTTTTTTCTGTTATTTTACTGAGCATCTTTTTTATATTAGAAGGTCCTTTCACTGAAATATCGTTAGTTATTTTAAGTGTCGTGGGACTATTACTCTGAATTGGAGCAGTTCCGTTTACAGTTTCTGATACATTTGGATCTATAGTTACGTCAGGTAATTCAACTGTAGCTATTACAATTTCTGAGCTCTTGGACGTTACTATTTCCTCAACATTAGTATCATTAAAAGGTCTCTTCTTGACATCGTCGCTTATTTCGCTTTTGATGACCAATTGACGTTGGATACCTATAAAAGAAAATTTACTTTTGAGTTTGAATGTTTCTCTATCTCTTTCTTTTCCAGATAGTTCTTTCACCTGCTTTATCAAATACTTCATCGTATAATTTCATTTACGCCATACAATTTAATAAGTGAGTCATTTTTAGGGTCATGCCATGCGTGCCCTCCCTGCGCCTCATCATGTTGTTTAGATTCTAGATCTTGTTTAGATCGTTGAGGTGCAGGGGTGATTTACCTCTTTAGGTATGCTTGTAATGTATGGCACAATTTGGAAATAAATGTATTTTCTTTTTTCTTTAATTCTTGAAAATAAAACTTGTAAATAAATATTAGAATTTAAGCTGTTTATTTCTGAAGTTCCGTTGCGGAAGGACGTGGGAACCCACCGCATTATTATCCGAAGGAAAACCCAAGAGACCCCATTCCATTATGTGATTAATGGAATGGGGTCACGACCCTCAGTAATGAGGAATACGACGCACAGAGAGATTTCTGAAGCAGAGGTACTCAACTCAATAATTTTGTGCGAATGACATGGTTGCTGCCACAGAAAAAGGAATCTGTGTGGTTGATGCTTTTTATGTTTTATTTCGGTAAACAAAAATAAAGAGGTCTACATTTTAGGCATGCGTTGCAATCTGACTCACGCGACATCGTTACTTCGATGGTAACCTTCACGCAAATGTAAACAACAACTGTTTTAATCTCATCTAATAATTTAGGTATGAATGCCACGTTAGTGGTGTGGTTAGCATGTTTGCCTGCGAATAAGAAATAGCTTAGTGTTGCTGATCTATACTTTTACTTTTATAATATTATAAATGCGAAAGTTTGGATGGATGGATGGATGTTTGTTACTCAATCACGCCCCAATGTCTGAACGGATCTGGATGAAATTTGGCACAGAGATAGATTATAGTCTGGAATAACACATAGGCTACTTTTTCTACCGGAAAATTAAAGAGTTCCCACGGGAACCGAAAAACATCAATCCATGCGGACGAAGTCGCGGGCACTACACATGCGAATGTTTGTCTTATCGAAAAATTCGTTGTCAAAGTCTTGTGAAAGCTTTGGTATGATACATGTTTAAAGGTAAGTAATACATAATGTTAGGCCTAGTCTGAGAGAGACAATAGTATTATTGCTCTGCTGCTCTGACTGGTTGAGTCTGTGGCGCGGCTCGTCTGTTGTACTCTCTAGTTGCGTGACATTTATCTATTACGGCTGCCGTGGTTGTGTCTATATAAATTGCTAACTAAATGTATTATTAAATGGATGACCAGTGTTTGTTTTAAAAATAATGAAAAATTTTTGAACAGTTTTTGTATAGATTCTAGAATACTCACTAATAAATTTATATTAATTTTAACTTCTATTTAATAGCTTTACTGTTAAGTCCTTAATACCTAATATAAGTACACATCCAGGGTCTTTCCCCCAATTCACGTCGCAGAAATTGTCTTATCCTCAATCTCTCCATGTACAGTGCGCATGTGACTGCGCCAACTGCACTTTTGCACGAACCCCCGACCGCAGTGCAGACATTTGTACCGCCTGTCGTTCAAATGAATGCGCATATGCTCCTTCAGAACTTTATTCGAGGTGTACCATTTCAGGCAAACGTCACACTGAAAATCTTTCTTGCCCGTGTGTTTTAACATGTGGTATTTCAGACGTGCATTTTCAAAGAATGTCATATCACACTCTGTGCATTTGAAGCGTCTTTCCATTAGGTGGAATTTTTTTGTATGCAATCTTAACAGGTTTTGGCTGGTAAAGGTTCTGTCACACGCGGAGCACTTCCGGGTTACTGGCGTCATCCCATGTGCGTTGACCATGTGTTTGTCCTTCATTGGACCGCTTTTGAACCTCTCCTTACATATCCCGCACTTATTGGGCATATTTTTATGCACGTGGACCGCACTCATATGCGATCTCAACCTCTCGCGCGTTTCGAAAACTTTAGTGCACTTGTTACACTCAAAGGAGCCTGTATTATGGGATAGCTTGTGATATTTCATGACCTTCCGATTAATACACCCGTAATCGCATATGTCGCATATGTAATTCCTGTAATGCGTATGCATATGTTCTAAGAGGACTTTGAATTTGCTGAAGACAAGTGAACAAACGACACATTTCAATTCTTCTTCGTCAAATTTAAAAGGTATAATATGTTTCTTCACATCAGTGTAAATAAGTTTTTCGTGCTCATGTTGCAAATGATCAAACAATCCTTCTAACGAGTCGATGTTTTTGTCACATACTTTACATTTTAATAACGTAATATCAAGTTTGAGTAAATAATCAAAGGTACACTGTTTCTTCATGAAATCTCGTCTTTCTTCAATGTTGTCGTGTGTCGTTAATGTGTGCGTTTTTAGTTCCGCTGGATTGACAAATTGTTCCGTACAAAAGCAGCACGTATATGCGAACCCGTCGTGACTTCGAATCGGCGTGGCCGTCGTATTCGCTAATACGGCTTCGAAATTGGTATAATGTTTGTGTTTTTCTGTTATTAGAGTGGGCTGTTCACCTTTTGGTTTGGGTAAACCTTTTAAAATGTCACTGTCGGCAGATATTTTAATTACAATAGTTTTATTTTTTGAAATCGGAGCGGCTTTTTTCACTGCTTTTGATAGCTTTTTAACAGTAACGTTAGGTATTTTACTTATAGCAACAATGTCTGAAGTTGGGAGATTTCTATTGATCTTTTCAGTACATCGTTTTTTTTCTTTACGCTTAACTATTTTCTCTTTAATTTCGCTCTTCGTGGCTTCGTTGGATATTTCGCTTTTGATGTTCTGATGGCCGATACCTATAAAAAAACGAACGTTTGAATTTTTATGAAAGTTGCTCTTTCCAAAACATTTATGGCGAGATGTTTTTTTTTTCATTTGCTTCATTAGCTATACTATATGACGCACAAATCAAATATTATAATCTCCTGTATTTAAGCAATATATTTTTGTGTAAAGACTTCCACGTAGCTGATGTAACTTGCAACTCGACTAATGAATTTTAGAATCCATCTAGATTAAATCTCTGGCAATAATTGTTAAAATGAGGGAGCCATAACTGCAATGTGAAAAATGGATAGCCTAGGTATTACGTAGGTAAATTAATTTATGTATAAATTAACTGAGTGAGGACTCAACAAAGGGAGTCAGACGTTCAACTCATAAATTAGGATGAATAAATTAATAATTCATTTAATTTGATATTATTTTATCTGAAGCATTTTTAACTGGACATTAGATACATTTTAATTCTTGTGATATTTGATTACGCGAAAGTACATTGCCAAATCTTACTTAAATACGTGAAGTTGATACGGCCTAATCTTCTATTTCACCATGTACAGTACGCATGTGACTGCGCCAACTGCACTTCTGCACGAACCCTCGACCGCACTGCAAACATGTGAACCGCCTGTCGTTCATATGAATGCGCATGTGCTCCTTCAAAACTGACTTTCTAGTGAACCATTTCAAGCAAACGTCACACTGGAAGTCCTTCCTGCCCGTATGCTTCAGCATGTGGTATTGCAGCTGATTTTTGGCAAAGAAGGTCATTTCGCACTCCGTACATTTAAAACGTCTTTCCATTAAATGAAATCTTTTAGTATGTAATCGCAACAAGTTTTGACTTGTAAATGTTTGGTCACAGGCGGAACACTTCCGAATTACAGGCGACATTCCATGCACGGTAACCAAGTGCTGATCCTTCAGTTTATTACTTTTGAATCGCTCTTTACAAACCGCGCATTTATTCGGCATGTTCTTATATTTGTGCACTACTTTCATATGCGATCTCATTCTGTCGCGGGTTTGAAATACTTTATTGCATTCGTTACATTCGAAGGACCCAGTTTTATGGGACTGTTCGTGACATTTCATAGCCCTCCGATTGATACATCCATAGTCACAAACATCACATTCGTAATTTCTGTAATGCGTATGCATGTGGTTTAACAATACTTTGAATTTGCTAAACGTAAGGGAACAAACGACACATTGAAGTTCTTTATCACCAAATCTAAATGGAATCATCTGATTCTTCACATCCTTATCGATAAGCTTTTTGTGTTGGTTTTGTAAGTGGTCGAACAATCCTTCTAAGGTGTCAATGCTTTCTTCACATACGTTACATTTCAACAGCGTAATATCTAGCTTGAGTAAGTAACTACCCGAGGTTTGTTTTCGCATGAACTCACGTCTGTCTTCGCTGTTGTTGTGTGTCATCAACGTATGACTTTTTAAATCCACCGGATTTTCGTATTGATCAGTACAAAAGCAACACGTATAGGTGAAACCGTCGTGGCTTCGAATCGGCGTTGCTGTGGAATTTGCTAATACAGCTTCGAAATTGGTAAAATGTTTGTTTTTCTCGATTATTGGATCGTTGTCCTTGTAGACTTTAGGTTTAGGTAGTCCTTTCACTAAAGTATAATTGTGAGGTATTTTAATCATAGTGGTTTTGTTGAGAATTGGCGCGGGCTTTTTTATAGTCCGTCTTTTAACTGTCAAATTAGGTATTTTAGCTATAGCTGTAGCAACTTCTGGGTCTGGAAGGTTTTTATTGATATTTTCGGTAAACCGTTTATTCCCTTCAGACTTAACTATTTTCTCAACTTTAATTTGTCTCTTCGTGACGTCGTCGGTTATTTCTTTTTTGATGATCAACTGACGGCTGACACCTATAAAGAAAACGTACTTTTGAATTCACATGAACTTTGCTCTTTCTGAAACATCTTTTGCTTATCGTATCGTTATGACTTTCTAGATTGTTCTTTGTTTCTTGCAAGTAAATTCTTAAGTTCTGCTACTATAATGCTTATGTTTACTAATAATGGGTCTAAACCGATTTGTCTAATCTTTTTCAATAACTTGTGATCTATCATGCTAATAAAATTTGGGCCTGAGACAGATAGGGTTGATGGTGTCTAGGCAGTTTCATTTGTTAGTCAAGCATCAGCAGACTCAAATGCGAAAGTGTGTTTGTTTGTTGGTTTGCCGCAACAAAGCAACGTGTTGACGTGATTTTTTGCATGGGAATAGTTGAGGACCTGGAGTGACATAGACTACTTTATACCCCGGAAATTTAAGGAGTTTGCGTGCTATTTACAAAAATTATTCCACACGGACGAAGTCGCGGGCATCAGCTAGTTAACAATAATTATGGATGACATATTTCTTCAGATTAATGCACGGCAGTTTTATGATTTAATTCAAGACAGGCCATCATGCCTAGAGAAGTAATGAAGATCATTACATTTGCATTAAGACGTCGGTCGTCGAATAAAGGTCTAGCCCCAATACAGAGGCACGGCACGCCGCGGCACGCAACGGCAAGAATTCTTTGTATGAGATTGTATCTCTATACAACCTCATGCAAATAATACTTGCCCACTACTGGGCCCACCTAAGCGACGCGGCCCCGTACAAACTCATACAAATAATACGCTACGTGCATCTCAAATGGGGCTAGACCTTAAGAGAGGCCCGAGGAACGTGCGGCGAAGGTGTCCAATAAAGGTACATAATTTTAGCAAATCGTATAAGTTTCGGTTAAAATTTAAAGATCAGGTGTAAAGGAATAACATTCAGATATAAGTAGGTAATTGTGAGTGAAACACGAAATTGATTTATCGAAGATTATTTATTGATAAGCACTAAGAAATTAATTTATTTCAATAATTAACAGTATAATATAATACATTTTAATTCCAACGATAACTTAACATTGATAGTATTTCTTCTAATTTATGACGTAGATATTTTATTATCTATCTCTCCATGTACAGTGCGCATGTGACTGCGCCAACTGCACTTCTGCACGAACCCCCGACCGCACTGCAAACACGTAAACCGCCTGTCGTTCATATGAATTCGCATGTGCTCCTTCAAAACATACTTTCTTGTGAACCATTTCAAGCAAACGTCACACTGGAAGTCTTTTTTGCCCGTGTGCTTCAACATGTGGAATTGCAACTGGTTTTTGGCATAGAAGGTCATTTCGCACTCCGTACATTTGAAGCGTCTTTCCATTAAGTGAAATCTTTTAGTATGTGTCCGAAGCAAGTTTTGGCTCGTAAATGTTTTGTCACAGGCGGAACACTTCCGAATAACTGGCGTCATTCCATGCACAGTAACCAGGTGCTGGTCTTTCAATTTGTGACTATTAAACCTTTCATTACATACTGCACATTTATTCGGCATATTCTTATATTTGTGAACAGCGTTCATATGCGTTCTCATCCTTTGATGGGTTTCGAAGACTTTATTGCACTTGCCACATTCGAAGGAGCCTGTTTTATGTAACTGTTTATGGTTATACATTCTCCTCATATTAGTACATCCATAGTCACATTCTTCGCATACGAAATTCCTATAATGTGTATGCATGTGTTCTAACAGGATTTTGAATTTGCTGAAGACGAGAGGGCAATTAACACATTTATGTTCTTCCCCTTCAAATTTTAATGGAAATATCTGGTTCTTCACATCCGTACAGACATTTTTCTTGTGCTCTTTTTGCAAATGGTCAAATAATCCTTCTAACGTGTCAATGCTTTGGTCGCATATTTTACATTTCAACAGCGTTATATCAAGTTTGAGTAAATAAGCGTGGGGGGTTTGTTTCTTCATAAACTCGCGTCTTTCCTCAGTGTTGTTGTGCGTCTCTAACGTATGAGTTTTTAGATCAGCTGGGTTCGTATAATGACTCGAACAAAAGCAACATGTGTAGGTGAATCCGTCATGGCTACGAATTGGTGTTGCATTTGAATAGGCTAATACAACTTCTAAATTGATATGATGTTTATGTTTATCGCTTAATGGAAAGTCCTCTTTCTTTTTAGGTAGTCCTTTAACTACAGTGTTATTTGGTAATTTAATTACAGCGGTTTTATTTAGAATCGGAGAGGGTCTAATAAAAGACTTCGATAGTCCTTTTACTATAGTAACATTAGGCATTTTAGCTATAGCTGTTACAATTTCTGGGAGCGGACGAGTTCTTTTTGTTTTTTCAGAAAACCCTTTTACGAAAAGTTTTTTAGGTGTTTTAACTCTATGCTTATTAGATTTAATCTTCTCGCCTTCATCTTTAATATGACTCTTCTTACCATCGTCGGTCATTTCCTTTTTGATGATCAACTGGTGACGGACACCTATAAAGAAAACGTACTTTTGAATTTGTATGAATATTCTTGCGCATGTTAAGGTTTCTCTTATTATCTATTTCTATAATATCTTTTTTGGGTATCATTCGCGACTTTCGAGACAGGGTTTTTTTTTTTTAAATTTTGATCATCTTTTCAAAATAAAAACTCATCTGTGCAACTTCTTTCCCTTTCATCCCTTATCGGAACAGCGACGTACCAGCTTACTAATTTAAATCTATTTACGAATCCACAGATCGGAAACGTCACGAGTGGCTTTCTGTATGTTAATTTATATTTGTAATTGACGCGTGCGGTCAGGTGTAGCATGAAATGTGTAATCCTCGCCTGCAACCACCAGCTCCGCGCCTACAAACGGTGATATGATGTCGCATAGTTTGCTATCGCTTCTAGGAATGGTCTGCCTTCCCGTGAAAGCTGAGAGGCTCGAGTTCCGGGAGAGCAATTGGCTGTAGAGTGCCAGTTCATACGCCTCTAATAATTGTCTTGTTACTCTAAGTTAATTCTCAGTTTTAATTTAATCTTTTTATTTTAAACTAGCATATGTCCGCGACTTCCTCCGCGTGAAATAAGTTTTTAAATTCCCAAGGGAACTCCCTAATTTTCGGGGTTAATATATAGCCTATGACACTCACAAATAATGTGGCTTTCTATTGGTACCAGAATTTCAAAATCGGTTCAGTAGATCCAGAGATTACCCCCTACAACGTCACAAACTTTACCTCTTTATAATGTTAGTATAGATTTCAAACTTAATTTAATTTAATATCTTAAAAGTAGTGTTCCGCAAGGCTCCACAGAAATCTTGACTAGGTTTGTAGGTACCAATGATAGCAACACCAAAAAAAACTTTAATACAATGCAGATAGGCGAAATCCTGAGCCTGCTACTATAAAGTAAACTATGTTAAATTCGAGAAAAAAGAATGAATATAATTACAAATCTACACAATGTTTTTATTCATAAATACATATTACCACCAATAATTGCTACACAGAAAGATTAAAATAACGTTAAAGACAAATAATCTTCTACGTTGCGATTAATATTAATGAAACAGTTATTTTTGGTGGTGGTGGTGGTGCAGTTATTTTATTTAAGGACATAATTTAAGCTAGGCTAAGCATAAAGTCGGATAATAATCCGAAAAACCTCCTTTATAACATCAAAATAGTATTTACTATTAATGTAATTTTTTTCTGGTTTGTTTATTGCTCTATTAAAACTATCGACCTAGTCGTGAACACGAAAAGGTCCAATTCGACTCTCACTATACCAACATAGAAGTATATTAACAAAGCATACTGACGTTTTCAAGTTATGTAGACGTCGCCTTATAAGCTATCTCCCCATGCACAGACCGCATGTGTGCCCGCCAACTATTCCTGTGCATGAAAGCTCGACCGCAATGCGAACATGCGAACCGCTTGTCGTTTGCATGGATGTGCATATGTTCATACAAAACGCATTTCCTACTGAACCATTTCAAGCATAGGTCGCATTGGAACTCCTTCTTGCCTGTATGCTTGGACATGTGGTATTTTAATTCTACTCCGGAAAAGAAATTCATTTCACACTCCGTGCATTGGAAACTTCTCTCCATCAGGTGATATCTTTTCGTGTGTGCGCGTAAAGCGTTTTGGCTTGTAAACGTTTTTTCACAGGCTAAACACTTATTAACTACCGGTGCCATACCATGTCTAGCGACCATATGCTTTTCTTTAATGAAATTGCTTTTAAATCTCTCATTACATATAGCGCACTTAGTCGTAAAGCTTTTATATTTGTGGACCGCGTAATAATGCTGTCTCAACTTCTGTTGAGTATCATAGATTTTGTTGCATGTGCTGCATTCGAAGGAACCAGTTTTGTGCGACTCCTTGTGGGTTAATAAGGTCTTTCGATTTATGCATCCGTAGTCGCAAACTTCGCATGTGTAGTTTTTGTAATGGGAATGCATGTGTTCTAAGAGGACTCTGTACTTTTTGAAGACGAGAGGACATATCGCACACTGGAGGCTTTCACCGCTAAACTTCAACGGAAAAATTTGATTCTTTATGTCTGTATAGATAAACATTTTGTGCTCATTTTCCAAATGATCTAATAATTCTTCTAATGTTTCAATACTAATTTCACATATTTTACATTTCAACAGTGTAATGTCTAGCTTGAGTACATAGCCGCTGGAATCTTGTTTCCTTATGAACTTTCGTCTATCATCGCTGGAATCGTGTTCCATCAAAGTATGAGTTTTCAAATCAGCTGGGTTTATATACTGTTCTGTACAGAAGCAGCATGTATAGACCAGCCCGTTATGGCTTCGGATCGGCGTTGCATTCGAATATGCTGTTATAACTTCGAAGTTATTGTAATGTTTGTGGATTTCATACATTAAAGTTTTCTTTTTTCCCTTTAATTCCTTTAACTTGTGCGGTAATCCTTGTACAGGAGTTTTGCCACGCATTTTGTCTATAGCGTTTTTGCTTTCATTACACTTTATCTGTTTCATGTCAACAGTTACATATGCTTCTTCAATTTTTTCGTTTTTGATCAACTGGACACCTATAAAGAAATGGTCTTTGTAAATTTCTATGTTTTTTACTTTTTCTTATACACCGGTTTCCGATATGTAGCATATTATATGTAACTAATTATCTATCTAATCAAATTATTAATGGATTTAAATTTGATTTTAAATGTATATAAATCTTACAATGTTTATGTGTTAATGTATAAACTAATTATTGCACTTTGTTCGCCTCATTTATTCCTGGTCAAAATCAGGATTACCTCAAATGTATCGGCGTCTCTTGTATTACTAGTCATTTGATAAAATGTTTTTACAAATTTAGTATCATACTTATATTAACAGTTCAATCACGCCGCAACAGAGCAACGGTACTTAGTATAATGTGTGAAGATGATAGAGTAACCTTAACAGGTATTACTATAAATAGTGTTTTAATATTTTGATTTTAAATAAAATACTCAATCTTTATAGTAATATTTCATTTTTATTCAAAAGGACATAATATAAACTAGGTATGTTATTAAATATTAACTCACGCAACATTTTTTTTAAATATATTTCTATCAAGACAAGATATCCGCCATTCGTAATCTATCTATACTAATATTATAAATGCGAAAGTTTGGTATCGATGGCTGTTTATTACTCAATCCCGCCAGAACGGCTGAACAGATCTAGATGAAATTTGGCACAGAGATAGATTATAATCTGGAATAACACATAGGCCACTTTAAAAAAAACCTTAATCCACGCGGACGAAGTCGCGGGCATCAGCTACTTTTATAATAATTTGAAGCATTCATCTACAGTTCGTCACATCCAAGTTATGCTCACAGTGCCCGGCAGTAAAGATAACACAATATGTAGGTAGAGAAAGAGACAATCGGCATCTTCGACTTTGCAGACCAAGGTTGACGTCATTTCGTCAGAATGCCGCTCTACGAACGTCAAATGAGGCTCTAGTAAGGCGTCAAACGTTTAAGGTCAAGGTCAAGGTCAAGGTTTAAGGTGGTGCAGTATGTAGCGCTGTTGCCTTAACGTGCGGAGGTCCTGGGTTCGATCCCCGGCAGGGTCAATTTGGGAATTTATAATTTCTGAATGATTTATAATGAGAGCTAGCGACGAATTTCGGGAAGGCCCTTTGGGCAAATTGAAATTGTGAAAAAATATAATTTCGTCAACTGGCGAATCCAGTCCTGCCA
Source organism: Erebia aethiops (assembly GCA_923060345.2). Classification (NCBI taxonomy): domain Eukaryota; kingdom Metazoa; phylum Arthropoda; class Insecta; order Lepidoptera; family Nymphalidae; genus Erebia; species Erebia aethiops. The sequence continues at coordinate 7,911,958 of OV281084.1, read as the reverse complement.
GTCTCGTAGAGCGTTTGAGGTTTTTTCTCTTCAAAAATATTTTATAAAAATTCCCAAAAATATACTTTTGGCAATCTGAAATTTTAATCACGTATTTATTGAGTAATTTCAATAATACCTGCAAATCGCCAGATAAATTTTACGGGTTTAAACGTGAATAAAGTTTTCAAATGAGTGCGACAAAATTGCGGGGAAATTCGTCGCCAGCTCTCCGACGCTATGTCCTATGCCTGCACGTCAAAAAGCATGTATGAACTGTTTAAATAGTTCGAATAATTTTAAGCTGTCAAATGATTACGATTTCCTTAGACAATCGGGCCTCTGCAGGGCGACCGGCTAAAAATGACAGCTACAGTGTAACGATCGAAATCACCTCTGATTGGTTAACACTCTTCCACTATTGGACAAAATCCATTGACGCAGCAAGAATACCATGAATTCAGCGAATCACAACATGGTACTGTAACAATGATTGATGCAGAAGTTACGCGGTCGGCCTGCTGGCCTACCTAACGTCCCGCCAAATATTTTTTGAAATAACGACCTGTAGGTATTAATCAATAGGTAGCATCAATACAAGCAAGTATTTAATGAGACAAAATCTTCCAAAGCCTCAGGTTTCCGAGATATAAGCTATCAAAGCTGTGCTGGTGGCGCCAGTAGACTATGGGTATGTTCCGATATACACTGCGAGCACTGTTCAGTGCTCTTACTGGGGAGAAATTCCTAGGGAAATATATGACGTCATAAATCGTCGCCATTTTTGTACAGTGAGCACTGGCGTTTTCGTGGTAAGGTGCTCTCAGTGCTGACTGCGTTCTGTTTTAAACAGTAACCAGTATAGGCTAACTATAAAGGAACAACTTCGCAGTATATTAAATTGACGTTACACCTTACAGTGCTCGCAGTGTATATCGGAACATACCTTTGCTAACTTATACCTCCTAAACTTAATTCATATGTATACTATTTCGTCATTGCTTCTCTACAGACGCAACTTAATTTAAGTGTAAGCCATAATTTCAAATCGACAATAATAGTGCATATAATTTATTTACATATAAGATAAAGAGTTGCTGATTTTATGGAGTTTTCATCATCCTTACTGTTGATTCAAGGCGGAGGCATTATGTGTTTATCATCTATCTCGCCATGCACAGAACGCATGTGACCACGCCAGCTGCACTTTTGCACGAACCCGCGACCGCAATGCAAACACGTGAACCGCCTGTCGTTATTGTGTATCCGCATATGCTCGCTCAAAACCCGCTTTCTCGTGAACCATTTCAAGCAAACGTCGCACTGGAAATCCTTCCTGCCTGTGTGCTTCAACATGTGGAACTTCAACTGCTCCCCGGTAAAGAAATTCATCTCACACTCCGTGCACTGGTGGTTTCTCTCCATCAAGTGATATTTCTTTGTGTGTATGCGTAGAGCGTTCTGACTTGTAAAGGTTTTGTCGCAAGCCAAACACTTCCGTATCACTGGCGCCATTCCGTGTACTGTTATCATATGCTGGTCCTTCATTGGACTGCTTTTGAATCGCTCATTACAGACCCCGCATTTATTTGGCATGTTCTTAAACTTGTGGACAGCGTTTAAATGCGTTCTCCTTCTCTGATGGGTTTCAAACACTTTATTGCATTTGTCACATTCAAAGGATCCGGTTTTGTGTGACTCCTTATGGGATAGCATCGCTCTACGATTTATGCATCCGAAATCGCATACTTCGCACACGTAATTTCTGTAATGCGTGTGCATGTGTTCCAAGAGCATTTTGAATTTGGTGTAGACGAGGGGGCACATCGCGCATTGGAGTTCTTCACCGCCGAATTTGAAAGGAATTATCTGGTTGTTTACATCCGTATATATTAACTTTTTGTGTTGGTTCTGCAAATGATCAAATAGTCCTTCTAACGAGTCGATGCTTTCATCACAATCTTTACACTTCAACTGTGTAATATCAAGTTTGAGTGCGTAACCACTGGAAGTTTGCTTTTTCATGTAGCCTCGTCTTTCACGGCTACTGTTGTGAGTCATCAACGTATGAGCCTTTAAATCAGCTGGATTTTCATAGAGCTCTTTACAGAAGCAGCATGTATAGTTGAACCCATCGTGACTTCGAATCGGTGTTGCAGTCGAATTCGCTAACACAACTTCAAAATTGTTGTAATGTTTGTCCTTTTCTGGAATAGTAGCAGGGTTATCAATCTTTTTTATGGTGATGTTAGGAATTTTAGCCATGGCTATATTTCCTGGAATCGCAGTTGGTAGTTTAAGCCCTTTACCTTTCGTAGAGTTAGATAATTTAACTATAGCGGTTTTATCATCTGGATTTGAAGAGGTTCTTTTAATTGTTTCTGATAGTCCTTTTAATATAGTTGCGTTTGGCATTTTAATTTTACCGGTTTTAGTATCCGGAATTAGAGAAGATCCTTTAATCATTTCAGTAAGCCCTTTCAATATTATGGTTTTGGGCATTTTAGCCAATACAGTTTTCTTATCTTTGGATTTTACTGTCTTCTTGACTTTCTTTTTAACTCTACTCTTCTTGGCATCGTCGATTATTTCACTTTTGATGAACAACTGATGAATACCTACAAAACAAAACGATATAATTACTTTCATCAACTTGCACTAACATTTTTATTTAAATCTTCTCATTTACTTACAGAATATATTTTTCATAATACATAATTTTATCACATTCTTGTAATATTTTTATAGTAAGTATAAAACTATAAACGTTATGTCCTCGGTACATAATGTTGACTCAATCTGTAAATAGTAGGGGAAGTCCGGGCAAAGTGGACACCTTAACCTTTGACAGCCCATAGAAAAAAAATCTAAAGACATAGAAATAAAAGCGAGACTGTTTGGGAATCAGCATTTATTAAAGTTTCAAATATAATTAACAAAAAGAGTGTAACATCAATGCTTTGCTTATAATTATCTATAATATTACAATTAGTATCACAATCCGCTTTGCCCAACCCACCGGGTAAAGTGGACAGGATCATAGGGCAAAGTGAACACATGGTTAATTAAGGAACAATTACCGTAAAAAGAGACAACAATCAAAAAATTATAAAAATAATAATGAGAAATTATAGTAACTAATCAGTTATCAGAGCAATGGTCGCAAATAAATATATCCGTTCCTTCAAAAGCCGTACATTTTTCGTGACTCCATTGCTTACAGAAATTACACTGAATCCAATCATCAAGTGGTTGCCCATTGACTTCAGTATAATCTTCTGCACAAAAGTTGCAAGTGTATTTTTCATTATTTTCGATTTGTTTAGATTTCTAGCAATTGAAGTTGCTTCTGGCACTCTTAGGGTGATTTGAGGATTTCTACGCATAAATCCTGCAAGCCAATCATCACCAGCCTTTTCATTTTTGTCCCAACTTTGTGGATACGTAAGATTGTTCTTTTTTGCGCAAATGAAAACTAATGCTTTGAAATCTTCTCGAGTCAGTCCATAAAAAACGTTATCCATCTCTTGCAAATAAGCTTGAAGGTCGCCTTCCTGTTGGTCGTTGAAAACTTTACGAAAACGTCCAAGCTGAGCAGTCGAAGTACCTTTTTTCCAATGCCTGTACAGAGTAGCATAAGGTAGGTTGTATTTTTTTGCTGTTGCTTTCACAGGAACACCAGCATTGCAGTCAGCTATTGCAAGCATCATGGCGTCCTCAATCCATTTGGCTTGATTCGTTTTTCTTTTATATTTATAAACCATCTGAAACATAAATAATAATAATTATTTTAATAAATAGAATCGAACATTCACACAAATTGAATCTAATACTAAACTAAAGTTTGTATTTGTATAAACTAATAAAAACTTGTGTAAAATAAACGAACATTCATAATCGAAATGTCTACTGGGTAAATCGAATACTACTGGGCAAAGTGGATACCATATTCACTTTACCCGGGTTCATTTTGCCCAATAGGCACATTTTGAACTTAACCTAAACTGAAATGAAAACAACAAACAATATCTCGACAAAACTCGCAGTAATTCAACACGAAAACATGCACTTTTCAGACATAATCACTGCAAAACGGTAACAATATGTATATATGCATAATTATGAAATTACTTACCTTGAAATATCGTAACAAATCACCACTTTTTAAATTTTTTTGTTTTATTCACAAACGACGCGCGTCCTTGCGCTAACTCTCTTTGTTTACAACTGAGGGGTGGGGAGCGGACCTCGCAGCAGGCGACAGACGTGTTCGTACGCGCCATTTTGGAATAGTGCAGGGTATTCACTTTGCCTGGGCTATTCGCTATGCCCGGACTTCCCCTACATATAATGAGCTGGAATGAGTATTGGACACCTGTCTATTTGAATATCGTACCTCTTGACTTTTGATTTTACGCCCACGTAGGCAAATACTTATACCAATAATGAAGTTTGTATATCGTAATGCGTAATACAGGCTATTTTGTAGCTGCTTTAGCTTCAGCTTTCGAAAACATTTGATAGAATTCCCCTACAACGTCAGAGTAAAATGAGCCTATAGGTTATGGATTCAATTCATTGCGTGACACTAGTTTTAATTACTACTTATTGATATCTTAACTGAATGTTTGATGCATGGATAAATTTCAGCTTTAAACGATCTAGTTTAGGTCAATTTTAGTCTTACATTATAAGTGTTTCGAATTTCGATATTCGTAATCTATCGTAATTTACGTTATCGAGCTTTGCAATGCAGTAATGTTTCATGATTAATATCGAAGTAATGGAAGAACCCCTTTTGATTCTAATGCTGAGAATTGAGATCTATAGAGCATACTTTGACTTTATTACATGTTAAAACGAGATCGACTTATGTGAGTGACAAACAATCTGTCTCGTTTTAACTGCATCGTTAGTCTGGGCAAAAGTGAAAGTTCATAATAATATAATAAAAAAGCAGTTTTTAAGGAATACTAACCAACATATAAAAAACTTAATACAGTCTCAGATAGGGTCCGTGGTTCCATCTTAAGACAAAACAATATGACACCAAGTCACGAAAGAGTTAGGTTAAGGTACATTTAGACGAAGAAAATATGTTCAGAATAAAGTATATTTTATTCACTTGTTTATTATATAACACAATTATTATTAGATCGTAACATGATTTGAGTGTTTTTTGAGAAAAAGCCGATTTCGAAAATCACTGACTTACTTACTTTATGACAATAATTGATATTTATACAGTTCGTCAAACTGATCTGACCCGATGTCAGCGTCACTAGTATCTATTAAAAAAACCTAACAGGCATAAAAAGTAGTTCCAATTTGGCCACTGGGCCAGATATGTCCCACAAACTTATCTGACCCGGTGACAGCGTCGCTAGTTTATGAAAAAAAAAATGACAGCCATAAAAATTAGTTCCAATTTTGGCCACCGGGCCAGAAAGGTTTGACGGACTGTACTGGCACTGCACGGCAGGACGTAACGTCAATTTGTGAATTTAATATAATCTCAATTGGGCATTTGACAACTACTATAATTAATAATTAATTAATTAATTAATTAATTAATTAATTAATAATATTATAAATGCGAAAGTTTGGATGTATGGATGTCTGGATGTATGGATGGATGTTTGTTACTCAATCACGCCCCAACAGCTGAACGGATCTGGATGAAATTTGGCACAGAGATAGATTATAGTCTGGAATAGCACATAGGCTACTTTTTATCCCGGAAAATTAAAGAGTTCCCGCGGGAACCACAAAACCTCGATCCACGCGTACGAAGTCGCGGGCATTCGCTAGTAATTAATATTTTTTTAGTGATTATTAAATAGAGGATCTCCCAAAAGTCATAATATCCTTAGCCACGTCCCCTGTTAGTTTTATGTTCGAAAAGTATTTTAAACTGTCGATTAACGTAAAGATATGTGTGATGACGTAAGAGTTCAATATTTCATAGAACATCCCATACGAAGCGCGCGTTTTGAGCGCGGAACGTAATCACAAACATCATCTGGTCATTTATCATTTAGCGTATTAAAGCAAATTTAACTTTTTACTAGAATATATAGACAACCGCAAAGTACCGCCTGCTTCTATCCGACAATTACTTATCAATCTCCCCATGTATAGCGCGCATGTGACCCCTCAAACTGCACTTTTGAACAAAAGCGCGCCCGCAGTGCTCACATTTAAAACGCCTATCGTCCATATGCGTGCGCATATGTTCCTTCAACGTATACAACCTCCCATAGCTCTTCAGACAATACTCGCACTGAAAATCCTTCTTCCCCGTATGCTTTAACATGTGCGTTTTCAATTGGAACCGATTGTAGAAGCTCATAGGGCATTCGGTGCATCGATTCCTCCTCTCCATCAAATGGTCTCTTTTATTGTGGACCCTCAATGCATTCTGGCTTGTGAAAGTTTTCTCGCATGCCATACATTTCCTGATAACGGGTGGGACTCCATGAGCTTTAGTCATGTGCTTGTCCCTCTTATGGTTAGTATTAAACCTCTCATCGCAGTATCTGCATTTGCTGCGTAGACTGCCATTCTTGTGGACCGCGTACTCGTGAAGCCTTTTCTTCTCAGCCGTGTTAAAAACTTTGTTACACTCCTCACATTGGAACGAGCCAGTTTTGTGCGAGATCATATGCCTGGCCAGGATCTTCCGGTTGATACATCCAGCGCAGCATACATCGCATACGTAGTTTCTGTAATGCGTGTTCATGTGTTCCTGGAGGCCTTTAAATTTCCCAAAAACGAGTGCGCATATGACGCATTTGATTTGGTCTTCCTCAAATTTGAAAGGTACTATGTGATTCTTTACGTCAGTGTAAATTATCTTTTTGTGGATGGTCTGCAAATGGTCGAATAGGTCTTGCAGTGTTTCTATTTTGGCGTCGCATAGTTTACATTTCAAATTTGTGATGTCAACTTTTAGGATGAAACCGTATGGGGATTGCTTCTTCATGTAAAGATGTCTGTCTTTGGAGTCGTGGGATTTCAGGGTGTGTTCTTTAAGATCGGCCGGATCGGGGTATTGGTTAGTACAGAAGCAACAGACGTAGCCGCTCCCTATGTGATACCGTATCGGAGTCGCATTAGAATTCTCTAACACAACCTTCAAATTATTCCCGTGTTTCAGGAGTTCCCGAAGCGGCGCTTCGCTATTCTCCCGCGGTTTGCTATTTCTAGTTTTATTACTTTGCAGGATTTCAACTGGCACAAACTCGGGTTTAGCCGCGATAATATTTCTCTGTTTTTTGTTTTTCGTTACTGTATTCTTGTCCAATTTGTTAGATACCTCTCTTTTCACGTTTAACTGACGACCACCTACAAACAAAAGGAATTATTACTGTATTTTCTTATTCCATTTACTTTTTAAATTATAAACTTTAATTTACAGAATGGAAATTCCTATTGTATGCAGGTATCATCATGTAAGTATCTTAATTTTCGGTTTCTAAATTCCTGAAATCTTAACGCGCGTCCATCGATAGACTTTATTTTTGTTTATGAAGAAGTTAAAGAAAAAGTTGATATTTTTACATGTTCATAAGACAACCTATAGATATTATAGGTAAGTTAACATTTGCATCTACTGCCTATAATTTTCTGAAATAATAGGTTCACCCATGGAACAATTATAATATTATTGAGAGGAAGATTTTTTACTTTTATATCATACCATCACAGGTATAAGTGTACATAACAAGAAAAAATACAATAAGATTTCAATAATCGTTTATTGAAAATAGACCTAAATAATTAAGTAACTGAACAGAAAATCCGCTACGAACGCCTATAAGCGAGTTAACAAAACAATATTAACAATTATTTTCCCATTAATATAACTGCAGCAATTGTTATATCACACAGTAGTACTAACGCAGTAGTATTGGACTAAGAGATAACTACACTTTTTGTAACTATCGCTTGAAAAGCTGATTCAGTAATAGTTGGGTGCTACACTCTCCACTGAGGACGCTAGTGAAATTCTGAGCGCATGCTGATGTGCCAATCACTAGAAATGGCCGGTCAAAAATGTGATACGGTTACCAAAAATGAACCATAATTTGAAAAGCTGATTCTTGTACAGTATTAAAGTATGCACAGTACCTATATAAAGACTACAAAAACTGACGCTCTGCATCGGGCCTTTCACTAGATATCACCTCTCAAAGACGTTATAAACTTACAAACTATAAAAATTTATTAGCAATTATTATGTCGGCAATAAGGCGCCTTCATAATTTTTAATAGCAATCAACCTGACGACATAATAATTGGTAATAAATTTTTATAGTTTGTTTAGTTTATAACGTCTTTTATCCCGGAAAATTAAGGAGTTTCCGCGGGTATAAAAAAAAACTTAAGCCACGCTGTCGAAATCGCGGGCATCAGCTAGTAATTACATAGTTTTACAATACAATACAATAATAACATAGTTTAGAGGGGCGATGAAGGCAGGGGCGGAGGGTGCCGGATTATTGGACGTATCGATCTATTGAAGTGCCGGATTAGTGAGATTCTACTGTGGTTGTGTTTGGCGGAATTGATATCAACGCTGCGATACAGGATTGTGGTCAATAACTAAAGAGTGCATAATCATAGAATAAGTAACTGGGATCGTAACACTAGCAATTACCTACTTCATAATAGGGCCCAGGGGCCGTACTGACAACACTTTTTTTTTATTAGTCCACAAAACCGACAGCAATTACAAAATCAACCTTAAAAAAAGAATTACAAAATTCACTGAGGTATTGATAATTGCGTCTTCTCTTCACTTTAAAGCAATACTTAAGCAATATTACCTACTCTAAATTACAGTTTGATGTCACGTACCTTGACGTTCCTAAAATCTATACTAATCTGATAAATCTATATATATAAAAATGAAACCCGTTTTCCTTGGTCACGGCATCACGCGTGAATGGCTGGACCGATTTCACTAATTCTTTTTTTGTTGTATTTGTTATTATTAGGAGAAGGTTCTTACGGAAAAAAATATTAAGAAAATCTCTCAGAAATATTGAAAAATATACATTTAATTAATACTAAGGCGGTACGAAGTTCGCCGGGTCAGCTAGTATAATATAATAATAAATATTATAAATGCGAAAATTTGGATTTATGGTTACTCAATCACACCCCAACGGTTAAACGGATTTGGATGAAATTTGGCACAGAGATAGATTATAGTCTGGAAAAACACATAGGCTACTTTTTACCCCAAAAAAAGAGTTCCCGCGGGAATCAAAAACCTCAAATGCATGTTTGTTACTCAATCACGTCAGAACGGCTGAACGGATCTGGATGAAATTTGGCACAGAGATAGATTATAGTCAGGAATAACACATAGGCTACTTTTTTATCTCGGAAACTTGAAGAGTTCCCGCGGGAACCAAATCCTCAATCCAAACAGACGAAGACGCGAGCATCAGCTTGTAAGGTTTATAATTCAAAAACAAAAAAGTCACCAAATAATGAAACAATGGGGCCAAATCTGTTTAGCACAATCTCTAAACTAACCTAAAATGACAGCTCTTAACCTAGTGTTGATGTTGCCTCTTTCTGTAGGGAGTATTATGAAGGAGATAGCAACATAAAAATAGCTGTTATTTTAGTTTAGTTTACATATTGTGCTAAACAGTATTGGCCCCAATTTTTTTTAATACATAGTTGATTTTCGTGTTTTAGAATTATTTTAGGAACGTCAAGGTACGTGACATCAAACTACGTGACAGTACGACCCATGCTAGTTACATTTCCTGCCCATGCTTGGCACGCATATGCCCGCGCCAACTGCACTTCTGCACAAACGCCTGTCCACAGCACTCGCACTTAAACCGCCTGTCGTCCGCATGGATACGCATATGCTCGCGCAACGTACTCTTCCTCCCGTATCGTTTCAAACACACATCGCACTGAAAATCCCTTTTCCGTGTATGCACTTGCATATGCTCCTTCAAACAAGTCGACTGGTAGAAACTTTTCTCACACAGCACACACTTGTGTCGTCTCTCCATTAAATGGTCCCTTTGCATGTGAATTCTATACGCTTTACGTGTGACAAATATGCGGTCGCACGCGGCACAGTTCTGTGTTTTCTGCACCTGATGAACGTCACGCATATGCTTGATCTTTTGGCTGTAATCTTTAAACAATTCATTACATATCCTGCATTTGTTCCTAAATTTCGGCGGTTTATGAGCGGATTTTAAATGTAGCTTCTGCTTCGCCAACGTGTTGAACTCTTCTGGGCATAAGGCGCATTTGAAGGTCCCCTCCGCATGCTGGTCCTGGTGCATCAATAACCGCTTCCGATTCACAAATCCCGCGTCACACATTTCGCAAACGAAATTCCTCGCATGACTATTCATGTGTTCCAAAAGTATTTTGAACTTCTGAAATTGGTTTGCGCATAAACAACATTGAAGGTTGTCTGTTTCGAATTTGAATGGTATCAGATGATTTTTTATATCTGTAAACAGTCTTTTTTCGTGTACATTCTTTAGGTGGTCTATTAAACTGTCGATGTTTTCGATGCTCTGTTCGCAAATGAGGCAACGCAAATCCGTGATGTCGGCTTTGACACAGAACGCGTTTAAGTCTCTTCGTTTATTGAAGCTGGAGTTCTCTATGCCTTTGTGGGTGTCTTTGGTGTGTTTTTTCAAGTCAGCTGGGTCTTTATATACTAACTCACAGTAACAGCACGAGTAACCCGCATCGCTTTGGGTCCGTATTGGAGTCGCGTTCGACCACGTGAATATTTCTCTAGCATTGATCAAATGTTTGGACAAAAGTTGGCTACTTTGTCTGCCATGCGATCGCTTCTCTTTAACAACGTCTTCGTTAGCGCTTTCTTCGTCGTCAAGTTCATCTTTCACTATTGTGATATGGAATTGGTGTTCACCTACAAAGAAAATTGGGAAATTTTAACTTTTCTTCGAATTAATTGGTATAACTTGTATTTTTGTCGTGGATTTTGTACTAAGTTAGGATAATCTTGCAACATACTTGATATTCCTTCCTGGCTCCAACTTTGCTTCGATAATCAGATGAGTTTTTTTTTATTAAAAAAAAATGATATTTATAAATGAAGACAGCCTCTCGCAATATTATATTATTGGTTAAATATAAACTTACTTCTTTCTTTAAAATGGTTAGACTTAGGCCTAATAGGGATGATGCCTATGTCAAAAATAAATTATTTCTTAGCGATAAATAAATAAAGGGTCTTCCAAAAGACTTAAAATTTACAATTTCAAATTCGATAATCATTTTAAAATTTAGATTAAAGAAAAAAAATGCGTTGAAATTTAATGACGTCACAACTATTCTGACAGGACAACCATGCTGAGACGGGTTGAGAATTGAGGTCTGCTCATATCAATGAAATAAATGAAGAATTTTCTTAATATGAAATTTAATACTTTAAAATTATTTGAGATACAATAGAAAGGAATATTTTAATTTTCTTAGTACTAGGTCTTATGTAATGTTTAAAGCTAAACTATCTTATGGAGTCTCCATTCCTAGTTTCCTTAAAAGCTAAAAGTTAATACCAGTTCGTAAATATTTATGTGCGTAGTAGTCCACACAAAGTTTTAAAAATAATACGCTAATGGAACTGATTCTGTAGTGAGCAATCTTTAAACTAAACTAAAATGACGGCATTGAAAATATTGCTAACCCTTTCATAATACTCCCTGCGGAAAGGGACAGACCTAGATTTAAAGCTGTCATTTCAGTTTAGTTTAGAGATTGTGTTATACAGAATTGGCCACAATGCCTATATTTTAGATAGTTTTAAAAATAATACCTGATAACTAACAACTAGATGGCGTGTCAGAAGTCAGAAGTCACACTGAATCATAGACAGTCAATAGGCATGATGACTGATTTTGAAAAATGGTCAGATTATGTTCGGAAGTATCTACTATTTCGAAAAAATATTTTATTTCAGCAGAAAAATAAGGTTTGGTAGATAATATTGGCATTTGAAATTTAAATTTTAAAATTCACGCCAAAACGCTCCCCGGTTTCATGGCGTCGTTTGTGACGTCACTATTATTTTTTTACCAATGTACTCTGTGCAGTGTGCAGTAAGCAATAGTGTGATTGTCAAAGCTCGAAAACAAACCATTGTGACATCATTCGCTTCTTGGTGTTTTAACCAATATGGCGGATTGCTGTATTTTATAATTTTTTTTATCAAAATAAATAGCAATCTCACTCGAAATAGAAAAATAAATATTTTTTTTATAATCCATGAATCCTATTTCATTAGATAAATTCATAATTTCATTGATTCTTGGTTACTGTCATCATGCCTATTGGGTATTTGACTAGTCAAATAGTTCTCCGTACCGGGTTCGATTCCCGGCAGGGTCAATTTAGGAATTTATAATTTCTGAATTTTCTCGGGTCTAATCTGGTGGGAGGCTTCAGCCGTGGCTATTTAGCCCTACCGGCAAAGACGTATAGCCAAGCGATTTAGAGTTCTGGTACGACGCCGCGTAGAAACCGACTAGGGGTATGGGTTTAATATAACTACCATGCCCCTAACAAGTTAGCCCACTACCATCTTACTGCATCATCATTTACCATCAGGTGAGATCGCAGTCAAGGGCTAACTTCTAGTGGAATAAAAAAAAAACATTTTAAATTAAATTAAAGTAAAAAAGTGCAAGTATCAATTCAGTATTTGATACAAAATCCCAAACAAAGCACGCGTTTTGGATCTTTGAAAAAAAAGTTGCAGATTTGACAATAGCTAGCCAAAATATCAAATACCCAATTGTAGCAGGTTCCCTACTCCAAACAGATATCTTTCGAAGGGAAACCAGACTAAGCCTCAATAAGTTCGAGTTGCGATGAGCCAAATTGAATTGTGAAAATATTTTTCATATACACATTCCACGCCCAATTTTGGACAAAACGCGTTAATTATTTTGAACTTATATTAATTCAAGTTACAATAATCTTGTGGATATTCTTCATGTGCACCTTCCACGTCCACTTTTGGACGAAGCTCGATGAACAATACTCGCACTTATAATCCCTGACGTTTTCGTGAATATTCATATGGTTACGGAGAGTGTACATCCTAGAGTAGGCCTTGTGGCAGACATCGCATTTGTACTCCTTGATGGAAGCGTGCGTCTCCATATGCCGATCTAAATCAACCTTCGTAGAGAACTTCAAGTCACAGTGGTTACATGGGTGTTTCAACTCCGTATGGTGTCTCTTGTTATGGTTATACCACCGTGCTTTCGTGTTAAAAGTCCTGTTACAATACTCGCATTTAATCGACAGAGGTTCAACCCCATGTTCCTCAACCATATGCGCACGTTTCTTAGCGTAAGTAGAGAACCTAGCATCGCAATGAGGACACTTATTTCTCTTGCTAAGTCCATCGTTATGTACGAACTTCTCGTGGTCTAATCTCTTTCGATTAGTGCTGTAAATTTTCGGGCACTGGCTACATTTGAACTCCCCCGTTCTATGTTTTAGAGCGTGTCTATTGAGTAACTGTTTATTAACAAAAGTGGTGTTACATATGTCGCAAACGTAATTCGTATAATGTATGTTCATGTGTTCCTGTACATGTTTGAAATGCTCGAAGACTTTCGGACAGTATAAGCAGTTGAATTTGTTATCCGCGAATTTGAATGGCAGGATATGGTTCGGGATATCTGTGTGTATAACTTTTTTATGCTCAGTAGCCAAATGGTACATCAAACTTTCAAGGCTATCTATCGGGTTGTAGCATATGAGACAATACAGATCCGTTATATCCAGTTTGACGAGGAAATTTCTAGACGTGTATCCCTCCATGCACGATGACTTGTCTATTTCATCGTGCTCTTCCAAGACATGCTCTTTCAAGTCGGGGACTGTTGGGTACAGTTTGGGGCACAGCATGCATACGTAGCCTTCTCCGTCGTAATGCCTTATAGGTGTTGCGGTCGAATGCAACATTATAGTTCTAATGTTTTTCAGATGTTTAACTAATTCGGCTGCACCATCACTTTTAGTTGTTTTATCGGACATATATCGTTTCTTTATAATCGGTAGAGGCTTAACTCTTGCTTGGTTAGAACCGTGCGCTATAGCATTTGCCGGGGGTGTTTCGGATTCCTCTTTAAGTGGGTCGTTCGGATCATATGCTAGTACGTCTAGTACGTCCTCGTAATCCGAGACTGGTTCTTGTTTCACTACTACTTCTAATTTCAGGTTGCTCTTGCCACCTACAAAGAAAAGTAGTAGGTTAAAATCTCAAGTAATATACACTTTCTGTGTCTTTTATGGTAATCATCATGTAAAGAAGTTTTGTCGGATATTGTCATGAAATCATCGAAAGTTACGTGGACATTTAAATAAATAGTTAAATTTATTTATGTATAACGATGTATAATCAATTTGTTTATTTCATATAGGACATACAGAAGTCTCTTATGTTTACGTCATGTTTTGACTCTATCACCAGTTCGGAAAGGTGTAATATAAGTTCTAAAACCGTCTTGTATATAGAAACAGTAGTATGTAGCACGTTAGAACTTCAATATTTATTTGTCTTAAGAAAACTGAAATTAATTTTTAACCGCAAAAATACATTTGTAATTAAAAATCAATTATATTTTGCTATGTTTAATCGCTTTAAATGAACTGATTTTGAACACTGTAATATACAATCGGTATAAGTTGCTAAATGTTAGTTCTAACTCTATTGCAATCTGTATAAATCCCATTTATTTATTTTTTAATTTATTTAGTATCAAAAAGTTATAAAATACGAAGAAAAACAGATACATAGTGGACAAGGAAGCACTTATCTCTATAAGAGATCTCTACCAGTGACCCTTGGCAGTGAGAAAGGTAGTGGAGGAAGAATAGGTACAACAAGATATGAGATAGAATGAAACGAGATATTATATCATAAACTCACATAAAACACACAAATATACATTATACTAATGACATAAATATATATACATATATAAGAATGCCTAGGTACTCGGAGAATCCTATATAATCTTTAGAAAACAAAAGTTAAATAAAATTCAGACTACAGATCAATAATTTATTACGTATCACATCAAAACTATTACAACACACAAATCCTCTACAAAATACACAAATCCTCTACAAACTCTTGGGCGCGTTCTGAAGCATCATATTATTTTTACATATCCCATGATTCTTTTTCATGTGTTTCCTCCTGCTATTCTGTGTGGCATATGCCTTGCCACACACGTCACATTTGAATTTCCTCTCATTGGTGTGCGTGGCCATGTAATGGCCAAGCATATGTCTCTTTATAAAGAACCCCATGCTACATACTGAGCATTCGTACGGCCGTTCCTTCAGGTGGACGCTGCGTATGTGCAGCATTAAATTCGACTTCAAATTGAACTTCTTTTCGCATTTATCACATTGAATTCCCTCGACTTTGTGTTCCTGCATCATGTGCCTTGTCTTTTGGTAGTAGTTCTTAAATCTCGCTTTGCATATTTGGCATACGCTATCACCAGCTATACCTTTATGTTCAGTGTTGACATGCGCTTTCTTCTTGGACTCAGCAGCGAAAATCATGCCACAATGCTTACAGGGGAAGCTGGATTTCTTCTTCCCGTGCGTTGTTTCGTGCCTGTTAAGTCGAAAGCTGTTCACGAATCCAGCTCCACAGATTGTGCATATGAAGTTCCTGTAGTGAATATTCATGTGTTGCATCAAGAGTTTCATGTTATGGAATACGTCTGGACATAGACAGCAACTTATTTGCTGTTCCATGGTCAATTTAAACGGTTGGAAGTAATCCGTTATACCTAAATAATACTTCTTATCGTGTTCTTTGACTAGATGTTCGCTTAGTGTGTTAATGCTTTCCATTGGAAGATCACAGATGTTGCATTTTAAGTCTACTATGTCTAAAAAGGCCACGAAACTGCTCATCCCTGATCCTATTTTGTAGGTGGGTTTTTCTTTAGCGTGGTCATAGTGTGTGTGATGTCTTAACAGGTTGGGGTCTGGGAAGGTTTTGAAACAGTACGCACAGACGTATCCAGCGTCATTTCTGTCCTTGAAGGGGGTGATGTTAGAGTATGTTAGGAGGGTGGTCAGATTGTGCCACTGTTTCCGCATCTCTGGCGGATGTTTCTCGCGGTACATTATATTATCGTACGCCTCGGCCTCAGCGGGCCCGGGTTCGTCCGTGACGGTCGCTTTTCTTTTTTTCCGGGCTCCGGTGAGGCCTATAAAAGAAAAACAACTGTGACACGCCGTTCTGTGGTACATTCAACTTTATTACGCTTCTTCTTTTAAAAACTAACTAGAAACTAACAGCTTGAGGTTGTCACATTTGCTGCTATTGCAATCATGTGATAGGCTAGTTTTTTTACTCCACTACAAGTTAGCCCACGTTTGCGATCTGACCTAGGCCGGCCATACACGGACTGCTCGAGCAGTTAGCCAGTGATCATCATACACGGACCGCTCTTGCAGTCATAGTCAACAGCTTGAAGCTACCACTGATAACTGCTGCCAACCGGCCGAAGCAGTCGCAACTGCTCGAGCGGTTCCATGCATGTGTATACGTAGAAGACTGTAGTTCACTATGCAGTCGCAGCTTGAAGCAGTCCATTCTGACTGCTAGAAGCTGTCCGTGTATCCGACGCCCTGGTGGTAAGTGATGATGCAATCTAAGATGGTAGCGGGCTAACCTGATAGGGATATGGCAGTTGGGTACCTATCAGTTGTTACACGGTATCATACCGGAATTCTAAATTGCTGACGGCACGCATTTTCCGGCAAGATGGTAACAAGCCAGAGAAAAGGAAGAGAAAATTCAGACGTTATAAATTCTCAAATTGACCCTGCTGGGGATCGAACTCGGGACTTTCCAATTACTTACTTAACGGATTTAGTTAGTTTCTAATGTACCTAAGGCTATGTAGAATTTGAAACTACATGTTCTTGAAAGAAACCTGGGGAATATTTTGAGAACATATATTTTGGATGAGATTTAATCTTAATCTAACTTTTTATATAAATTTTCTGAACCTACTTTAGATAATATCTAAGTATCTGATCTTCCAAAAGTAAATCAAAATTCATACAACTGTAAATGCAAAAGTGTCTGTCTGTCTGCTACTGACAGCCGATCTGTTCAACCCGATTTCGACGAAATTTGGTATAACTATAGTTATAGATTGCACCCCTGGAAAGAACATCAGAAGTTCCCGCTTAAACGTTTTAGAGAATTTTTGACCATAAATAAAATACGGCAAATTAATGTCCAGCTCTTTATTATTAAAAAATTAAGTTATACCCAAGATGAAATAATAAAATAATCATCATAAAATGCAGTGTGATAAACTTAAAATATCATAAATACAAAATAGACATCACAATAGAAATTATAAAATCAATATTTTACTTGAATCATCGAATGATGTGCAATTCTACTAGATTTATCCCAGTGCTGGGGGGATAGCTGAAAGCATTATTACCTCAAAATGACAGTTGAACGACACGTGCCTTGTCGTCCGCAAAATAAGGATTATAATTCTAAAACACGAACACGAATAATATTAAACCAATACGGCTTAGTTGATGGTAGTATGTCCTTTGAACTGTATACTAGAGGTAAAATATGATTCTATACAAAAGTAAGCTTTTGTCTCTGCAAAAGTATGAGACAATAAAAATTCTATAGTCAGGAATATACTAAACGTGCGAAAATATCTGCACGTGTGGAATAATCTTTAAAGAGCAAAAAAAGTCCCGTAATATATTTCCAACCAGATGATGCCCGCGAGTAAGGTTTAACTATACTTAAGGTTTTTTGATTGCCGCGACTCTGACTTTCCGGGATAAAAAGTAACCTATGTCCTTCCCCGGGATACAAACTATCCTTATATCAAATTTTATCCAAATCGGTTGAATAGGCGGACTGTGAAAGCGTAGCAGACAGACAGACATACTTTCGCATTTATAATATTAAGTATGGATTTGCATTTTTAATGAGAGACAGCCTTGTGCTTGCCGTCAATCAAGCCTCATGAAAAGCAATGAGGTCTACTTTGGAACAACCTGATTCCAATTCAATGCAAAAAAGTTATCCATATCCGTACTAATACTATAAATGTGTCTGTCTGTCAGCTACGTTTTAACGGCCCATCTTTTCAATCGATTTTGATGAAATTTGGTAAAGAGGTTACATCCCGGGGAAGGAACTAAGGAGGTGCCCAGGCAATAAAAAAAAATTGGCAGTCATAGGACTAACGATAGAAGTCATAACGAATTTTTTTAATTAAATCTTATATATATAAAAATGAAACCCGTTTTCCTTGGTCACGGCATCACGCGTGAATGGCTGGACCAATTTCACTAATTCTTTTTTTGTTGTATTTGTTATTATTAGGAGAAGGTTCTTACGGAAAAAAATATTAAGAAAATCTCTCAGAAATATTGAAAAATATACATTTAATTTTGCATACTAAGGCGGTACGAAGTTCGCCGGGTCAGCTAGTAAAATATATAATTAAAAAAAATCAAAATAATTAAAATATAAACCTTAAAATTAAGGCAATAAAGTTTATTTACGAATGTAGTATATTTATATTTAAGACCTTTTGTCTTCGTAACAACGCGAGCATGTCGGCGCGGAGCATGTCGCATGTCGTTGACGCGAATCCACAAGTTTACCCCCTACCAAAAAGTGCTCAACGCGGCTTAAGTTTTCACTTCAAAAACTTAGTCCATGTGGAAGGAGTCTCGGGCATCATCTAATGAAAAATCATAATTCATTTACTAACCTGCTTGTGGTGTCTAAAATACTTATAAGCTCATTGGTGAGGATAACAGTAAAAAAATTTAGAACCGAAACTAAATTGAAAGAAAACAACCCTTGGTACAAAATTCCCTGCGAACGCCAATAACTATTTTAAAGTCGTTAATATAGATTTCAGTTTATTGTGTACTAGCTAAGCGAAACTTACAGGTGAAAGAACTAGAAGTTTTTAATTCGCTATACTCCGCCACAATAGGCATAATATGTGGTACAGTGTGTGTCTTGCACTTGTAGCTTGCGATATTATGTGGGTACTAGATGGGCCCTTAAACAGAAAAAAATTGGGCATCCCACCTGTAGAGCGCGCTCCACACATGTCATAAGCCGTCGTAAACCTGTCTTTGTCTCCGCCATAGCGCTGTCCCGCTCTTCAGACAAGATGGCGTTCGTAAAATAAGTTCACATTCTTTGTTTGACAGGGCCCGTCTATGTAATTGAGGTTGGTGGCGATATTCACCACACCACATAAATCTTCCAAATGATTCTCAACGTCCGTTTCATTCCGACAGTGTGCATTGTCGAGTCAACATCTCCTGAGGATGCTCCGGTGTCGGAGTGAAACGTACGTTGAGAATTTACTAACGCCATCTAGTCTGAAAAGCGGGACAGCGCTATGGCGGGGACAATGACAGACTTATGACGGCTTATGACAGGTGTGGAGCGCGCTCTACAGGTGGGACGCCCAATTTTTTTCTATGAAAGGGCTCATCTAGTACCTACATTCGATGAATATCGCAAGCTACAAGTGCGAGACACACACTGTACCACAAAGATTTACCTACTGTGGCGGATTATTGCGAATTAAAAACTCCTAGTCCTTTCATTATCACGGAATTCCGCAAAGTAACGCCTAATTCCATCCAAATTTATGGGTACTGATGTCGCATTTTCTCAGCCATAGCTTTCTTCTTGTTCTCGGCTGCAATTTGTTTGAGCGTCATCTCCCTATCGTCTATCAAATGTTTGACGTCATCGAACTCCTTGAATATGTCTAGATCATCCTGGTGCAACTTCACATGGCTCTTCAAACTGCTCTTTTGCATGAACGACTTCTTGCACACTTCACACTGGAATCTCTTGTCGTCTTCGTGCAACCGCATGTGTTCTTTAAGCGTTCTCATCCTAGCAAAGGTCTTTCCACACACGTCGCACGAGCAAACCTCAGCGCCAGTGTGACGCGTCATATGATCGACCAGGCCACGCTTGGAGAAGAACTTCGCGTTGCATTTGTCGCAAAGGAAGCTTCTCTGCTGTAAATGGTGGTGTTTTATATGTCTGTTCAGCTCGAACTTCTTTTTATACGTCTTGTTGCATGCATTGCAAGGGTAAAGCACTGGTGCTTTGTTGTGGACTTTCACCAGATGCTCGCTTCTGTCGTAGTAACTGACGAATATCTCTGGACAGTGCGGGCATCTGTTCCTCAGCCATCCCTTCATGTGGACACCCTTTTCGTGATTACGCTTCTTGGTGAGGGATGTGTAGACTTTTTCACAATACTGGCATTTGAAGTTGCCTTGATAATGCGTCTTCCCGTGTTTCCTCAACGCCGCAATAGTAATGTATCCGGCACCGCATTTGTTGCAGCAATAGTTTCTGTAATGGCTGCTCATGTGGTGGTATAAATTCTTGAAAGATATATGCACCACCGAGCATATGACGCACGTGAAATTCTGTCCGTTCTCAAGTCTGAATGGCAGGATGATGTCTTTGATGTCTTTGTGGATTGTCTTATTGTGCACGGCGACCAAATGTTCTTTTAACTCGTTGAGATCCTTCATGGGTGTATGGCAGACGTTGCATCGTAAATTCGTGATGTCCAGTTTGATTGGATTGTAGCTGAGTTTGTAGTCTAGCATGGTGTTGATTTTGTCTTTCTCCGACTTCTGAGCGGTATGTGTCCGCAGTTCATCGATAGTCGGGAAATGCTTCGCGCAATAGAGGCATGAGAAACCCCGCATGGTTTTGTCCCTGAACGGACTCGCGTTGGAATACTGTAGAATGGAGGTCAGATTCACTCTATGCTCTATTCTCTCGGGGGTCGCGCTTACGTCAGTTTTCTTTTTCTTTTTCTTTTGCCTGGGCTCGCCGTCCGTTCCTACAACAGAAACGAGCACATCTGAATTATCTTCGTCTTCTATCATTCTCATGTCTTTAAGTTCTGTTATGTTATCTTCTCGGACGGGCGAGCTCAGTTTTTCTGTTTGTTTTTTTTCAGTTTAGATTGGATATGTTTGTATTATTTATAGTGGCTGTGGTTTAGTCCAAAAATGATGGTAAAATAAAACTCTGCGAAAAAGTCAATTTTTATCACCTTTATTTACACTGATAACATACAAAATACTTAATTACTATAAAAATGACCAATATTATACAAGCAATATTAATTAAGGATACGTTAGGAGTTCATACGATATAAAGTAAATAAGATCACGAGTTGCAATGTTTGAAGTTTTGAAAAGTTTTTCGTACATTTCGATAAGAACCGGTCAGAGATTTAAAAAAAATACGATAAAAGTTCAGTATGGTTCTAATGATTAGGACCAGCCCCCCGATTGTGTAAGGAAATCGTAATCGAAATCGAATAACTCGACCTGTTTTAGGAGTTCACAGATGCCTGCACGTCAAAAAGCATGTATGAACTCGATACACAGTTCGATTAAAACATTTTAAGCTGTCAAATGATTACGATTTGGTAATTGGACCTCTGGCTTGAAGAGTTTAAATAAGTGGCCTAGTCACCGCAATGAGATGTTATGAATTAAGCACGAAAGCAATAATAAATTTAGGTAACCATTATGAAATATCAGAACTTTTTTTTCACATACACAATTAGGTTTCTTTCATGATCATACTTCATACTAATATTATAAATGCGAAAGTCAGTTTGTTTGTTGGTTTGTCGGAGCAACGGATCGACGTGATTTTTTGCATGGGTATAGTTGAGGACCTGGAGAGTGACATAGGCTGTTCCTTTTTATCCAGGAAAATTAAGGAGTTCCCGTGGGAATTTAAAAACTTATTCCACGCGGACGCGTTATTTCATAACTTCTAGTTTTGCGGGTAGTTAAAAATACTCCAGTAAATGATGAAAATATCTATGTAACTATCAATATTTTTTGTTTTCTGCTGTTGATATAATTTGACCTGTGGTAAGCATAATTATATTTTCAAATTATATCTATTGTATTTTCATAATTATACCTATTTTCAAATAGTTCACTATTCCAAAATTACTAAATTATTATAATCATAACGTGCCGTGTTCGTACATTATAGATTTAGCTCTCATAAGTTTTACCGCAAAACTGCACTTACCTTACAAACCTCCTAACTTCTAAGACTCTTTCGTTTTTCTTCTTTAAGTTAATTCACTATCTTCTTAGTTCTCTCTCTCTATATCTTGATATTACACTTCGTATATTTTTATCCATCTTTGTTATTCGTTCGGAACTAATTTTATGTTATTTCGTTTTGTTATTGCTATCGGTTTAAAGTGCAATTATTTGAATATCGCGATAAAGAAGTTTCGAGTGTTTGCAATAAAATTATAAATATTTCAAAAGTACGCAGTTAAGTTATACAATAGTTAAATTAATGGGGAACTTATACTAAAGCTGAAAATTTCAACACTGAACGCACGGTGAACACGACTTTAGAATTTTTATATTTGAAAAAAACAATGAGGCAAATTTTATTGTATGGAATTTATAATTTTGGTTTTTGGTGCCAAAGCCAGGATAAGAAAGTGGATTAAATTACCCAAGAAGAATAATTTTGGCTAAATAATCTCGTCCTATAGTTACAAACTTATTAGTGGATTTTTGTTACTCGATCGCACCAGAACAGTTGAACGGATCTAGATGAAATTTGGCCCTACTAGACTATAGGCTACTCGGAAAATTATCTAATTTTCCGAGTAGCCTATGTTATTCCATGTTTGTATGTATGTTTGTTATGTTGTAATATGTTATGAACTATCTAGTTCGCGAGGAAATTAAAAAACTTAATCCACGCGGACGAAGTTGCAGGATTCAACTAGTGTTTAATAAAATAAACCTTTATGGTTTTACAAAGTTGTGAGATGCAGGCTTTAGAGGGTCCTCCTTAGTATAGATTTTGTGTTGAAATCTATACTAAGGAGTTCCTTAAGTGGAACAACCTCCCAGCGCACGTGTTTCCCAGCTACGTATAACTTAGGTACCTCCAAGGCAAGAGTGAATAGGCATCTACCTAGGCAAGCGCGTTCCAACCTAGACCTCATCATTGCTTTGCACTAAGCATGATTGTCGTCAAGCGCAAGCCTATCTCACAATAAAAAAAAAGGTTTAAGAGAGCAATCAGGACAGGGGCCTGTATCCAGAACGTGGAAAGAAGAGAACCGAATTACATCAACGAATAGCTATTGCTAACCACACCAGGGTCTCATAGTAGGGTATGACTGATTTAACGTTTCTAAAGCAGATTAAATAGTATAATATTTGCTGCTGTTAATTGAATAAAATGAAATCGTATCCACTGTGCGTTCAACGTTTTATTTTTAAAAGTGTCAATTTAACAATCATAGCCAATATAATATTATCTTGTTATCAAATAAGCTATTATCAATTATTAATTTTTTAAATTAGCTCAGGTTCTAGAAAATGACAATGCAATGTAAAATAAGTATAACATGGTTGATAATTAAATTGTCACTTTTTAACACAATGTTGACAGTATTACAAGATTATAGCTGACCAAGTACATAAAAGTAGCTATAGACAGGTTTGTTTCTTGTACAACTAGTTGTTTTACCCGGCTTACCACGGGTGACCTTTAAAATAAGGGATTAGGGAACCGTGATATCGTTGGGAGGATCCATGTGCATCGGTATCCGATATCCAAACCACTCATACGAAACGTTTTCGTTCAGCTAAGGTATGGAACGTTCCTCCACCTCCGTTCCCTGCCACGTATAAGTATAAGTCATTTCAAAGTAAGCATGATAACCCATCTACTAGGCAAGCGCGCTCCAACTTAAACCTTATCATTGCTTTCCATAAGGCCGTCAATTAGTATCGTCAATTATGAAAAATTACCATTTCAAGAGACAATGTATTGTTTTTAAGTCATTCTATGACAAGCTAACCCTCTACAAAAAAAAAACCCCTCTACACTGATTTCATTGTGGTAAGACAGAATGCAGTTTAAGATAAGATAGAAGCGGGCTATCCTGAAAACTTATACCCATCCAACAATATT
This sequence comes from Erebia aethiops, assembly GCA_923060345.2. Taxonomy (NCBI): domain Eukaryota; kingdom Metazoa; phylum Arthropoda; class Insecta; order Lepidoptera; family Nymphalidae; genus Erebia; species Erebia aethiops. The sequence continues at coordinate 7,887,864 of OV281084.1, read as the reverse complement.
TTCTTATCTACTACAAGTTAGCCCTTGACTGCGATCTGAGTGATGATGTAGTCTAAGATGGTAGCTAACCTGTTAGGGGCATGGAAGTAATATTAAACCCACACCCCTAATCGGTTTCTACACGGCATCGTAGTGTGGTAACTAACCACGGCCGAAGTCTCCCACCAGGCCATAATTGGTCTATACATCATACGGGATCGCTAAACCGCTTGGCGGCATGGATTTACCAGTGGTAATTGACCAAGGTATGTAGCCTCCCACTTTAGGTACCCGACATGGCGAATTTAGAAAAAAATTACCTCTTCTCAAAGTCCTTGTGGATTGTTAGGACAACCTACATGCAAAATCTCTAATTTCTAGACTCACAGTAGAGCTGTATGATGATATATCAGTCAGATATGGCTCTTGCAAATCTTGAGCGAGCCTTACTAAAAAGTAACCACCGAGTTTTTGCTCTCGTTAGGAACTAATTAGATCCCAAACTTAATATAGATTCACTTGTAAAAGTATATGTGACTACAAAATCTTTTGCTTTTGTGACTTTTAAGAATTACTTAAGAGGCCTTAAGGTCCTGCCTAAGGAAACTTTTGCTTATTTAGACAAGATTGGATAATTTGAACAAAGTTTCCTTGTAAATCTATAATTTTGTAATACTGTCTCCTGAAAACACACACAAAAAATACAAAAATATTTTTATATTTGAAAAGATTTGGAAAAGCTGACGCAGTTTGGTCGTTTTAGCATTATTTAATGCAGAATTCGGTAAAACTTACGGTACGGTAAGAATGAAAAATACCAAAATCATAAAAGCTAAAAAGATCTATCCAAAAAAGCGACGAAGCAACCGACTTCGCATCCAGCAACCCACAAGTCAGTCTAATATTTGTTACGTTACGTATGCATTGTATATTATTTACAAAGTGTAACATTTATCTTTTTATGAAAAGAACAACTGCTGAGTTTCTTGCTGGCTCTTCTCAGTAGAATCAGGTTTCCGAACCGACTGTACACACACACACAATTTGTCCTACGTAAAATAAATAAATCATTTCAAGGGTATGAGCTGGACGGTGATAATATAATTCAATCAGCGAGTAAGTGAGGACTCAGAAACTGTGTCAATAACAACTATACAAAGTTCCAATTTAAACTTATGAACGATGCGCGAACGCATACAAAATACACAAACATTAATGTATCATACTAATATTATAAATGCGAAAGTCAGATTGTTTGTTGGTTTGTCCTTCAATCACGCTGCAACGGAGCAACGGATCAACGTGATTTTTGGCATGGGTATAGTTGAGGATCTGGAGAGTGACATAGGCTACTTTTTATCCCGGAAAATTGAGGAGTTCCCGCGGGAATCCAAAAAAACTTATACCACGCGCACGAAGTCGCGGGCATCAGCTAGTATAGAATAAGAGAAAAGAAAAGAACAAACAAAATATATTGTAAATACAAACATATTTTCGCGAAAAATAATACAAAAATACAGCGAAAACGTAGCTTTTCCACAACTTTTCAAAGCGCCATTGGTATTGCGTTCATGTCAGAATATTACCTAAATCTTAAGCCGGCGCCACACATAACCAAATATATTTCATGTTCATTATACTCAATTCAATATGACAAATATGCTACTAGACTTTCTACCCCTGGTTTAGAAAGCAGAACCTGCTTGCAGAAGTCTTTGGCAAGTTTTTATATTTTTATGCATAAAGTTTTTATATTTTTATATAAAAATCTTGCATGTTAGCCGTTGATTGCAATCTATTTCCAGGTATTTGATGAGTGATGATGCAGTGTAAGATGGAATTGGGCTAACCTAGTAGGGCATTAACTGTATGGCAGTGAAAACTCAAGGATCTTAAAGCTAAGGCCAGGCCTTTACCTGTCCGTTTCATGTCAACCCCGGAATAAACTTATCGAAAAGAGACCAAAATTTAACTACAGTTTGCAATACATTGTTATGCAAGTGGTCCTAAGTATAGTAAAATTTAGGTATGCCATATCTGTGTTGAAATTTCAAAACTTTGCGCAAAGGTGCGGCGCCGGCTTTACTATTACATTGTTATAATTTATGCAAAAATGTCATAGATGAAGTTAAAAATTAAAACCCAACTAATTTGTTAAATATTGACCTACAATTCTTTTAAGTCTCTTAAAAATACCTTACATTTGTTTGTTCAGTACAGCTTATTTCTCAGTGTACGAGAAAATAAATTTAGTTCTTCATTTTAGGTAGCAAGTAGACAGAATGGTTGATAGTAAGTATTAAAATATAAATAAAAAGTACTCCATAATAGAGTAAAAATATACCTTAGTATTAAAATAATTTGTATGTGGGCTGTACTGCTCTGTATTAAAGTAAGAATCATAATCAATCTGAATTTGTGTAAAATTCATAAGCCATTCTGTATTAAACTAAAATTAAATTTAAGAATTAAAAATATTGTTCATTTACTAAAATAAAAATCCGTAGTTGAGTAATAATCATAACACCTCTAGTAAAAAGTATAAAAATAAATAATTTAGCGGTGAAAAAAAATTGTGCCAGCTCCGACAGAAGACTGGAGTTTACTCTTTACAAACGATTATAAAATATATAAATTAGTAAATGAGGGTAAATGAACGCATTTTTTATATTACTGAAAGTATGCTTGATACATTTATTTATATTAATTACCTATAAATTTATATTCATCAAAACACATTACATAGTCATGGAAACATAAAGTCAATAACGTAACTGAGAAAATTTGATTTTACTCCCTATAAATTTTCATAATTCGATTTCGATTCTAAAGGAGGTAAACTCCAAAAATCCGTAGTTGAGTAATAATCATAACACCTCTAGTAAAAAATTATAACCATTATTACTGTTCTAGTCAAGTAAACATCCGAAGTGAACGCAACACCAACGCCGCTAGATAAAAAAAACTAGCCACTTACGTTTGACTGAAGGCTCTCCGTCTGACGCTTTGCTCTTCTTAGCTTTGGAGGTGGAAGCTTTAGCCGCCGCGCGTTTCTTCGGCTTTTCCTCCACTTTCTCCACTTTTATCGGGACTTCGTATTCTGGAAAACGCATAACGCGATGGGTTACTATGTTGTCTATACTCACACACTTTGAGAATCACCTGCCACAAGCTCATGCCTCTAGTAACAGCGTCATAATAATAAGGTCCTCCCGACCGAATTTCGGCCACGGCGGCCTGTCTCCAGAGAGATTAGTCATCTGCGCGGAGATGTTATAGTACACAAGTGAACTCTCTGTTCCTTTACTCTTCGGACGGAAAATCCGACACGACCGGAGAGAGATCAGGCGCAAGACCGACGGCTTAACGTGCTCTCCGAGGCACGGAGAGCACGCAACTGTGTTTGCGCACACATTTGTGGACTATAATATCTCCCGCACAGGTGGCTAATCTCTCTGGAGATTGGCCGCCGTGGCCGAAATTCGGTCGGGAGGACCTTATTAAATGTGTGTGAAGTGGTAGATTCACTTGACGATACGAAATACCTTGTAAAAAATATTTGAAAAAGAAAAAAAACTTTTGACTTAGAATTTGACTATTTATTATATTGCATCATACCCGTAATCGGTTTCTACCCGCTTAATGGCTTAACGGCACGTCTTTGCCGGTAGAGTGGTAACTAGGCACAGCTGTAGCCTCCCACCAGGTCAGACCAAGGAAAATTCAGTAATTATTACTTCCCAAAACCCTACCGGGGTTCGAACCCGGGACTTCCACCCGTTAAGACAGAAGAGATCAAAACTGCCCCAGGTTGTCGTATCTCGCTGTTCTATGGTAGAATGGCTTTTTTATTTAGGCTGTGCGACTCACCCTGACTGGAGAAGTCGTCCCCTGACATATTTGAATCCTCGTCTTCGAAACGCGATACCTCCATCTTGATGACATCAGCTGGAAATTACAAACTATAATAGTGACATCCCATGCGACCCACGAATGCCTCTTAAACTAAAAGGGAAAATCTATAAGACAGTCGTTAGACCTGTCGCATTGTATGGTTCAGAATGTTGGGCGGTGAAAGGGACGGATGAAAGAAAAGTACATGCGACTGAAATGCGAATGTTGAGATGGATGTGTGGTGTGACTAGAATGGATAAGATTAGGAATGAATACATAAGGGGAAGTTTGAAAGTAGCGCCAGTGATAGAAAAGATGAGGAGTAATAGGCTAGCATGGTATGGGCATGTAATGCGGAGGGAAGAAAGGCATATTACGAGAAGAATGATAGATATGCATGTGGAAGGAAAAAAGAGTAGAGGGAGACCAAAGAAAAGATGAATGGATTGTGTGAAAGAGGATATGCGTATAAAAGGGGTGAATGATAGGTTGACGGATAACAGAAGTGAGTGGAAGAAGAAAACATGTTGTGCCGACCCCACATAGCGTGGGACAAGGACAGGAAGAAGAAGAATAGTGACATCCCACTAAACTGAAACTATGGCCATACATAGGAAATCGACAATGTGGTGTCAAAGGCGTAAATTTTGCCCAAGAAAGGAGTCAGATCTCTTGTAGAGTTATCTGTTTCCTTGCCCACTATGTTTCTGTTTTTCTACATATATTATAACTTTTTGGTACAAAATTAATTTAAAAAAAGATTAAGAGATCTCTTGCAGAGATAATAATAATAATAAAAACTTTTTTTTAAAAACCAATTTGTTGTGGGCTATTCCCAGAGCAGGGCGCGTTTGGAACCCCCGTAGCTTTTTTTTAAGATACAGTAACTGATTATTTATCACCATCATGATTGCTAAGTAATTGGCGTCAATAAGTGTACCAACAGTGTACCTAATAAATGAATATTTGATTTGATTTGATAACTGCTGTTTTACTACATATTTTATAACTTTTTGGTACAAAATTAATTTTAAAAAAACCTAATTGATACAGACTAAGTCTAAGCAGGGCGTCATCTAGTATTATTATTATAAAAGCGAAAGTATGTGAAGATGGAATACAATAATGTTAGTAACCCTTTCATGCAAAAACAACTGAATCGATTTTAATGAAAATATAGCTTAAACTAGGAATTATACATAGATAAGGATATAATGTATAGAAAATTCCCATGGGAGTGTAGCCACAGGTAGGCTAATAAGTAATAAGGCTTATTAATAATATAATAAATATCTAATAAGTCATACTAATATTATAAATGCGAAAGTATGTTTGTCTGTCTGTTATGCTTTCACGGCCCATCTATTCAACCAATTTTGATGAAATTTGGTATAGTGGTAGATTACATCCTGGAAAAGGACATCGAGGCTATATTTTATCCTGAAAAATCAAGTTCCTGCAGGAATAAAAAACTGAATCTTTCATTCTGGAAAATTAGAGAGTTCCCCCAGGAATCCGAAAAAAACTTAATCCAAGCGGACGAAGTCACGGGCATCATCTAGTAAGTAATAAGGCTACGTACTCTTGAAGGTCCCGTCCTGCAGCTTTTTTTGGAACTTCTCTTCAGTCCTCTGCACCTGCTGCTTGAAGTTGCACGCGTTCCGCAGCTGTGTGATGCACACCTCACATATGCCACCATTGTTCATATCCTCGGACACCGACAGCTGGTGGGACGAAGAGGCTAAGTCATTAACGGATCTGATCACCCATGTTAGTTAGTGGTACCAAAAGGATGTAGGAAAAATAGTAGAAAAATAGTTTCACAAAAAAATCTAATAGTTTGAGGGCAATCTCATGAACAGTAATAGGTAGAGATACCTACATGAAATTTTTGTTCACTGTCATCCACACTAATTTATCCATACTTAATATTATTATAAATGCGAAAGTGTGTCTGTCAGCTACGCTTTCCAGGCCCATCCGTTAAACCGATTTTGATGAAATTTGGTACAGGGTTAGGTGGTGTCCCGCGGAAGTATATAGGCTACTTTTCCCTTTTCCCGCTGGAATCAAAAAACTTTAATACACCCAGACAAAGTCGCAGGCCTAATAAGTAAGTATGTCTCTGTCTCTCTGCTACTCTTTAGCAGTCCATCTTTTCAACCTATTTTGATGAAATTTGGTACATAGAGATAAAGGAGATATTATTAGGCTATATTTTATCCCGGAAAATCAAGTGCCTGCAGGAAAAAAAAACCTTATCTACCCGGACGAAATCGCAGGCATCACTTAGCTCAAAATAAAATCTTTTCTTGGCATTTTCTAACTAAATAACACCACTAGGATCGGCACAAAGTAAATTCATCAGAAGCTGCTATGACTGAAGAGGAACATGTAATAAAAGCACTTAACAAAAGCACACCCATACACTGAAGGGGTATGGGGTTAATAAAACTGCCATGCCCCTAACAGGTTAGCCCGCTACCATCTTAGACTGCATCATCACTTACCATCAGGTAAGATCGCAGTCAAGGGCTAGCTTTTAGTGGATAAAAAAAGCACTTGAAAAGCACTTAACACATGAAAAAAGTTTATTTGTAGAGATCGTGCAAAGATTGTGTATCTGTCCTGTTTGAAAAACAGATAGTAGATGTGGATTATGTATTTTATTTTTATTGTAATCTCAAGGAGAGCAAAACATGTGAACTTCACTGCCATTTTGTAGGTTTTTATGTTAATGTTGATTATTTTGTAACAGAGAGATAGTAGGTAATTTGTTTCTATTCATTATTATGAATGAATGAAATATTCATTATTGTACACCAGACATAACATAAATAATCAGAAACAATAAAACAAAAAATACAAGTCGGTACTTATTAGTTAGTAAAACAACTTTAAATTAAAGATTTTTTATTTAGTTTTAATATAAAAGAAATTACTCTCTGTACTGTTTATTTGAGTCTTAAAGTGGCCTACCTAAGTAGTCCGCGCGACCATTCATGATAGGTACTTACTAAGAGCGCAACTGTAAGGTAATTGAAATAGGTAATTACCTACCTAAGTTTATGTGTAAAAATATTGCAAGAGGAACTTCGGTATTTAAACACTGATTTATGTTTATACATTTAAGAAAATCGTAAAACTTAAAGGTAAATAGTAAAAGTGATTCTTACAGTTATATCAAAGCAATCCTTCAACATATTGCCGTAAATTTCTTCGACACCCATCCATTGGTAGGGCACTTGGAAGTCTTTGAAATTGCCTTCGGTCGCGCAACACCGGCACGTACCATCACTTAAAACACCCTCCATTATATCTAATTACACTAGCTTATCATTAAAACTTATTTAACAGTGAAATAATTGGAATAAAACAAGAAAGTAGCAAACGACGCTACTCGATCGAGGCTCCGCCATTTTATAAGAGGAAGCGGTATCAAGCGTTCGGGAACTTGAAAAATCAATACACAAAACCTTTACAAACTCCTTTGTTTTCGAAATGATTTAAAAAGACTACTTTTGTGTGAAAGCCTTTTTCAAAAGAATAATAATTGTATTCGATTTCACATGGTCAATATTTTATAGCTATCGGCGGATATTAATGGCAATTAAAGTATTTGGGGTCTCATGATGGTCACAACTTTGTTTAAGTTTACAAACGTTTTTCTGGAAATTCAATAACCCTTCCTATTTAGCTATAGTCCAGAGCCTTAAAAAATGAGAAAAAGAAAAAAAAATTTACTCCATGAATTTATCATTTACCATAGAGTGTCAAAAAATAAAAATAAAACATCTGTCAATGTCATTTGTGTGTCAAAAGCTTCTATTTCTTGTCGGTGGTCAAAAGCAAGAAAAACAATTTTGCTTGCTAATTTTTCTCAGATTAATCCTCAATTAATTGCTATAAAATTGAGTGAATACTGAATTAAACTTATGAATTCTAGTGCTCTATGTCGGTGCTGCCTGGCGCAGCCGCCGGATAAAGACTTGAAGACGCTTTACATACGCCTCGGGAAAAGCGAAGTGTATGGAGAAATGTTGAAGGAATGTTTCGAAATTCAAGTATGTAATTGAAAATAAATAAAATTTACTGATATGATAAAGACAAGCTTGGGCCCTTGGTTTTACTCACACAGCCTTTAGCGTAATCGCTAATCGCTAACTTATTTGAATCGGGATCCAATGTAGGCTTCAGACATATTACCATCAATGTCCAGTAGGCAATGCTTGGACTTTTGAAGTAAATCAATGCGAAAGTGTGTCTCTCTGTCATCTTTTCAATGTTCTTTTCACCTAATAAACTGATTTTGACAAAATTTTGTACAGACTTATTTTGCATTCCGGGGAAGGGTTTCCACTTTTTGTAACTTTTAAGTCAGAGTTTGAGTCATTATTCTAAAGCGTCAATCAACTTCAACACAGGATTATCAGTAGGCATCATCTAATTCTAGTAAATAAGATGCAATAGGTTTCTAGTATCCAGAACCTCCCAATTCCTCAATCATTACAGACATAACTTGTCTGTCAATCTGCTATGTTTAAACGATACCATAGAAGAAATTAAGTATAGTTAGCACTAATGGTCTCTCAGCTGAGTGATGAGTGCGTGTTTGCTCAGCTCTCATACAAACTGTTTGCCCAACCCTGGGTGACGCTGTAGGGCCTAGTAGGGCCCACACAGCATATTCAATATTGAAGGACAACCTAAATCTAAAATGTTTAAATTTTCAGTTCTCATTTGAGGACGGTGAGGAAGGCAATGGCATATGTGACGTGTGCATTGGTAGGCTGCGGGACGCGTGGGACTTCAAGCACCAAGTCCTGCAGTGCCAGGAGGAGTTCCGACTGAAGCTGATGCACATCAGTGACGATAAGGGTGAGTTCGTCATCATTTCTGTTGATTTTATATCATCCTCCATGATGATGTGCTCCTCCATGGTGCAGTGTGTAGCGCTGTTGCCTTAACGTGCGGACGCGGAGGTCCCGGGTTCGATCCCCTGCAGGGTCAATTTGGGAATTTATAATTTCTGAATTTTCCCTGGTCTGGCCTGGTGGGAGGCTTCGGCCGTGGCTAGTTACCACCCTACCGACAAAGACGTGTCGCCAAGTACCATGCCGTGTAGAAACCGAATAGGGGTATGGGTTTAATATAACTGCCATGCCACTAACAGATTAGCCTGCTACCATCTTAGACTGCATCATCACTTACCATCAGGTGAGATTGCAGTCAAGGGCCAACTTGTAGTGGTTAAAAAAACAAACATCGTCACATGCCTTCTTGAAAACTAAGTCATCATGCAAAAATTTTTGATTCCAGCAACTAATGAACTAAATAAATTAACTTTCATTTTACCAGCTAAATGTAGGGGTTTGAGTTTATTTTCCTTTTCTTTTCACAAATAAAATGTACAATATTTTGGCCTACCAAAAATTTCGCCATTTTTATTTTTTTCTTGAAATAGAGACCACTCATAAAACCTGGGCAATAATGTCATTTATACAAGCAATTATTAAATGGCTATCTATCTGGAGATATGACACAGTGGCCGAAAGTTGGTTGGGAGGACATTATTTTCATTATACTTAAGGTAATACCAAAATAATTTGTAATTCGAGAATATTTCCACCATATTATGCGATTATTAAGTTTGAACTTGTATTTATCTAGGCCCCTGGATAATTATTTTTTCAAAATACTTTCCTAAAATTAAATGTAAGCACATTGCGTTTTGCATGTTTTCACGACATAAATTACATGTTTTCTCCTTATTTGTTTAATATCAAAACCAACGATATCTTACGTACTAATTGATCAGGAACATAGCCTATATTGTCAAGTTATAGAATTACAACACGAAGTTGAAAACACAACAATTTTTCATTCATCATTTTTGGTATTCACAGAACAAGACAAATTCTGTATGCTAATATTGCTATCGCGCTTGCACGCGATCACGTGTCATCAGCCAAATAGAGATACCGGCAAATTTTTATTTGCGGGTCGAATAGAAATTGCGAGCTGCGATCGCCGGCCCCTAATATTACTATTTTCTATTTCCAGTTGAATTGCCCAAAATCAAGGAAGAATACTCGGATGCAGAGGACAATGGTATTTATTTCTTGGGTAAGAATTATTGGACTTAGTTTTTCTATTATTTTTTAAAAGAGAAAGCACTTTGCATTATTAGTAAAAAATATTTGCATTATTAGTAAAAAAATATAACTAGTCCTTAGTTTTGGATATGTTTTTATTATCCGACTGGTGAAGCCAAAACTGAGAGGTTATGATTGTAGCCGTCTATGTATGTTTGTATTTATTTTGGCGGACAAGTGGCCTAGCTGTAACAATGCATATCAGTTGATAGTGATTGTTAAGCAACGTTGATCCAAGCCAGTAACTGGATGTGTGACCGAATTTGGAGGTTCAAATTTGGCCTTTTCGTTTCCTCCGTGCCTCGGAGAGCACATTAAGACGTCGGTACCGGTTATTATCACTAACATCTGATAATAATAGTTATAAAAACCTAAGAGTTTAAATACTCTTAGGCAAGTCGTATGCGGAAGGACGTGGGAAATGGATTATTATCGCAAGACAACTCCCACTATTATTTGATGAATGGAAAGGGGGCATTTTACACAAACAACATCAATATGACAGATTTGACATCCAAAAAAGTGGGCGCCTCTAAATTATTTTCATACTTGGGTACAGTTTAAAACTTTTTCTTTTATCTTTGATTATAGAGCCGAAAGAAGAACTGTCGGACTTCGAAGACCTCAAAGACAAAGATAAGCTAGCAGAGATCCTCGGCCTGGACGATGTGCCGCTCAAGAGGAGGAAAAAGGATAGATCTACTAAAAAGAGGTTACTGCTTGATAAAAAGACTGGTAAGGTTGCATTTTAATTGAGTTACTTTACCATTTACCGTTTTTTTTCAGGCATAACCTTTGGCAAGAAGCAAGTTTTAAGAGTTATCACAAGCAAAGGACATAATTATGCATAAAACATTAATTTTTAGTTATATCATTTTTCTAAACTAATATTATGAAGAGGAAAGATTTGTTCGTTTGTTTGTAATGGATAAACTCAAAAACATCTCGACCGAGTTTAAAATTTTTTTCACCTATAGAAAGCTACATTATCATTTATCAGCGAGTAACATAGGCTATAATTTAATTTAAAAAAAATCGTGTCGGAAAGAATCCGGGGCGAATCGCTAGTTATTTAAAAAGAGAGAGGGAGAGATAAAGAGTTGCTGATTTGATTGACTAGTCACCATCTCTATTATTCTCGAGATATGGGTGGCCTCTTCTGAAATGAGGGCTACCTTTTTTATGCTCACTAGTGTGCGCCACTTGCGAGTAAGGTCCTAAAGTATAGCTGTAAATTCGGTAAACCAGCATATTTATAAAAAAAAAACTTTTATGTAAATAGTAAACATACAGGAACCAGGAAAATACTAACCTATGAATTAGCTGTTGTTTCAGTCCGCTTAATTTTGTACGTCTGTTTCTTAGCTCCGCTTTCAAAGTACAGAGTACTGGCATTCATTGACACGTATCTTACATCTTCCATAATTAATCGGTTATCGCTAAATATTCATAACATTCTCAGTCTAATTATTTAGTTTAAATAATTAGACTCGCGATAAAAGCCCAGTGATATTTGACATTTCGGAGACCTCACTCTACACTAGCGCTCCTAGCGGCGAATTTAAACGCGGTAGCCCCCATTGGCATGAAACGCTGATTCGGATCAAATTTTTCGCTATATTCTGCTCCTAACACCTCACACCTTTTTAAAGCAAACTAAGTTAAGTCCTTATATTGAAATAAAAAAAGTGTGTGTGTGCAAGTGCAAGTCAGAAGTGAAACTTCAGAAATATATAAAGATATAAAGATATAACTTGTTTTCTATCTCATTTTTTCGCAGGCTAAATCCTGTTATGAATATATTTGTCTCTTTTTAGTGTCGCTTTTTCGTTTCATCGAATTTTCAAATCACAACGATTCTAAAAAAGTTTCACTTCAAAAATAACTAAAATCTATTTCTTTTTAATTCCAGATCGCAAATCGAAGAAACTGAGCAACAAAACGACGACAATAAAACTGTCCATCAGAGCTCTATCGGAAATAGAAAAACTTAGCGTTCCAAACATTAGGTTCATAAGCGAGAATCAAAAACACAGTAATAACGTGCAAAACCTCTTAAAATACTCAAATTGTACGCCTTTTTCCAACAAAACCCTATCTGGAATAGTCTGCGCATATTGCAAAGAAACCTACATAACCCCAGAAGAATTAAGATTCCATACGAGTCAAATACACAAGAAAGAAGACTTAAACTTTAACAAACGACTCGACAAAAGTAATTTATCAATAAAAATGGACATAAACGAACTGAAATGCACCATTTGTAACCAAAACTTCGATATAATAGCTAACTTAAAAAAACATTTAACTAAAGACCACGATATAAAATTTTACCCGGACGTGAATGATTATATAATGGAATTCAAGTTAACGAATAGCGAATTATTAAACTGTGCATTATGTCATTCAACTTTTGAGACTTTCAAAATGTTGCTACAACATATGAACGGTCATTATAGAAATTACATATGTGATGTGTGCGACTTAGGTTTCATTAACAAACACAGATTAAAAAACCATCAAAGGACACACGAAATTGGAAACTTTAAATGCAATTTCTGTGATAAAGTCTTCACTACACGAGTCAGAAAAGTCTGTCACGAAAAATACACACATAACACTAATGCTAGGTACACTACAAATTGCCCCCATTGCGACCAATCCTTTACAAGTTACTATCAAAGGAACAGACATATGTTTAAAGAACACAACATAGCAGCGGCTACATATAAATGTAACATATGCGATAAATCCTTCATTTTGAAATCCAAACTAACATCGCATATAAAAAAAGTTCATTTAATGGAGCGAAATCACATATGCCCCGAATGCGGTCAGGGATTCTTTATAAAGCAATCGTTAGACGAACATATGATTAAACATAATGGCGAAAGAGTTTTTAAATGCACGGTGTGTAGTAAGGCGTATGCTAGGAAGAAAACTTTGCGGGAACATATGCGAATCCATAATAATGATAGGAGGTTTAAATGTGGCGCGTGTGGATTGGCGTTCGTGCAGAAATGCAGTCTTAAAAGCCATATGCTTTCCAATCATGGTCTCACACTTGCGGAATATGAGAACGCTAAAAGCGAATTGAGTAGTCCTTTAGGACAAGATGCTTAGAACTAGAGAAACTTTTCAAACGAGAAAAGTATGGGAGCTTGTGTGAAATTGGGACATTTGACGTGTCATTACCGCACTAGTGCAATAATTATATCGCTCAAGGGTGGGAAAAAAGTCTACATTATAGACTTTTAGAGCCATTTTACTATTAAATGTATTGAAAAATTTACCATAATAATGATAGAAAGTTTAAATGTGGCGCGTGTGGATGACGTTCGTGCATAAATGCAGTCTTAAAAGCCATATGCTTTCCAATCATGGTCTCACACTTGCGGAATATGAGAACGCTAAAAGCGAACTAAGTAGTCCTTTAGGACAAGATATCTAGAACTAGAGAAACTTTTCAAACGAGAAAAGTATGGGAGCTTGTGTGAAACTAGAACATGTGACGTGTCATTACTGCACTAGTGCAAAAATGAATATTACCGCATGGCTTTGTTGGCTCAAAAGTCTACATTATGGACTAAGAGCCACTTTACTATCAAATGTATTGTAAAATTGTAATAATGATAGAAAGTATTAAATAATTAAAAAACATTTTTTTAATGATTTAATACTTTTTATCATTATTATGGTCAATTTTACAATACATTTGATTAAAAAAGATTTTTTTAAAATGATTTAATACTTTTTCGAAATGATTTAAGATTTACTCTAATATAAAAAGTCACTAAACTAATCATATCATACTTCATACTAATATTATAAATGCGAAAGTCAGTTTGTTTGTTGGTTTGTTGGTTTGTTGGTTTGTTGGTTTGTTGGTTTGTTGGTTTGTCCTTCAATCACGCTGCAACGGAGCAACGGATCGACGTGATTTTTGGCATGGGTATAGTTGAGGACCTGGAGAGTGACATAGGCTACTTTTTATCCCGGAAAATTGAGGAGTTCCCGAGGGAATCAAAAAAAACTTATTCCACGCGGACGAAGTCGCGGGCATCAGCTAGTTGTATTAATAAATCAACAAAATGTGCAATTTTATTTTATATTACACAAAACTAATATTATAAATGCGAAAGTCAGTTTGTTTGTTGGTTTGTTGGTTTGTTGGTTTGTTGGTTTGTCCTTCAATCACGCTGCAACGGAGCAACGGATCGACGTGATTTTTGGCATGGGTATAGTTGAGGACCTGGAGAGTGACATAGGCTACTTTTTATCCCGGAAAATTGAGGAGTTCCCGAGGGAATCAAAAAAAACTTATTCCACGCGGACGAAGTCGCGGGCATCAGCTAGTTGTATTAATAAATCAACAAAATGTGCAATTTTATTTTATATTACACAAATGGCGTTTGAAATGTTATTCCAAACTTCACTCGCTTTGGTCATATATACATATTTGAATCTTGTTCTAGACTTTATTTATCTGAGTTAGACATACATACATATAACATATTGCATATGAAAGATATATGCGCGTGTCGGTATATAATATACAATTAATGCGTCACAAAAATTATGGTTGTCTAGTTATATAGACTTTTTAATGTTATTTTAGTTTTTTATCTAGTAATATATTACTTATAAATTAATATCGTAGTAAGATGTGTAAATAGTAAATTCATATTATAATGTACTTATAATATTATTTAGGCAGTCTGGCCAACTTTTTAGTCCCACAAACTTATTTGACCCAGTGAAGTTTGTGGGACTAATTAAAACAGATGTTTTAAAATTAAGTAGGTATGAACTCTTTATTCTTCCGATTAAAAATACTTAATTAGGTAGTTACTTATATTATAAATTATGTTATACCTACTTACTAACGGTTAATGTTATAATTTTGTTACTCTTGTAATAAAGAATTTAAATATTTATACACAAATGTTTCTAATTTCATTGCCTACCTTCATCTTGGTAATTCTGTGGAAACTGATCAACTAGGTACTGGGAATAACTTTAAAATTATTCCTAAGTATCATACTAATATTATAAATGCGAAAGTGTGTTTGTTTGTTGGTTTGTCCTTTAATCACGCCGCAACGGAGCCACGGATCGACGTGATTTTTTCCATGGATATAGTTTAGGATCTGGAGAGTGACATAGGCTACTTTTTATCCCGGAAAATTAAGGAGTTCCCGCGGTAATCAAACAAACTTCTAGTATGTATATAAAAATGAATTGTTGCTGTCCTAGTCTCGCTAAAACTCAGAAACAGCTTAACCGATTATGATGGAATTTTTCAAGTGTGTTTTAATTTAAAGGCGCTGCAATTGAGTTCTAGATTTAGGGCAAGAAAACGTCTGCCGGGCCCACTAGTAATTAATAAAACAAATAAGACAGTAAAATGATATAAACTTTATTGATTACTTAGTATTTCTTAATTGTTTAAAATCGCATAAAACATTGTACAAAAAAGCAACTAAATTACAATGATTTAACCAAATACTATTAAATAGTAGTTCGGAAATAAATATGTACCTATGCATTAAAATATGAAATTATTCATAAAGTATTTAAAATAAAAATGATAAAGGATCTTATACAGGATTTTCCTAATACATATTATAAACTAGTCAATATTAATCATAATACAGAGTACTAACAGAAATGTAATAGTTCAAGGATTCAAAAATACTGCTCCTGTTATTATTACACTAGTGAAGTAATAAAACATTACCGCATGGTCTCTGCAGGTCGCAAATGTAGTAATAGTTATAGCTACCTAGATCTGCTACTAAGTTAAAAATTAGCTATTCTTACACCATAAAAACGTATTAATAATATATAATTGCACTACTTTATCACTTGGAAACTAATTCACTTTATAAAAATAACTAGCTGATGCCCGCGACTTCGTTCGCGTGGATTGAGATTTTTTTTTGATTCCCGCGGGAACAGTTTCGTTTTCCGGACTTATAATCTCTGTACCAAATTTCATCCAGATCCGTTCCGTTCTACCGTGATTGTGTAACAAACATCCATCCATCCATTCATACATACAAGTACATCCATCCAAACTTTCGCATTTATAATATTAGTATTTATACAGATTATAAATGCGAAAGTGTGTTTGTCTGTCTGTTAGTCATCTATTCACCAGATTTTATTGAAATTTAGTAAATTAGCCTATGTCCCAGGGAGGACATAAGCTAATAATTGTTATCCTGGAAAATTAAAGAGTTCCCGCGGGAATAAAAAAAACTTAATCCACGCGGACGAAGTCGCCGGCATCGTCTAGTTTATATTATTATTATAGATAATTAGTCTATCACTTTAGCGAAATCCGCCGCATTTGAAGAGGCGGAATATTTTAAATAATCAAGATATCGAAACAATATCACTCGCAGCCAAACTGATTCCATGGTGCGATAATAAGTGACTTTTCAAACTGCACTTTTGTACAAACGAAGTCGCACAAACTTCACATCTGAACCGTCTGTCATTATTGTGAATACGCATATGCTCCCTTAGAGTATACTTCCTTGCATACGATTTGTGGCACACTTCGCATGCATAATTCTTCTCACCCGTATGCTTCACCATATGGGCTTTCAACGCTTTATTACTGAAGAACTTATAACCGCACTCGGGACACTGACAGTTCTTCTCCATCAAATGACTCTTCTTTATATGACACATCAGTAATGACTTCAATACATAAACTTTATCGCACACATTACATTTGTATTGGGCTTCGGAATTGTGTACTTTTATCATGTGTTGGTTCCGTTGGTAATACGAACGGAATGGAACATCACATAACATACAATTACTTATATTCCTTGTGCCCATATGCTGGATTTTCTCGTGATAATGCTTTTTAGTTCGACTCATAAACACTTTTTCACATAAATCACATTTAAAACTACCCTCTTTATGAGTCCCTCGGTGGGCGTTTAAAGATCTCTTAGTAGCGAACGAATTCTCACACTTATTACAACTATAATTATTATAATGTTTGTTCATGTGTTGCTTCAACATTTTAAAAGTTTCATATGTTGACGGACACATAACACAATCGTAAACATCTCCTTTTTTTAACTTGAACTGCATCAAATGATCCTTTATATCGCTGTGCACAATTTTATTATGTCTATTAACTAGATGGTCCTTTAATTTAGTCAAATTATCCATTTTCGTAGCACAAATCTTGCATATTAGATCTGTTATGTCTAACTTAACACTGAATTCTGTCATATCGAATGATGATTTGAACAGAAATCTTTCTTTTTCATGCTCTTTCTCGGTATGAGATCTCAAGTCTATAGGATCTGGGTAGGTGGCATCGCAGTAGCCACAGATAAAGCCGAGCAAATTCTTGTGTCTGAACGGTACAACATTGGAAAATTTCAGTACAGTCAGCAAGTTATCTCTGTGTTTTTGTTTTTCTGCAATGGATTTCTTCACCCAAGTTATATCAGCTGGAATTTGTTTCTCGTTCTCTTTTTTTGTACTACTTTTCTGTTTTGATATCTTCAACGTAGGTAATTTATCTGAATCTGAAAATAAAATATAAAAATGCGATCAATCGTACTAATATTATAAATGCGAAAGTGTGTTTCTTTGTTGGTTTGTCCTTCAATCACGCCGCAACGGAGCAACAGATCGACGTGAGTTTTGGTATGGACCTGGAGAGTGGCATAGGCTACTTTTTATCCCGGAAAATAAAGAAGTTCCCGGGGGAATTAAAAAAAACTTAAACCACGCGGACGAAGTCGCGGGCATCAACTAGAGATATTAAGGCAAAATGCACAATTGGGTATTTGACTAGCAGTGAAATAAATTATTTTTTAGTGATTAATAGAGGATCTCCTAATATCTTGTAATATCCACGTCCCTTCTCAATTTTATGTTAAATAACCATTTTAAACAATCGAAGTAAAAAAGTGCGTCTAACTTTGATGACGTCACTGTTCAATATTTCAATCCCATTCCAAGCACGCGTTTTGACGTTTCGAAAAAAGTTGCTAATTCAACTAGTTGTCAGTTACCCACTTACTTTCAAGTCAATATTAAAGTTTAAATTTAAAAAAAAACAAAGCTTACTCAATTTTGCTTCTAAGTCAGGGATTTCCCCGTTGTCCTGTTCTGTTTTGTGACTCGTAGCTCTGGTTGTTCTCTGCTCTGTCTCAGTAATATTTTCTGTTTGGGTAATAGTTTCTGTGGCATCATCGGGTGATTCTTCTTTGACTTAAATAAAACATCAGATTAATTAACTTCAATACTTATTTTCGAACTAGCTGATGCCCGCACGTTCGTCCGCGTGGATTGAGGTTTTTCAGTTCTCTTTAAGATTACAGGATAAAAAGTAGCCTATGTGTTATTCCAGACTATAATCTATATCTGTGCCAAATTTCATCCAGATCCGTTCAGCCGTTCTGGCGTGATTGAGTAACAAACATCCATCCATCCAAACTTTGGCATTTATGATATTAGTATAGATCAGTTAAATAAATACTACTATTCAATACTATTCTTTTCTTGGCTTTTTGACTTTCAGTGGTGCTTATACAATGCACTACGCCAGTGTCAAGTAACTTGAGGGAGGCTTCAATACTATCATCCATACTTCTATATTATTTAATATTATAAATGTCAAAGTGTCTGCCTGTTTATCTATCTGTCTGCTTGACTTCAACGGTCTATATTTTGAACCGATCTTGGTGAAATCTGGCACAGTGATAGGTTATGCTACTTTTAAAGGTTTCGCGGTAATCAAAACAAACTTAGTCCACCCGGACAAAGTCGCAGGCATTATCTAGTTATTAATCCAATAGTTTTGCATTTATAAGTAATTATTTATTTAAGCCCGCGACATCCTCTGCATGGATAAGGTTTGTTATTCCCGCAGGAAATCCTTAATTTTCCGGGATAAAAAGTAGCCTATGTTGTTCCCTGGGATACAAACTATCCCTATAATAAATTTCATCAAAATCAGTTGAAATGAACAGATGGGTCATGAAAGCATGCAGACAAACAGACACTCTTTCGCATTTATAATATTAGTATGGATATGGATTTAAATATTCAACATGTACTCACTTGCATCAACAATATTGTTATCCGAGTCACAATCGCTTTGTTCGGGATCAGGATCAGGTTCTGGTTCTGTCTTCACTTGTGGTTTTGTATCTGAAAAGAATAGTTTATCAAAGAATTAGGATAAGTAAAATTCATTTTCAATACATTAGCTTGTAAAGGATTTGTTACTGCAATGCTGTCGAAGTGGTGAAGTAATGCAGTAATGTTCTATTACCAATCTCGTGTGGTAATTTTCTATAAAGACTCAAGTGTGGTAATATTCTATAAACCCCAAAGTGCAGTAATGTAACAGTTTAAATTTCAGATGGTAACATGTATAGCTCTTCCTTGTTTTGAATTGAACTAACTACGTACATTCTACCTATAAAATATTGTGTCTGTCGGTGTAACCGATTAAATATAATCCATACAGTTAATGTCATTGAAGATTATTACAATATCCAGACTAATTTAGATATATAACAGACTTCTAGCAATTAATGATTTGATTCCCAGTTTTTATTTACCTGATGATACTTAAATGATGTAGTCAATGACCTTCTATACACAGAAGGTCATTGGATGCAGTCTAAGATGGTACCGAGCTAGCCTGTAAGGGTATGGCAGTTATATTAAACCCATATGTGTGCTATGTGGCAACGTAACAAAACACAAATTCTCTTGGTGGCATGTTTTGTCAGTAGAGTTGCAACTAGCCAAAGCCACAGAGAAAATTCAAAATTATAAGTTGGGTCATTTACCTTGTTCTTCACAAGACAGTCTGATCAGGAAGGCCTGCTCTGCCTTCAGTACTTGCTGTTTAAAGTAGAAGGAGTCTCGGAGATTCTTCACACACACATCACATATACAGTTGTTGTTGACCCTTGGTGACAACTGGAAATGTGTCCATAAATTAATAACTGAGGCCTTATAATGTGAAAACTAGATGATGCCTGCGACTACATCTGAGTAGAGTAAGAATTTCTCAATTCCCGCGGGATTTCCTTAATTATCTTACAATGATGCCTATGTCAATAATAAATGATTTCGTACTGATTAATAAATAGAGAGTCTTCCAAAAGACCTAAAATTTAAAGTGTTACACTATCGATTAAAGAAATCTGAAATTTGATGACATCACAACTAAGTATTTCATACATCCTTCGATACTAGAAGCGCATTTTGAAGTTGACAAGATGGATGTTTGTTACTCAATCACACCAGAGTTGGTGAACGAATCTGAATGAAATTTGGCACAGAGATAGATTATAGTCTGGAATATGCATATATAGGCCACTTCACTTAACACTTAACACAATAAAGATTCGAGCAAATTTGCAACTAATCACCACCACCACCTACAGCCTATTAACGTCCCACTGCTGGGCACAGGCCTCCATTCTCATAGGAGAGAGGGAGCTTAAACCCACCACGCAGCTCTATTAGAGTGACTATTAGAGTGAATAGGCATCTTCTAGGCAAGCGCGCTCCACCTTAGGCTGCATCACCTCTTGCATGCAAGTCTGATTGCAGCCAAGTGCTAGCCTATATATTAAAAAAAAAAAATTATCATGTTAGTGATAATAACAACTAATATATTCTTATTATTGCCCTAGACTTCCTACATTTTAGACCATAACGCTCATCAATGGGCCAAGGAGGTCCTCATTTATAGCAAACAGTATCTAAAAAATTTACTGGGTAACCCAGGTTGACCCGTGTGTGGATGGGTGACCGACTGCATTTACTGCATACTTCGAAGCTAATATCTGTCATTGTTACTAATTTGAATGTTAATCGAGTTTTCAAAGTCCCCTAAATACTTACAATCCATACTAATATTATAAATGCTAAAGTGTGTCTGTTCACCTGTCTGCTAAACTTTAACGGCCCATCTTTTCAACCGATTTTGATATTTGGTATAGTTAAAGGTTGCATTCCAGGGAAGGCTTAGGCTTAGGAAATAGGCTTTTATCCCGGAAAATTAAAGTTCCCACAAGTCGTCGACTATTATGTTATTAATGAAAAGGGGTCACATCCCAAGCGAAAATACACGAAACAGTGGGATATAAACCAAAGAGTATAATATGATATAAACTCACAACAATGTTGAAGCATTCTTGCAACATTTCTGAATAAATTTCTTCTTTTTCAATGAAAGTGTAGCTGGTGCTCAAATCTTTTGTGGCTCCTTTGGCAAGACAGCAACGACAGATTTTATTCCTATCCATTTCCTAAGACTACTAATATGGCCTAATAAAAGATTTTTGACTTTAGAAATAGTTTTACTAAGTTTAATTTTAAATAATTTCTAATTTCCTAAAAAATAACAAACACAGGTCACAGACCAGCTTAAGGTGTCTTCACTCTTGTCACTCTTCCTCACTAGCTAGTCACTCTCAGTTCCTCTATATATTATTGTACTCTTTGGTCTTAGCACTGAGTACTATGTTTTAGCCACCGACCAGAAAAAGAAGGCAAACCGAAGACAGAAAGAGGTATAGACCAAACCCACGACCAAACCATATCTCCTTTTCACTCCCACATGAAAGAGATGCAGTGTTAGGATGTTACACAAGATAGAATGAGAAAAAAATATGTTTTTTTCTATCCCTTTCTGCGTGTCACGGGTTTAGTTTGTTTTGTTCATAAAGCGCTTGGTAAAGTAAAGGAGGCTGTGGCTTGGTGCATTGCAGCGTTTTACCCTGTGGTTTTACCTTTTATTACCTATCCCCTTCGGTTACACGCTGGCATTGATTCTAGAGGTTTAATTATGAGGCAAACATTCCACACCACAGAACACATATACTCCACCATAGAGTAAGGCTTTATTTAGCTGTTCTGTCTCATGTTCTGTGCTAAGCATAGATAATTAATTTACTTTTAATTTGGATTTGTACGCTGTCCTGGATTCATGAATTTTGTGTTTTCTGTTTTCTGTAGTTCTGGTCAGAGACAAGTTAACCAGGTCCAGAGAATAATAGAGATATCATCTTTTTTTTTTTTTTTTTTTTTTTTTTTTTTTAATTTATTTTACGGCCTTGGATACTAGTCCTTTAAGGCCTTTCTTTAAAAAATACAAAATTGCTTAAATCTAATTAATTAATAAAATCTTAATACAGCTTACAATTTTTCTACAGTACTACAAATATAATCAAAAATAGGCTTAAAATATAAAGTATTATGTAACAAGTCTTTAATATGGCGGGGAATACTCATGTTAAGTTTATTTTCTATATTTATCCTGTCTATTTCATTCGCTAATATTAATCTTTGTACACCAAAAGCTGGACAAATAAATATAATATGATTCACGTCAGCCTCTTCATTTTCACAATAGTGGCATTTTTTACTCCTAAGAATTTTTAGTTTATGCAGATGTGTTGGCACCAGGCAATGTCCAAATCTCAGTCTATTTATAACTGATGTAAATTTTCTAGATTCACACTTCGTTTTGAAATACCATGGTTGCGCCGGCATTTCCTTTTGAATTTCCGCATACCATTTTCCTTTATTTTTATTAGTCTCGTCCCATACTTCACTCCATAATTTTTTTTGTCTTATTTTAAGTTTATTACATAAATCCGTAAATGGCACTTTGATGTTACTCGAACAATCTTCATAAAAATTTCTTATTCTAGTAGCAGAATCAGCCACTTCATTTCCTGTTATGCCTCTGTGGGAGGGTACCCAAACAAATTCTATATTAAGTCCCCTTTGTTTTAAATTAAGCAATACATTTTTAATTTGGAAAATAACATAAACTAACTTATAATTACTAAAGTTAAAATTATTTACAGCTAAAAGAACACTTTTAGAGTCTGTTATTAAAACATAGTTATTAATTTTTAACATTAATTCATCTTGGATATATTCCAATGCCTTTAATAGGGCAACACATTCAGCAGTGAAAACGCTACAGTCAGAGTTTAATTTGTAAGATCTACATATTTTTAACTGTGAGTCATAAAAAGCAGAACTTACAAAGTTCTCATTTTTAGACCCATCCGAATATATTCTATAATAATTTTTACAATTTTCTTCAATGAATATGAGGAAGTCATTGTTTGTTTCAATATCAGTGATATGTATTCTGTTTCCTAGATTTATTACATCATAGTGGCAATCATACATAGGCAAAATGTCATTTACATTTATATCGCTAGCAATACTATGCATATATGTCATAACCATTAACATGGTAGGTTCTTTACCGGAAAGAAGTGATTTTGCCGTAGTTTGCAGAGTTTCACTAGATGATTCCGTTACTTTCAATAAATCCTGTGGTAATAATAATTTGTTTACCAAGTTAGAGTTAGCAAATAGTTGTTTCAAACAAAACTTTTCAGCCAAATAAACACGTCTCACCGGCAAAGGAGGGATACATGTTTCTACTTCCATTGAATTAATAGGTGTAGAGCGCATTGCTCCACTTATTATTCGCAGACCTATATTTTGTACAACATCCAATTTTTTCAACATCGATGAATTCGCTTGCATATAAGCAACGTAACTATAATCGAAATGACTTCTCACCATACTATTATACAATAAAGTTAAAATTTTGGGATCCGAACCCCAAAAAATACCAGCTAAACATCTGAGAATATTAATGCTTTTCAATGCATTTTTACAAATATAATTAATGTGTGCATCGAATTTTAGTTTTGTATCAAAAATTACTCCCAAGAACTTCTTATTCCTTACAATTGGAATATCTAAATTATTATATTTAATGTTTACAGCTACTGGACCACCAAATGTCATACATGAACTTTTAGAGGTATTAATATTTAATTTTAAAGTGTTTTTGTAATAATTTTGCAACTGGATCAATGCCAAATTAACAGTATTTTGGGCTACTTCTACATTTCTATTTACACTATACAATAACAAATCATCTGCAAATTGTAAAATTTTTACGTCATTTGTTACATATTTCTCAATTTGAGAGGTATATAAATTATATAAAATTGGAGATAGTGATGCACCTTGCATAAGGCCTTTACTTGTAGAATTAGGCCCATGAATTATATTATTATACTTAACATAAAATATTCTGTTATTTAAAAAATTTAAAAGCCATTTTAACATTTTTCCAGGAATGCCAATTTCATGAAGAGAAGTTATAAGCTGGTTTAAATCAACATTATCATAAGCACCTTCTATATCTAAAAATACACATACTGCAGTGGCTTTGGATGACTTACAGCTTGTTAAATCTGATACAAATGAAGCTAAACTTTCAGTTGCACTTCTTCCTTTACGGAAACCATACTGGAATGTTGGTAATAAATTATTATTTTCTGTAAAATAATCTAATCTGAGTTTCAGCATTTGTTCAAATAATTTTCCTATACATGATGTTAATGATATTGGTCTGTATGAATTACAATCAGATGGAGATTTATCAGGCTTCAAAATTGGTATTATACATTGAATCTTCCAACTATGTGGAACACATTGACTGACCCATAGCCTATTAAATATATCAAGTAAAGCTAATTGACCTAATTTGTGCAACATTTTAATCATTATATATGGAACATTATCAATACCAGGTGTAGAGTTTTTTCTTGATTGAAGTGCTATAACAAATTCCGCAAAAGTGAAAGGCTTTAATAGTAATATTGACTTGTCCGAATCATTATTACACTCAAAAACAGAGGTATTTAGAGTTGTATTGTTGTTATCCTGTTTAAATTTAGAAATGAAATTTGGAATCCATTCATCGTTTTTATGCTGTGGTTGGATTTTGATACGTTTAAACTTTTTCATGTAATTCCATACTCGAGTAATAGGAGTATATCTATTGAATGACGAACATAACTTATACCAACTATTTTTCTTAGCATCCTTAATGATTAATTTTTTCAGTGCATCCAATTTTTTATAATTAATGTAATTTTCCATCAACCCATCTCTCTTATATACCTGTAAAGCTTCTTTAGAATTTTTAACTGCTACTGCACAGTTTTCATCCCACCAAGGAGCCGGAGCTTTAAAAAGTCTAGGTCCCACAATTTTGACATAAGGAATGTAGTCTTTTCTAAGTTTGTATAAAATTTCACAGAAATTTTCATAAGACTGCAAGGGATCTTTTTCATCAGATGTAAAAGATTTAAAGTACTCTTCTGATTTTGCATAATATTTGGTCCAATCTGCCTTATGAAATAGAAATTTCTCTACTTTGTCATTGACTGAATATTTAGATGGAACTAAATTTAATTTTGTAAATGTTGGGTAGTGGTAACTACCCAAAGGATCGTCACCTACTGCCCATTCACATAGAGGTGCAAGTACAGGACTCACACCTGTGACATCAATAGCAGAGCTATTAGCGTTAGGCCTTTGTACTGTAGTAGGTACACCTGTGTTTAGCAGACATAAGTTGTGCTCGTCGAAAATTTCAAACAATGTTTTTCCCCTTGAATTTGTACAATGACAACCAAATGCAATGTGATGTGCATTAAAATCTCCTGATACTATACAAGGTTTCGGTAAGTCCGCAATAATATTTTTAAGTTTATTAATTCTACAATAATTGTTATTTTTATTTTTAGGTGGACAATAAACACAT
Organism: Erebia aethiops; assembly: GCA_923060345.2. NCBI lineage: Eukaryota > Metazoa > Arthropoda > Insecta > Lepidoptera > Nymphalidae > Erebia > Erebia aethiops. The sequence continues at coordinate 7,862,172 of OV281084.1, read as the reverse complement.
AAAATCGACACTGTACCAATATTAGTTTCCAGAGCAATTGCTATGGACTGAACATCTTGATAAAATTTTGTTGGTAATATTTTATATTTAAATGAATCTTTTAATAAAATGCCTACTCCCCCATGTTCATTTTTTGCATTTTTTCCTACAAAACTATATCCTGAAAATCGAATAGGGTTACTTGTATCTTTTTGCCAGGTCTCATTTAATAACAGAATATCAATATTATATTGTTCTAAAAATGTTTTAACTAAGGGTTTCTTATTATTTATACTTTGAATATTATGTTGTACAATAGTTAGGTGAGAATCCATTATATTTTATTTAAATGTTGTAAAAATGCCTCTTTGATTTGATTTGTAGTCTTAATATTATTTGAGTTCCCTATTGTAACCAAAGTGTTAACTATGGCTCCTAGAACTTTTGAGTTATTTACAATATCGGTGTGGGAAATTTCCGTCTTTGTTTGTGTAGTATGTTTAGTCTGTGTAGGCTGAGCCTTTTGGTACGTCTGAGGCTTTGAAAGTGGAGGGAAACTCACACTATTTATTTGTAATACTTTAGAGTAGGTTTCTTTGTTTCTCTCCATTCTCGCTGCCTTTACAGGGCAAATTTTGGAAATTGCTAGATGAGCGCCCCCACAATTACTGCACTTCAGCATATCCGAAGTACAGTCCTTGTAATGGTGCTCACCAGCGCAGCGTGAGCATATTTGCTGGTTCCTACAAATCTTTCCATAATGATTAAATTTCATACACTTAAAACATTGCATCAATGGTGGAACATAAGTGAATACTTTATATCTCCAGTTGTCCAAATATATGTACTGTGGGAGAACAGTACCGCTGAAAATTACACTTATTGTTGAGAGAGGCACTAACTCCTCCCCTACTTTCTTCATGAATCTCCTTATTCCTATCACTTCACTTTCTGATGAGAGTTTATTAAATAGTTCATGGTTACTCGCTTCCTTTGGAATGAACCTAACAACCCCCACCCTCTCCACAGAGGACGCCGGAATGAAAGCTCGAAGCTTATAAACTGAAAGGCACTCATGTGATAAAAAGTCATTTGCTGCTGTTGCCTGTTTAAAAACAAGCATAATTTTACTAGCGTTTATGCGCCTACTTTCACTAATACCTTTGACCTGCTTGAAGAATTTTGTCACCATCAGAGGATTTTTATTCCCTAGTTTCACATCTGTTTCTGTGCTCTCCACAAACACCGGGAACTCCACATTGGTACTATTATCGCCATACGCCCGTCGATATCCAGGCTTCATGTATATTTTATATTTTTCATCATTTTCGGCTTTGTCCTTCGGCGCTTTCCTCCTTTTTTTACCTGCTACTGGCTCAAAACCGTCCCCATCACTATCCGACGGCATTTTGCTATGTTTACAATTATTTACAACAATGAACAACTATACAAACACTTATTTACACTTAAAAACTTATTTTTAAAATTTTAAAACGAAAAGAGCGCGCTTCTCGATTCCCGCCAAAAAGAGAAGTCTCGAGATATCATCTGGATCATCTGGTCCAGAGACAAGTAACATATAGGGATACTGGTCATAGATAATACACTAGGATAGTCTCTGGATATTTTAATTAAATATATTATTTTATTTATTACTAAATATTCTTCATTTTTCCATAAAATAATTTACTGACAATATTTTAAATTAAATATATGACGAAATTGATTTTCTGCAATTTTTGAAATTGAAAAAGACATCAGCAGACAAGACTTTAGACAAGGCAAAATGGCGTGCATCGAAGGAAATCGACGCTGAGCGTTGTTATGACTTTCTATTGAGAATATTGCTTTTATTTCTAATTGATGTGTTAAAAAATCGTAATAAACATGGAGTTTGATGAAATAGTCGTAAAAGAGACCCCGGGGCTATGCCGGTGCTGCCTGTCCGAGGGGTGTTACAAGGATCTGAGCACCGAATACACTTGGATGGAAGAACAAGAAATTTATGCCGATATGCTGCTGGAATGCTTTGATATTAGTGTAAGTAACCTACCTACTCATTTAAAACTTGGTTAAAGACACTTTGTAGGTGTGAAGTTTTATTGTCTTGGCCTATTGTTCAAACTTGGTCCATACCTTTAATTATTAATTAACTACCTACCTACCGTAAAATATTCATAGAGGTAAGTAGGTACTGAGCATGATTATTCTTTCAGAATGTGATGAGTTTGGCCATAGTCCACCATGCTGCTCATGTGCGGACTGGCAGACCTCGTGCACCTTTTAATTCTATTTTCTGTGCAAGATGTAAAGCAATGATGAGGTCTAGGTTTTGGCGTGATTGCCTAGGAAATGCCAGTTCATTCTTGCCTTAAAGGTACTCAAGTCACACTTGGCAGGGAATACAACTCCCTGGTAGGGTGTTCAAAACCTTAGCGGTTTGTATTGGAATAGAAGTGAAGATAGTTTGTTTAATCAGGGCCGTCTTTACCAGGGGGTGCAAGGGGTGCGTGGCACCCGGGCGCAGGGACCTAGGGGGCGCATTGCGCAAGGGGCAACATTTGCAAAAATCAGAGGTGGTCAAAATGATCGATCTGGGTCAAAAAAGATAGTAGGTAGTTGCACCCCAGCAGCTTCAGGATTAAAAAGTAAGATAAAAAGAGATAAAGAGCCAGAATTTTTTATGGGACCGTCTCGTCATTCCACTCTCGCCAGTCTACAGATTCAAAAGAATTCTTTCCAAAAACCGACTTCCAACGCAACTGTAAAGTAAAAAATAATTTTGATTTCTACCCACCCATGTTAAAGTCGGGCGAGCCTGATGCGTCAACTTTGCTTATACCTGTTATACCCGCCCAAATTATTTTTTGCTTTACAGTGGCGTTGGAAGTCGATTTTTTGGAAAGAATTTTTATTTTTAACTTTTTAGTGTCAGGGTTGAGGATTTGGAGTCAGAATTTTTTATGAGGCCACCTCAAAAAACATTTTTCAAATCGGTTTAGAAACCACGGAGATATGCGGTAACATACATTAAAAAAAAAACTCACCGAATTGAGACCCTCTTCCTTTTTTGGAAGTCGGTTAAAAATCACGCAATTCGGTCCTGAAATCTCGGAGAAATCGATTTACATACAGAAAAAATCATATTATTGAGAACCTCCTCCTTTTTTTGAAGTCGATTAAACCCTATATACCTAGGTTTTATTTAATTTATTGGAGTGTCAAAATATGCGGCATAAACGGCCGTAGCCGAACTTGATATATCTCCACGCGTTCCCGAGAAGAAGGGAGTTGACAGACAGACAGACGGACAGTGAAGTGATCCTAATAAGTGTTCCTTTTTCCTCTTGCGGTACGGAACTAAAAATAAAAAATTAATTATTAAATTTTGTTTATTTTTTATTGGCAATGGGGGCGCAGGCTGATTTTCGCACCCCGGCGTCCAGTATGGTTAAGACGGCCCTGTGTTTAATGTTATAGCATGATAAAATATGACGACTTCATTTGTTAATATTTTCACCCAGTCAGTTTTACTTGCTCTCTGAGACACAGGGGAACATTATACTACGTTGTTAAACCATGAAATAAGTCTTAGATCATAGTGAAGACCTGTGTCAACAGATATCACAACACATGGAAGGCCCCAACGGACCAAACAGACTGATCTGCGAGGTCTGCATCACACGGCTACGAGACGCTTGCAACTTCAAGAAGCAGGTGCTGGATTCGGAGAAAAAATTTGTTGATATGGTGGGGCGAGGGGAGTTTAAGGCTAAAGGTGAGTTATCTATAAAAGCTTTAGTTTTAAGATATTGTATCATCTCAATTCAATTTAGTACACTGTACACTTATTGACGTCCACTTACTTATAAAATAAGATGGTGATAATCAGTTATGGTATCTTAAAACTAAAGCTATGAGGGTTCCAAAGAGCCCACACCAAACTCAGCTGGGTAATACTAAGACTCCAAGGCCCCAGGGTCTCCTATTTTTAAATGAGCCCTGTATAAAAACTGGCATTATGTCTGATTTCAGTGATAGCGTATGAGCCTATGAAGTCGGAAATGTCTGGACTTGCACCGGTCGTGGAAACAGAAGTAGAATATTTGGAAGATGACATGGAATATGACGGTAAGATTTGGTATTTAAGTTTAAAGGGTTTAGTAGACTGGTCTATGGTATGGCCGCCATCTTGAATTTTGAACAGAAGTTGTCGCTTTGGAGGAAATATATTGGCTTACTACAAATTAATTATTTTAACAGTAACTTAAAAGTTAAAACAAAGTATCTGATACATATAAAGTTCCTTTTGCATTGTCAAAAGATGTAAGAAAAAGCAGTCTCGAAAGAGAATACTACTTATCCATACATGGCCCACATGGCCAGTTCTATGATTCAATGGGGTTCGAAGTGTTAGTTCTTAGTGGTTAGATTAGTGGTCTGTAGTCTGGCCGTTATCTTGAGTTTAAAAAAAAAGGTCTGAAAAAAATGTATTTAAAATACATTTCAGGCCAGTGGCTGTGACACCCTGCTTCTTGCCAAATTTCATGATTCTGGGTCATCAAAATATGTGGCATAAACAGCTGTATGCTTGATTTTATTTACAGCTCCAAGGACCTGTAGACCTAAGTATTTGGTATTAATTTGAACTTTATACTTCCACGAGTTCCTGAGAAAAAGGTGGTTGACAGACAGACGGACAATGAATTAATGATCTTAAAATATTTTTTCCTCTTGAGGTATGGAACTCTAAAAAGATAAAAATTTATCTTAACATTGTTGGATATAAATGCGAACGTGTGTCTTTCTGTCTGTCTGCTAGGCTTCCTATCTAATGAACCGATTTTGATGAAATTTGGTATTGAGGTAGGTTGCATCCCGGGGAAGGACATTGGCTACAATTTGTCCTGGAAAATTACAGAGTTTCTGCGTTAATAAATAAAAACTGAATCCACGCGGAGTAAGTCGCGGTCATCATCCATACTAATATTATAAATGCGAAAGTGTGTCTGTCTGTCTGCTACGCTTTCACGGCTCATCCGTTCTACCGATTTTGATGAAATTTGGTACAAGAGTAGGTTGTATCCCGGGGCAGGACATAGGCATCAGGACAGGACTTTTATCCTGGAAAATTAAAGAATAAACACGCATGAAGTCATGGACATCAACTAGTAATAAGCAACTTTATATAATTTCAGATGAAAACAAAGACGACCCAGAACCCACAGTCTCAGAGGACATAATAGTAACTGCGCTACCAGTTAAGGGCAAACGTGGCCGACCCAAAAAGGCGGTAGCCAAACCGGAGAAGAAAAAACCCAGAGCGGAGGAAAAACCCAAAACCAAGATTGCTAAAGGTAGGTTTAATTTTTTGTATCCTTATAAGGGCGAAAACACTACTGACACGACAGAATAAAACGTAAATTCACGCACTTTTATATGGAGCTAATAGCATGCCAAGCATGGTTTATTTTTTTAATTCCCGCGGGAACCCCTTAACTTTCCGGGATAAACGTGGTCTATGTCGTTCTCCAGGTCCTCAACTATACCCATGCAAAAAATCACGTCGATCCGTCGCTCTGTTGCGGCGTGATTGAAGGACAAACCAACAAACAAACACTTTCGCATCTTAATAACATATAAAACAAAGTCGGGTTTGTTTGAATGAACACTTATAACTCTAGAACGGCTGGACCGATTTTCATGATTTTTGTTTTGTTGTATTTGTCTCCGTCCCGAATAGCAGAATAACTATTATATATTATATATATTGAAAAAATTACGAAAATAGAAAATAAAAGAAAAAACATTTTCCCATACAAAATGTTCATGGGTTTCGTAACTGTCAAACATTTAATGTCCACGCGGACAAAATCGCGGGCATAAGCTAGTTTATAATATTAGTATAAAGTATTATTTCCCTTCCAACCTTCAAAGTTCAGATCATGAGCATCTTAAGCTGCATCCATTTGCCAAGCCCTATAGATTTAAAAAAATCTGCGCAGACCTGCGTGACACGACAAGACATGTTTTCCATACATGCTGACATTTCGCTCTGAGTTTCAACATGTCCTATCAGTAGTGATTTCGCCATAAAAGCCTCCTCAGGTCTATCTACGCGGAATTGGCTTGTCGACGTCGTTTTCACTCATAATACGAACAAGAGAAATTCGATTTGGATCATACATAAAGCTTTTTCTGACTGGCTCAAGCCAGTTCCATGTCAGTAGATGTGGGGAGACCCTAAGGGCGATTCCAGACTAGCGTATTTTTGAATTGAAAACTTCTTTAGCCGCGTTGAGCACTTTTTGGTAGGGGGTAAACCTGTGGATTCGCGTCACCGACATGCTCGCGTTGTTACAAAGACAAAATGTCTTAAATACAAATATAATACACTAGATGAGGCCCGCGACTTCGTCCGCGTGGATTAAGATTTTTTGATTCCCGTTGGAATTCTATAATTTTCCGGGATAAAAAGTAGCCTATGTCCTTCCCCGGGATACAACCTATCCCTGTACCAAATTTCATCAAAATCGGTTGAACAGATGAGCCGTGAAAGCGTAGCAGACAGACAGACAGACAGACACTTTCACGAGCTTATAAACGCGTCAACGCTCGTAAGAAATGCGGGTGTGGCGCGTATAGAGCGTGCCTATACGCGCTTCCAAAAACGGGCTTTAAATACGCGCCGACAAAACGCTAATCTGAAATCGCCCTAATGGTGCATTTGAATTCGTCGCACGACAAGTATAGTCCGTATTATGAAAGAAGTCTCGCGGCAATAGGGATGATGACTCAATCAAATCAGCAACTCTTTATAAAACTTAAAAACGCACTTCTAGTATGGAAGTTGTGTGAAATTGAGAACAGTTGAGAGTGATGTCATCAAATTTCAACACACTTTTAATGTAATCGATGTTTAAAAATGGTTATGAAACTTAAAACTAACCGAGGATGTGAACCGACCCTCTATTGAATAATCAGTTAGAAATAATTTATTTTTGATATAGGCATCATCCCTATTAGTGGATTTAATACATTTTAGATACAATAATTGCATAAACATGCTACTAGCGCCGCCTCTAGGGGACTTCTTTCGTGACATTTGACGACCTCCCTGGCGCAATGTTGAGCGCTGTTGTCTCGTTGGATTTGGTGAACAAATGCAACATAGCAAACATGTTCTTGGAATTTTACCAACCAGGGTTTGCTTGCACCCCAATTTACTTTTTAACTGACTTCCTAAAAAGGAGGTTCTCAAATCGGCGCGTATTTTTTAATTTTTTTTTTAATGTACGTTATCTCCGTGGTTTCTAAGCCGATTTGAAAAATGTTTTTTTCAGTCGTTAGAGGAAGCTCTCGAGGTGGTCCCATAAAAAATTCTGACTCGAAATCCTCAACCCTGACACTAAAAAGTTAAAAATAAAAATTCTTTGCAAAGAACCGACTTCCAACACCACTGTAAAGTAAAAAATAATTTTGATTTCTACCCATGATTTCGAAGTCGGGCGGGTATAACAAGGTGCAAAGTTGACGCATCAGGCTCGCCCGACCTCAACATAGTGGGTAGAAATCAAAATTAATTTTTACTTTACAGTGGCGTTGGAAGTCGGTTTTTGGATTTTTTTTAAATTAAAATAATTAATTTAATCTACCTGTACCTATACAAAAATAATTATATATCCTCTTCTAATTAGGTCCTATTTAATATTTTCAGGCACTTTAAATACTATTACAAACATTGTTACTCTTACGTTACCCATTGAATTTTGGACTTTACTTTCCTTTATTCAAATTTCCTCCAAACACTGAAAAAGTTAAGCACTAGTAGTATTTTAGTAGATTTTTTTACATTTTATTGATTTAGGTATCTTCAGACTTCAATATACCTTCACTTAATATTATTACGTTATCTCTGATTTTAAGTAATGAATCAGCGTTCAAAGGCTAGGCACATAACTTAAATATCACTGGGCATACAATTTTATTTCCTTTTAAAGTTATAATCCTTTAACCTTGGAATAGGGTCGTATTCTATAATCGTATTACTTTTAAATTTCTACATTACAAATGTAATCTTTCAAATGATATATTATCGAAAACCTATTTTTGACGTCCATCTAGAAATTAACATAAAAATAAAAACAACCAAGCAGTAGAAATAACCTTTAGATCACACTTCTGATGTTGGACTTTAACATATAAAACAAAAGCTTCAACTAAAATCAAGCACAAGTGAATATTTACATGGGAACATTTGATTTTTAGGTCAAAATCGCCAAGAATCGGCCCCTGAGGCGTTGAGTAAGTCCTCACAGATCCAAATGTCTGCGACACAACGAAACCGCCTAATGAAAAAGAACGCAATAATAGTTCTGGAATCATCCACAGCGGTGCCGTTTAAATGGCATCGCCACAACTACTTATGTTTCTTCTGTCATCGGACTTTCAAAACTCTAACACCATTGAAAGAACATACAAACAAAGACCATAAAACTTCGAGTGTTAAATCTGCTGTGTCATACTTGAAAAGGGATGAAAAAGTTAAAATTGACGTTTCAAAACTTAACTGTCGAATTTGTGATAACAATTATGAGGATCTAAACACACTTATAGATCATCTTAAAACTATTCATGATGTAATCTTCAATGAAAAAAGTGATTCCGGTGTCGTGCCGTACATACTAAGCGATAATGGACACCAATGCGCGTTATGTAGAAAGGAATTTGAATACTTCATTAAATTAAATCAACACATGAACGAACATTTCGGGAACTATGTATGTGAATTATGCGGTAAATCATTTTTGAGTCAAGATAGATTGCGTTGTCACACCCTAAGCCACGGTTCCAGGTTTCCTTGTAAACTGTGTCCTCAAATTTTCGACTCTCTAACTCAGAAATCTAATCACGAGTTGACTGTTCACAATAAAAAACGTTTGATAAAATGCTTTTTCTGTCCGGAATTATTCCAAAATTATGTTTTACGTAAAAAGCATCATAATTTAATACACAATATTGAAACAGATGTGTCGAAGTGTCCCGTTTGTGATAAACCGTTTCATATAAAAAGCAAAATGTGGGCTCATATGAAAGAAGTACACGTAAGGGAAAAGAATTTCTCTTGTTCGGTATGCGATCACAAGTTTTTCTCGAAAACTCAGGTACAAAAACATATGATTAAGCATGTAGGGGAGAAAATTCACCAGTGCCAAGTTTGTGAAAAGTCATATGCTAGGAAACAGACCTTGAGGGATCATATGCGTATTCATAGTAATGATAGGCGATTTGTATGCTCGACTTGCAGCCAGGGATTTGTCCAAAATAACAGTTTGCAATTACATATGAGGGTACATCACCCAGAACCTCTTAATAAATAGTAATAGTACAAATACAAGCATGTCTATACATGCCACCTTTTGTCTTTGAACTGATTTGGATGGAATTTTATCATAGAGATAGGTTAGGAAAAAAATGACATGTATTCCATGGCCTGTATGACTCCTCTGGCCTATGCCTAGTGTAACATATCTCAATTTCAAACGTGTTCAACATTAATTTCGATTCTGTATTTTGCTAGGGACTCTGTTTATCAAAGCTTTTCAGTATTTAGATATAGGGCTAGATATAAGACTTATTGAAATAAATGCAAAGTTAAGCTCAAGTGACTATATTTTATGTTATAGTAGTATTTAAGTATTTTTAATAGGTCGCTTATAATGGACTTAGAATCTAGACCCTAGTGTTAAGCATGACTTTAAATGTACCCTAAATGATATGTAATATAACACCATTCTTTAAAATTAGAAGTTTTTGTTATTGTATTCAAATTTCAACTTTACGAGGGTACATTTATAGTTGAAAATATCTTTTCAGATGTAAAACCACGGAAACGCAAAGCCAGCGAATCGTCCTCGATGCGTAGACGGAAAAACCTACAGTTGCTATTCAATAACACAACGATTATACCGTTCAAATGGCGTGGCAGATATCTATGCTTCTATTGCAGCAAAGATATATCGGAGTATAGCGAATTAAAAAAACATACCAAATTACACGGGAACTGTTCGACTAAGGACCACTCTCTAAAAGTCCTCAAAGGTGGACAGAATATGGAAATTAAAATAGATATATCGGAAATAAATTGCGAAATTTGCAGCGAAGAATTCCCTAATTTTGATAGTATAATCAACCATTTGTTAATCAAACATAAGTTGGAATACGATAGAGATGTTGAAATGGCTTTAGAAGAGTATAAATTAGTCGATCTCAGTTGCTTAGTCTGTGACGAAAAGTTTACGTATTTCGGCTATTTAGTTTCACACGTTAACAGTAACCATCCAAAGAACTGTCTTATCTGTGACAAATGTAATCAAAAATTCAATAAAAAAAGAGATCTGTTTTCGCATATGAAAAATTATCATAGAGAAGGCGGTTACATATGTGATTTGTGCCCTCAAAGTTTTAGCTCTTTAAATATATTGAAGAAACACAGGACTAATAGGCATATGACTAGATGCAGCGTTTGTTTTTTACGACTACCCTCAGCTGTTTTAAAGCAAAAACACATGGAAATTGAACACCCGGACAACGGTTCCTTGCAATGTGATATTTGTTACAAAGATTTCCATACAAAACAGGGATTGAAAATGCATTTGCGTAAATGCAAGGGAGACATTTTCGAAATTGGTGTAAAGAAAGAAGAATACGATATGGATTTAGATAAAAATTATGAAGGTGTTAAAAAACCAAGCGTGAAGCAAATTCGTGAGAATATTGTCATAGTAATAAACATGTCTACAGCCATACCGTTTAATTTCTACAAGAACAAGTTCAATTGCTTTTACTGTTCCCAAGATTTCGCTGATTCAGATTCAATGAAGGAGCATACTTTAATAGAACACCCTGTTTGTGATATAAAAGAGAAGTGCATTAGAAAATGCCGGGAATCGGTTTCGTGCGTCAAAATCGATATTTCATCATTAGCTTGCAAAATTTGTTTCGAGTCTATGAGTGATTTGGATAAATTACTGGATCACCTCATTTTAAAACACCAAGCGAATTATGATAAGTCAATTACGACCTGTTTGCAACCTTATAAATTGATAAAGGATCATATGGCATGTCCAAATTGCCCTAACGAAGTATTCCGATTTTTTGGAACGCTTCTAAAACACATGAATAATGAGCATACTAATAATAATATAATATGCGTGTACTGTGGACAGACTTTTAGACGCGATCAAAACTTACGAGTACATATATGGAGGCATCATAGAGACGGGAGGTTCAAATGTTCCATTTGTAATGCCGAATGCAATATACCCTCAAGGCTGTACATGCATATGGCCAAAACTCATGGAGTCAAAGCCGCTAAATGTCCAAAATGTTCTGAAAGTTTTGCTACCCAGTACTTGCGTCAAAAACATTTGATAGAAGCTCACGATTCGGGACATAAATGTAGTTACTGCGGAAAGTTGTTTACAAGGAACTCCTTCATGAGAGATCATATTAGACGGACTCATTTGAAGGAAAAAAACGTCGAATGCTCAATTTGTTGCATGAAGTTCTTTAATAACATACTCCTGCGTCGACATATGGTGAAACATAGTGGAGAGAAGAATTTTCACTGCGAAATGTGTGGAGAAAGGTTTTACTGGCGCAAGAGCTTGCGCACGCACATGGCTAGACATACTAAACAGATAAGTCCTATGTAAATGCAATGGATTATTTTAACTTATAAATTGTTTGAAATATAGAAGTTATTAGGTGTAATCTTATGTTTTGACTACGTCGTCAAAAACAGCAAATTTCATTAACTTTATTACCAAAGATTTTAGTTCATAGATATAAGACATGAAATAAAAAACGTATTAATCGCTAACATGAAACCAAAACATTATTAATTAATCGTATTAGTAGAATTTAAATTAAGTATCCTGAACATTCCTCTGATTTATATTGTGTATTTGTTCTTCCTCATGTATAACGGGGAAATGAGATTCTAAAAGAAATATTTTTTTAAATACTATTCCAAAACAAAAGTCCCTTTTAGTGTCCTATTGGTGCATATTTTAGATCGGAGCATACAGTATAAAAATTTGTTTTCAGATTGTAAAATCCAACCGGTTTCATCCGGGCTTTCGGCGACGCAGCGTCAAAACCTTCAAAAATTCTTTACCACCACGGGTGTCATACCTTTCGAATGCAATGGCGGAATATCTTGCTTCTTTTGTGGCAAACACATTTCTCAACACGGTGATTTGAAAAAGCATACAAAGTCCCACGATTATTCTACTATCACTAAGTTTTCCTCAGATTTAACCTCTCAAATCATTAATGTTGATGTTACCGAAGTTAATTGCGAAACCTGCGATATAGCTTTTCAAGAATTTGGTAGCTTAATTGACCACATGTCGATCTCCCATGATCTGAAAGATATAACCGCTTTTGTTGATATAAGAAAGTTTAGGTTAATAGATATACGTTGCTTAGAATGTGATAAGGTATTTATAAATTATTCTGTTTTAGAACGTCATATACATGAAATGCATGAAAATAGCAATAACGGTTTTCATTCAAGGCGAAACAATACAGTTACTAAAAAGATAAATCCTAAATCGACTGAAAATAGTTTAAATAATAAAGAGAAGTATAGTTTAGATTGTCCAAAATGCTTTAAAGTTCTAACTTCTAAATTAGGTTACCAGTTGCATTTAAATAAATGTGGTCTAAAAAAAGTATCCACTGTAGTTTCAGAAAGAAACCTTACACCATTTAAAATTCGACAGAACATCGCATCTGTCATAAGCATGTCCTCAGCGATGCCTTTCAAATTTTTCAAAAATCACTTTCGTTGCTTCTATTGTTCCAAAGATTACGCCGATTTCGATGTATTAAAACACCACACGTTTACCGACCACTCAAATTTCAACGACGAATCTAATGTTATGAAAAGGATTAAAACTAAAGAAGTGACAGTCAAAATTGACATACTGAACCTTACGTGTAAATTGTGTTTTGAAAATCTCGTAGATTTAAGCGATCTCATCAATCATTTGACTTCCGTCCATGGAGCTAATTATGATAAGTCTATAGAATGCCTTCAACCTTTTAGAATTGTGAAGGACAATATACACTGTCCTCTATGCCCGGATACAGTTTTTAGGTATTTTAAAAAGCTTCTCGAACACATGAATGAAGTTCATACCGATAACAATATAATTTGCGCCCATTGCGGTCTTACTTTTAGAGGGCATCCTAATCACCGAGCGCATATATCACGTTACCACAGAACTCGGCCTTGCAAATGTCCAGATTGTAATATGGAGTTTTGGAACTTGGAAAAGTTGGCACGCCACCGAGCAAATGTACACGGGACAAAGAGGTTCAAATGTCCGCAGTGTGTCGAGAAATTTGTCACAAATTACATGATGAGGAGACACCAAATATCTGCCCACGGCTTTGGACATAAGTGTCAGTATTGCAATAAGTTGTTCACACGAAATTCTCATATGAGGAATCACGTGAGAAGGTTGCATTTCAAAGAGAAGAATGTTGAATGCAACGTTTGTAAGGAGAAATTCTTTGACCGAGCCCTTTTAAATGTACACATGGTGAAGCATATAGGCGAAAGGAATTATCATTGTGATGTGTGCGGTAAGAAATTCTTGTGGAAGAAAAATTTGAGAGGACATATGGTGTCGCACGAACGTAGTAATTGAAATGAAATCATATTATTGAACGTCCTCGGTTTTAGGAGTAATTTCTTAAAAACCCGATAAATCCCGTAGTAGTGTAAGAAATCTTTTAAATTAGGTACTTATTATTCATGAATATCTATCCTTTCTATACTTTAATTTGGTGAAACATACAGGCGAAAGGAATTATCATTGTGATGTGTGTGGCCCCGTCGGTGTTAGGAATATGTAAAAGTACCCTCAACGATATTAAAAATATTAGTGACATAAAGTTTCATTTTATATTTAAGGCCGTATCATTTAGGGTACATTTTACATTGAAGTAAATTTCTTTTCAGATTTAAACGGCACTTCAAAGAGGCTTAGCCCTAATACGCTGAGGCGCAGGAATCTACTGATACTATTCAACAATACTTCAATAATTCCTTTCAAATGTCGCGGAAAATGTAGATGTTTTTATTGCGGTGACGAAATACCCATTTACGATGAACTAAGAAAACATACGAAATCTCACGGCCCTTGTTCGGAAAAAGATCGTTCAATAAAACTTGTCAAAACAGATGACGCTGAAGTTAAAATAGACGTATCAGATGTAACCTGTGAACTATGTAATAAGCCATTTTCTAATTTAGACGCAATTATAACGCATTTGATAACTAAACATAAACTTTCTTACGATATAAATGTAAAGCTACTTATAATGACGTATAGACTAATCGACTTGCAATGTTTAATGTGTGAAAAGAAATTCGGCCAAGTTAGTGAACTAGTAATTCATGTAAATTGTGAACACCCTATCCAAGCTCTAGATTGTAATGTGTGCCATCAAAAATTTATAAGGAAGGGGTATTTAGATGCCCATATGAGGTTGAAACATAAAAATGATTATACATGTCTGAAATGCTCAATGAGTTTCTCATCTCATACAGAATTACAAGAACACAAAATCAGAGCACATGTTGCAGTTTGTAACATTTGCTTTACAAGGTTTTCTACACAGAAAATTAGGCTGAAACATATGAAAACTGAGCATATTGGTGATCCATTAAAATGTGGATTCTGTCTTAAATCTATGAGCACTCAACTAGGTTTCCTGAGACACGCTGCTAAGTGTACGTATAAAGGAATCGATGATTTTACCGATGAAATGTTGGTTATAGACGATGATGATAAAAAGCCAGCCGTTATCCAAATTAGGAATAACATAGCGTGTATACTAAACATGTCAACCGCTATACCGTTTAAGTACTTTATGAGCAGATTCAGATGTTTCTACTGCTCAAAAGACTTCACAGATTGCCAAGAACTTCGGGAACATACTGTTACTGAACATCCGTTTTGCAATACCAACTTCAAATGTATGAGACTGCGCAACCGACAAGAAGGATGTGTTAAAATTGACACATCAGTTCTGTCATGTAAAATGTGCTACGAAAATATTCCAAACTTAGAAACGTTAATAGAACACCTCATATTAGAACACAAAGCTCAATACGATAGAACTATAGATAGTAATATACAACCTTACAGGCTAGTAAAAGATAACTATCCTTGTCCTATATGCGGCGAAGTGTATACACATTTTAGTACTCTATTGAAACACGTTGGACAAATTCATAATGACAATAAAAACATTTGCATGCACTGTGGAAAGTCATTTAGGAATTTACCAAATTTGCGTGTTCACATCTCTAACCATCATAAAACAACGGGTAGTTATAAATGTGGTACGTGCAGTTCAGAATTCCCTTCAAAGAAATATTTACAGACTCATTTAGGCAGGGCGCACGGGTTAAAAGTTTTCAAATGCTTGGAATGTGGGGAAAAGTTTATGTCAAACTATGCGATGCAAAGACATATGATTAATTTGCATAGCTCTGGTCATAAATGTGTGTACTGTAACAAATTGTTCACTTCCAACTGTTTTATGATCGACCACGTCAAGAGGACACACTTGAAGGAGAGAAATGTCCAATGTCAGATCTGTTACGAGAGATTCTTCGATTCTCAACGTCTGAAAACGCACATGGTCAAACATAATGGAGAAAGAAACTTTCATTGCGATATTTGTGGGAAGAAATTTCTATGGAAGAAAAATTTGAGAGGCCACATGTCCTTACATATCAGGAATTCTAACCAGGATGTGTCAATTCAGTTGCCCTAACCTGCTAAGTTGGAACTGTATTCGGCATAAAGTGAGACTTTTAATCTGATGTTCTAGGGACTATTTGGTCAGTCCACAAAGTCAAAATATTATAATCCTAAATGAATGCCACGTTTTATTAAAGTTCCTTCAACACCTATCTAAAGAAAAACAGTGTTCTTATAGGATGCCAATGTCCGATATAAATTGATAAAACAAGAGTTTGGACACATTGAAACATGGGAACTTTTCTTTACAGATGTACCATGTAACAGACCAGCCGAGAAATGTAGCGCCAATAAGCTAAGGAGATCAAATCTACAAATATTATTCAACAATACAACCATAATTCCATTTAAATGGCGTGGAAAGTACATGTGTTTCTATTGTGGAGAAGATATTAAAGAATACGATGAATTAAGACAACATACAAAAGATCATGGTCCATGTTCAGATGGAAATCGTGCTCTTAGACTAGTAAAAGCAGCAGACGCTGAAGTCAAAATTGACGTATCAGTCATAACTTGTAATCTATGCTATGATGAGTTACCAAATTTTGATGATACAATTGACCATTTGATGAGAAAACATGACTTGGCCTACGACAAAGATGTGAAATTACCAATAGCACCGTACAGACTGTCGGATTTAAATTGTCTGCTATGTGATCAGAAATTTAACTATTTAAGCAAATTGATTTCACATGTAAACATGGACCATCCAAACGATTGTCTGGTCTGCGTTGAGTGTAAACAGAAGTTCAATAAGAAGAGAGACCTCGACGCCCATGTTCGGACGAAGCACAGAAATCTTTTCACATGTACAAAGTGCTTTTTATCTTTTTCTACGAACTCTGAACTTTTGAGCCACAAAAGCAGTTCCCATCCATTCCTTTGCAACATTTGCTTTAAACCTTTCCTATCGATTAAAAAATGTTTACAACACATTAAAACAACTCATTTAGATGCGGTACTTAAATGTGGTTTTTGTTCTAAATCTAGTAACACCAAAGCTTTTTTGGAGCATGTTTTGAAATGTAACGTCGATTCCAAAGATTCAAACGATGTTATTGTACCTGCTGATGGTAAAAAGCCTTCAGTTAAACAAATTAGGAATAACATAGCGTGCATATTGAACACGTCAACAGTTGTACCATTCAAGTTTTACATGTGTAGGTTCAGATGTTTCTACTGCCCGAAAGATTTTGACGAATGCGACGATCTTAAACAACACACGATAATCGAGCATCCCCTTTGCGATACTAAATTGAAATCTATGAAGCTACGTAACAGGCATGAAGGTGGCATTAAAATCGACATATCATCATTATCTTGCAAAATATGCTATGAAAGTTTACAAGACTTAAACACTCTGATAGATCACTTGATTTACGAACATAAAATTAATTACGATAAGTCTGTAACAGTCAATCTCCTACCATACAAACTATGTAAAGACAATTTTCCATGTCCATTTTGTGGGGAAGTTTATAGGTATTTCAGATCATTGTTAAAACACGTAGGAAAAACGCATTCGGACAATAAAAACATTTGTGTTCACTGCGGTTTACCGTTTAGGAACTTGCCGAATCTGCGAGCGCATATAGCCCGTCACCACAGAGTTGCCAACTTCAAATGTGATTTTTGCGATTCGCACTTTACGTCGAATAACTATCTACAAACACATTTAGGTCGTGTTCACGGGAGTAAAGTTGCAGATTGTTCTGAATGTGATGAGAAGTTCACTTCGCTATATGAGATGCAGAGGCATAGGGTTGATGTGCATAGTACGGGGCATGAATGCACCTATTGTCACAAACTTTTCACGAGGAACTCGTTTATGGTCAATCATATACGACGGACACATCTGAAAGAGAAGAATGTTGAGTGCGCTGTGTGTCACGAGAGATTTTTCGACGCCCAACGCCTGAAAGTGCACATGGTCAAACATTACGGTGAGCGGAATTTCCACTGTGATGTGTGCGGAAAAAAGTTTCTGTGGAAGAAAAATTTGAAAGGCCACATGACGTCACACGTTAGAAACAACCATTACCCGACATAAAAATTGGCCCTCCTGATATACGGTTGCATATCACAAAGAAAGATTGTCTAGTATTGTGCCCGAGAATTAAGCTGCCTCGAATTAAATAATAACTAACAATGTTTAAATTTGTGTCGAAAACTTGAAAACTTCGCTAGTGTGGTAGAATTCCATTCAGCGCCATTTATTAGTTTAAACTTCGCTAGTGTGGTAGAGATATTCAGCGCCATCTGTTGGTATATGTGGAAGCTCAAAATTAATACGAATCACGCTTGCAAGAGCGCTATGTTACTTTCTAAAGGAGGATTCTGAAGCGAGAACAATTTCTTTACAGATGAAGGCCCGCACGAGACCAGCACATCTCAGAGGAGGAAAAATTTGCAAACACTGTTCAACTACACCACGATAATGCCTTTCAAATGGCGTGGGAAGTACCAGTGCTTTTATTGCAGCATATGTCTCACGGAATACCCCGAGTTTCTTCGACATACGAAATCGCACGGGCTTTGCAGCACCAGCGATAACTCCTTAAAACTCATCACGGGGAATCATGTAGAATTAAAAATTGACATATCTGAAATAATGTGCGAAGTCTGCTACGAGCCCTTCTCGAATTTCAACGAAATAATCGAGCATTTGATTGGTAAACACGATTTGGAATACGACAAAACTGTAGACATACCGTTCCAGGAGTACAGACTGGCCGATGGGAGGTGCCATTTATGCGGGCAACAATTCCCCTATTTCGGGAATCTAATATCACACGTTAATATTGCACATCCGAAAAATAGTTTCGTTTGCGATAACTGTGGGTTGAACTACAACAAGGAGAGGGACTTGGCTTACCATTTACGGAATTACCACAAAGATGGAGGGTACCGCTGCGAAGAGTGTCCAGAAGTCTTTCCCAACAGTTTTCTTTTGACTGGACATAAAAATAAGTTCCATTTTCGTAGGTGCAAGCTGTGCGATGCCCGTTTTCCATCATACACGTTATTGCAGAAGCATAAAGAGCGTGACCACCCAGACGATGGCAGTCAAAACCTCTGCCATTACTGTTCAAAGCAATGCAAAAGTGGACCAAGCTTGAAACAACATTTGAGAAAGTGCAAGATGAAAACTGTTAATGTCAGTAAACCAGCGTTCCCAGATGAAACAATGCAACCGAAGAAGAAAAGGGACATAACACAGGTTAGAAAGAACATCCAATGCGTTTTGAATATGTCTACGGCGATACCTTTCAGATACTTTTCGAGATTCTCCTGTTTCCATTGCTCGAAATATTTCGTTGAATTTGACGATTTGAAATCCCACGTGGTCGCCGAACATCCTGTTTGCGATTTAAAGGATAAAAGCTTGATGAAATGCAAAGGCGAACGGATAACTGTCAAAATTGATATCTATGATCTATCGTGTAAACTTTGCTGCAAACATTTGGATAATTTGGATGATTTAATTGATCATCTGATTTCCAAACACGACGCGCCATACGATAAGTCCATAACGGAATGTTTCGACGCTTTCCAAATAATTAAAGACAAAATACCGTGTAATATATGCTCTAACGTTTTCCGTTACTTCAATAGTCTTCTGCGGCATATAAACTCTGAACACAGCAACAACAATAAGATATGCGATTACTGCGGACGCAGTTTCAAACATGTTGCCAATTTGAACATGCATATAATGAACGCGCACACGGGCGCGTGCGAATGTGACGTTTGCGGTGCCAAATACAGAAACCAGTGGTGTTTGGGACGGCATAAAGCCAAAAGTCACAACGCTAAAGTAATCCAGTGCCCCGAATGCGACGAGCGCTTCCAATCGCATTATCACAAACAAAAACACATGATAAAAGCCCACGAAATCGGGCACAAGTGTACGTATTGTGGGAAAATGTTCACGAGGAACTCCTTTATGAAAGATCATATAAGACGGACTCATTTGAAGGAGAAAAACGTCCCTTGTTCCGTTTGCAATGAGAAATTCTTCGATAATTATCATTTAAAGTTGCATATGGTTAAGCATAAGGGCGAAAGGAATTTTAGCTGTGAAGTTTGCGGAAAGGCGTTCCTGAGGCGGAGCAATTTGAATTCGCATAAGGAATTGCATAAGAAGTATGGGCATGTCTGATAACAAAAGGGGTTGAATCTACTCTATGACGGCGCGACGTCACCGGTCAAACTTTGATAGCTTGTAATATTATGTATTATCTCTGAATCCTGACGCTTTAGAAGATTTTGTCTCATATAATTGGGTATTTGACCACTACTTTAATAAATTATTGGATTTTACCTCCTTAAGAATCGATTTTCATATATAAGTCCGGCGTATAAAAATGTATGGAGAGTAAAATCAAACTTTCTCCGTTACGTTATTTACTGCGTTTCCATGGTAACGCTTTTCGATCGTAATGAGTAAAGTCCAGTCGTGCGTCGGAGCTGACACACTTTTTTTTTTGTGATAATTAAATAGAGGATCTCCGAAAAGTTGTAATATCCACTGTTAGTTTTACGTTGAATTACCATTTTAAACTATCGATTAAAGTAAAACTTCAAACTTTGATGATGTCACAATTCAGAATTTCATACAAAATCCCATACAAAGCTCGCGTTCGAAAAAAAGTTGCTGACTTGACTAGTTGACAAATAACCAATACTGCCCTACGTTGTCGCGTAGATATGTCTGTAATTTTCTATGGCGTCATATCGCGTCGAGTGGCGTGGCGTCGCTTCTATCACTCACCTTGGCAACGGGTTACGTGTTTAGGACGATCTTAAATATTAAGGCGCTATTAATAGTACGATAGAAATTCAAATGTAATGTTTATTGACTGATAATAATTAATTTAATTTTTACTATAATTTTGTACTTTTTCTATCGATAACTAATTATGTAAGTTTGTTTGTAATAATTATTATAAATGTTTACTGTTTTGTACTATAATGGGCCGCCGCTGAAAATTTTCAGTTTGTAGCTGGGATATACCAGTTGATTTTTCAAAGTGTGCTTCTTTAATTTTTTTGTGTTCTCCATAAATTTATATAAGTGCTTTCTAACAAATAGAGACATTTCCATTAAATAGATAGAGGGTACTGTCATATTTTTTTGTTTAAAAAGTGGCGTCTACAGCTTTTGCGTTGTTTTATATTGGCTAAGGATGCGGATGCATTTTTTCTTTCCGTTTGAAAAAGTTGCTGATTTGACTAGTTGTCAAATACCCAATAGGGATGATGACGACTCAGTCAAATCAGCAACTATTTATCAAACTTAAAAACGCGCTTCTAGTATGGAAGTTGTATGAAATACATAGTTGTGACATCATCATATTTCAACGCACTTTTTTTCTTTTATCTATATTTTTAAATGGTTATCAAACTTAAAACTAACCGAGGATGTGAATTTTATGTCTTTTGGAAGACCCTCTATTTAATAATCATTTAGAAATAATTTATTTTTGATATAGGCATCATCCCTATTATTCTTATATAAACTTAATTTTATTTAGATTTATTTCTAGATTATTGGAATTTAAGTAACATTCGCTAGATTTTCGGCTATGAGATTTTCACAACCAGTCACATTCCCAGAGAGACACAAGTTCTGAGTCCAGGCGGTTCCGCAAATTTTTGATAGGTGTGAATTTAAAATGTACGCCATCTTGTGATAAATGGTCGTGTACTTAATCTGAAAGAAAACAGTTCCAGATATAATTTTTTTTGTATAGTCTGACGAACTTATCTGGCCCGGTGGCCAAAATTGGAACTAATTTTTATTTCTGTTTAGTTTTTGTTTCATTTTTCATAACAACTAGCGACCAACGACCTCAATTTACATAGACGGGCCCTGTCAAACAAATAATGTTTTTTTTTTCATTTTATCCACTACAAGCTAGCCCTTGACTGCGATCTCACCTGATGGTAAGTGATGATGCAGTCTAAGATGGTAGTAGGCTAACCTGTTAGGGGCATGGCAG
Source organism: Erebia aethiops (assembly GCA_923060345.2). Lineage (NCBI taxonomy): Eukaryota > Metazoa > Arthropoda > Insecta > Lepidoptera > Nymphalidae > Erebia > Erebia aethiops. The sequence continues at coordinate 7,840,334 of OV281084.1, read as the reverse complement.
TTATATTAAACCCATACCCCTTCGGTTTCTACACGGTATCGTTCCAGAACGCTAAATCGCTTGGCGGCACGTCTTTGCCGGTAGGGTGGTAACTAGCCATGGCCGAAGCCTCCCACCAGGCCAGACCAGGGAAAATTCAGAAATTATAAATTCCCAAATTGACCCTGCCGGGGATCGAACCCAGGTCCACCGCACGTTAGGCAACAGCGCTACACACTGCGCCACGGAGGTCGTCAAACTTCAATGTGGACTTATTTTACTAACGCCATCTAGTCTGAAAAGCGGGACAGCGCTATGGCGGGGACAAGGACAGGCTTATACAGTATACACGTGAGGGGTATGCCCTACAAGTCGGACGCGCAATTTCTTCTAAGAAAGGGTCCATCTAGTACTTACATAAATATCGATGCTAGCGACACTGTCACCGAGTCAAATAAATTTGTGGGACTATCTGGAAATTCTAAATAAGATTTTTTAATTGAAATTGTATACTTACCAGTTAATTTATATGTGATAATATATACTTAGCTGATTATAATCTTAATAATTATTGTAAAATGTAGTCTTACTTAAGTAATTTTTAAGTTTACGGTATAAATAAACGACATATTTATAGACATACTTTATCTTTCATTTCCACATTAATTTCATTTTTAACTACTTTACCTATACTATCAAATACTAAACAGTTATTGAGCAAATTTAGCACTATATTAAGCTTCAAACTCTCGTTTAAATAAGTTGAGTAATTTTGCGTTTTAAAACTTGTGTAGTAAAATTAAAAAATAACCTAAACGCATAAAATAAATAATTATATTCATATTTATTATCTGCTAGTCATTATGCAAGATTTAAAAACTTAAGTATGGTTTATTATATTTAAAAAAAAACAATATTTACCCAATTTTTTTATATTGCCTACTAGTTGACGCCCGCGACTTATTCCGCGTGGAATAAGTTTTTTTAATTCCTATGGGAACTCTTTAATTTTCCGGGATAAAAAAACGTCACTCCATGTCCTCTATAACCCATGTAAAAACCACGTCTATCCGTTGCTCTGTTGGGACGTGATTTGAGGGACAAACAAACACACTTTCGCATTTATAATATTAGTAGGTATGATTTGAAACTAATCGAGCAAGTCATTAGTAAAAGAAAATACCAATATAGAAGAACGAATTAATTGCTGGATGGTTTAAAAGAAGAAGATATATATTTTTGAATATTATAAACTATAACGAAAGAAGAGAAGAAAAGACACCTAAAAACCTATCACTAGAATACCAACTCGTTTGCATTACCGAAGCAGAAAAATCTATTGATGCTGATATAGTAAAAGCTAAATTTCTTTGCAGGTGCGAAATTGGGAAAAATGGAATATAAGCAATCAGAAATGGTGCGTAAAATGCTAGTGAAACGACGAAACGTCGAGTATGTTTTGGAGTACAGTAACGTAACACCTTTCTTGTGGTACAAGGGGAAGTATAGGTGCTTCTATTGCGGTGAAATTATGAAAGACCCCGTAATGTTGAAGGAACATACGGCCTTAATGCACCAAAGTGCGAATCTTGAACTGGCTGTGTTTGACAGAACGAAAAACAACAGGAACAGAGATGCGGCAGTCAAAATTGACGTGACAGATATACGCTGTAAGCTGTGCCCTCAAGCAGTTGCCAGCTTAGAACAACTTATCAATCATTTAATAATAGCTCACGATGCGGAATACGATGTTAGTGTTACAAATTGTCTGCTACCATTCAAACTCAACAAGGACCAACCATCGTGTCCCATTTGCAATATCAACTTTGATTTCTTCGAGTATCTCCTTCGGCATATGAACAAACACCATTTGGCTCACGACTACATCTGTGACGTGTGTGGCACCAGTTTTCAAGGCGAGATCCATTTAAAAATGCACACCAGGTATTACCACAAGGAAGGAGGTTACACATGCGATCACTGCGGCATCAATTTAGCTACGTTATCAAAGAAAGCTGTGCACGAGAAAAATGTGCACATGATGAATTTGTCCACGTGTCCCCATTGTCCGGAGACATTCAAAAGTCCGTATTTCAAGAAGCTCCATTTGGCAAACATACACGGTGTCGAGGAGTTGAAGATCAAATGTCCGCACTGCCCTAAAGTTTTCCCCCAAGAGAGTATAATGTCGCGTCATATGAGGAGGGTGCATTTGAGGGAGAAGAACGTGGAATGTCCGGTGTGTGGGGTAAAATTTTTCGGGCCGTACGACGTTAAACTGCACATGCTGAAACATAATGGGGTTAAGAAATTCGTTTGTTCGGCGTGTGGGAAAAAGTTCTCGAAGAAGAGCAACTTAAATTCTCACTTTTTGACTCATACGGGACAGAAGAAGCACCTTTGCACTGTTTGTGGGAAGGAGTTCGCTCATCGGCTAAATCTAAGAATACATTTCAATTCGTGCCATGCTCAGCATATTACTGAGCAAGACATAAGCGTTGTTGATGATATAGATGTGGAGCTAGTGGAGATAACTGGATTGGAGCTTGAGAATGAACTTGAACCTGTCGAGGACAATGTTGAAATGAATTAGAACCACTTGGCAAAGGAATATTGAAAACAATTGGAGAATGAACATCATATACGAGCAGATTCTTCATGACTACAGCCCATTATCGTCCCGCTGCTGGGCACAGGCTTCTACTCTCATAGGAGAGAGGGAATTAGAGCTTAGAGCCACCACGCTGCTCCAATGAAGGTTGGACGGCAATATTCAAATTCTTAGATTAGATTCTCAGGATGGAAAAGGCCCAAAAGGGGTTCGGAAAAATCTTGAATGTACAAATATAAAGAAATATTATTTTGAATGTAAAAATGATGAATGATTTGAAAATTTTGACAGCAACATGATATTATATTTTGCACATTTTGTTAATCATGTTTGTAATTATTCATAACATAATATAGCTAACTTAAACTGTACTTTTAGTTTTTTATTTGTACTATACAGAGCTAGAAGAAACTTAATATTTTACTTACCAAAAAACTAAACTTATAGTTCCACCAACTAAACTGGCCCAATAGCCAAAATAAACGTAGTGATTACATTCTCTCTGGCCAAAATAGGCATGATGACTGATTTTGAAAAATGGTCAGATTATGTTCGGAAGTGTCTACTATTTCGAACATAATCTGTCAGCAGAAAAATAAGGTTTGGTAGATAAAATTGGCATTTGAAATTTTAATTTTAAAATTCACGCCAAAACGCTAGCCGGTGTCATGACGTCGTTTGTGACGTCACTATTGTTTTTACCAATGTACTCTGTGCAGTATTAGTAAACAATAGTGTGACTGTCAAAGCTTGAAAACAAACAATTGTAACGTCATTCGCTTCTTGGTGTTTAATCCATCATGGCGGCTTGTTGTATTTTATAGTTTTATTTTATCAAAATAAATAGCAAACTCACTCGAAATAGAAAAATAAATACTTTTTTTATAATCCATGAATCCTATTTCATTAGATAAATTCATAATTTCATTGACTCTTGGTTACTGTCATCATGCCTATTGGAACAAATTTTTATGCCTGTTTAGTTTCGATTTTATTCTCTAAAATAACATCGACGTTGTCACCGGGTCGGATAAGTATGTGGGACTATAACTCTGTTCGCTCTAGACCAGGGATTCCCAAAGTGGTCGATATAGACACCTTGAGGTCGATATTGGTATCTTAGGGGTCGACGTAATCGCAAACGACGCAAATCGCGAACTGATTTTCGGGGTCGACGAGGTCTAAAAATCGACCCCTATTGTGATGTTTTTTTTCAAATCATAATTACCTACTTAAGTATTTTTACGAAATTTGTATTAATAATTATTAATTACACTTGATATTTACTGATTTTTATTTGCTGATTTTTGATGTCTATTTATTTTGTTAAATTTTGATGAGAAAATGATGTCAAATTAACCAACCGCAAAGTTTTTGCAAAGAAAGTAATTTGGCTATGGGGGTCTGAGGTATCAATTCGTTTTGGAAAAGGGGTCTCTTGCCAAAAAAGTTTGGGAATCCCTGCTCTAGATATTTAGAAAGGAAGATAGATAGATAAATTCTTTATTGCCACACAAACATAAATATGTAAAGTAAACACTCAAAAGTACAGAATACAAAGTGCGTAAGGCCGGTGTTATCATTAAAAGTGATCTCCTCCAGACAACCCATCCATTATGAAAAGGAGCGGGATACTGCAACAACTTTATAAACAAACGAGATGATGTCCGCGTGGATTAAGTTTTTTTATTCCCGCGGGAACTCATTAATTTTCCGGGATAAGAAGTAGCCTATTTCCTTACCCGGGATACAAACTATCCCCGTACAAAATTTCATCAAAATCGGTTGAACGTGAAAGACGGGCCGTGAAAGCGTAACAGACAGACAGACACACTCGATGTTAGTATGGATTTAATAGGTAGTAGGGGCAGTAGTCGAGAGATAGCGGTTCGCCGCGACAACTGCGCGTCGCGTGCATTGGAGTAATGCCATCGAGCAGCCAGTTTCTTTTTTTCAAGTAGGTAGAAGAAGATTTGACCGATAATGAAGTAATCCGCGACAATAGGAAAATCTATGTGGTACAGTGTGTATCCCGCACCTATAGCCCGCGATATTCACCACACCACAGAAATCCCCAAAACTACCCTCAAGTAGTTGAGGGTAGTTTTGGGCGAGTAGCGAATTAAACTTGTAGTTCCTTCATTATGATGGACTTCCGCAAAGTAACACCTGCTTCTATGCAAGATTTGACAAGTATTACGTACAGAAGTTACCCTTCAGTCCTAAGGCAGATTATTAGATCTTTGGCCTAACCCTGTATCCACCACTACAGCCCATTAACGTCCCACTGCTGGGCACAGGCCTCCACTCTCACAGGAGATTGGGAATCCTGTATAATCACCTTTAAAACTTTATTAATTTACAAACATAAACCTACATACTAAAATCTAAAACAAATATTGCGAAATTTATAAATCCCTCGAGTTATCTAATCAAAATTTGTCAATATTTTATCAATACACATTTACAAAAGTAAACCTACGTGCTAAAATCTAAAACAAATATTGTGGAATTTATGAGACCCTCGAGTTACCTAATTAAAATTTGTAAATATTTCATCAAGAAGGTTCATTGGAATAATCTCTTTCCAGGAATAACAGTCAAGAGAGAATACCAAGAGTCGTACTTGGAACGCCTCGCAACCAGACGTAGAAATGTTATGATGCTGTTGCATTATGGAAACGTCGTACCGTTTAACTGGAACACACGAGGTTTTAGATGCTTCTATTGCGGGAAAGAATTCAAAGACTGCGATCTACTTAAAGAGCACACGGTTATAAACCATAACGTTGTAGACTTAGAGGCGTTTATCCCTCAGCGTATCATAACAAAGGATGTGCCCGTCAAAATTGACGTCACACATCTAGGTTGTAGAGTCTGTGATGTACCTTTATCTAGCATTGAAGATCTAATAGCACATATAGTCGGCATGCATGAAGAAGAGTATGACAATTCGAGCGGCGTATGCGCCATCCCATTCATTTTGAACAAGGATGTACTCCAATGCGTATTGTGTGAGGAAAATTTTGATAATTTCACCTCAATTATGGGGCATATGCATAAAAAGCATATGGAGCATCAGTTTATTTGTCAAATATGCGGCCAGAGCTATATAGACCAAGTGCGTTTGAAACGCCACATAAGTAACACGCATATCGGATACCGCTGTAAGTTTTGTACGAAATCCTTTGTCGCAGCTCACCAACTTGAGAAACATAAGGAAAGAATACACGGAGTGCAGAAGTCAATAGAGTGCAATTTGTGTAGTGCCACTTTTATGAACCAATACCAGTTAAAAGTCCATATGGGCAAAGTGCACAACGTTGAGAAGTATAGACTGAAGTGTGATCACTGTCCCAAAGTTTGTACCACCAAAGGTGCTTTGATGTTGCACGTCCAATCTTTGCATTGCGATGCGAGATTTGCATGCGATATATGCGACTACAAGACTGGTATAAAATGGATGATAAAGTTGCACAAGCGGAAGCATTTTGGGGAGAAGGATTATATTTGCAGCATTTGTGATAGGAAGTTCGGCAGGTCGAGTAATTTGAGGGCGCATATGAAAGTTCATACGGGAAACTTCGGACGGGTTTGCCGGTGGTGTCGACACGGGTTTACGGATTTGGACAGCTTGGAGAACCATGAGAAGGAACAGCACTATTTTGAGTAGTTATTTTGTTAACTAACACGATAAGTGACTGATCACACCCAATGTGAAACCCAGTGTGAACGAAAAGTCAGACTGCATTTGTAACTGTAATATACTTAACATTGGTACTCGTATATCCAATTCTTTGTTAGACGATTCTTTATTCGTTATTTGCTAAACACTACGGTCGACTTGACGGGACGACTACAGCGCCCATTTAAACCGACGTCCAAAAAACGAGGAGGTTCTTATTTATTTTATTCATTCGTTATTTGGTTAACTAACATGTTAAAGTGACCAATCACATCTTATGTGAAACTCAGTGGGAACGAAAAGGCATGCTGCATTTTTCTGTAATATACTTAACATTGGTAGGTATATTACCTATTCTGTGTTGGTATATCCAATTCTTTGTAGATGATTCTTTCATCCCAGTTAATGAATAATTAATTTGCATTTTTCCATAATATGTTATATCCAATTCTTCGTAGATGATTCTTTCAAACCTAATTAGCTAATGAATAATTAATTTAAGTTAACTTAAAAGTTAATATGCGTGATTAAGAATGATTCCTTGGTGATTTTAATGATTAATAAGCTTTAGGAATTTAATTCAATGAATTGAATATATCTAATACGTCGAATTTTGATCTCAGTTTTTGTTAGTTTTAATTTATATTTGTTTTTTAAGTATTGATTTTTATTTCTCGAATAAAATGACTTATATAATATATGGTACTGAAGATGAATATGTAATTTTAATAAACATTTCCTTTAAACTTATTAGTTTCTATTATTTAATCAGAACTTGTTTATTTTTAAATAGGAGTCGGGACTTAACTTAAAAAAAAGTTTTTTTAAAAGTACCTACTCGAACGGTTTAAATTCGCAAATCTGATGAAATCTAATTTATCCCACTAAAAATAGAAACTGACTGACATCAAAGTTCAGCTCAAATCACTTATTTCTAGCAACTAGACTTTCAGAGGGATTTTTTTTCTTTCGCTTTTGAACTTTCGCTTTAAAGATGTCATTGAAATTTTCGAATAATAACTATTTTTATTCACCACAGTGGTACTGTGGCCAATTCCTTTGAACATCTCTAAGTACTAAATCTAATACCTACTGTCCCTCTCTGCAGCGAGCATCATGAAAGTAATAGCAATGCAATTAGTCTTGTCTTTACACAATCTTGCCAGGTCTAAGAATATTGCTATTCCTTTCATTAGGCTCCCTTCGGATAAGGGCAGCACCAATGACTAAAGAAGTTCTTCTTTATTCCTTTGGTAGCATTAGATTTGGAACTGTCAATTTAGTTTTTTTGTTGCGGATAACTTAATTAGATACTTGTGATTAATTCTGTATAACACAATCTCTAAACTACTGACAGCTATATTTAATATAAATATAGCTGTCAGTAGTTTAGTAGTAGTAGGGGATAGCAATATGCTATCCCTTTCATAATACTAAATGCGAAAAGGGACAGAACTAGATTTAAAGCTGTCATTTTAGTTTAGTTTAGAGATTGTGTTAAACAGAATTGGGCCCAATGGGGTGCACAGTCTCTAAACTAAACTAAAATGACAGCATCAAAAATATTGATAACCCTTTCATAATACGCCCTGCGGAAAGGGACAGAACTATGTTTAATGACAGCTCTGAAAGTAGTGCTGCCCCTTCCCGCAGGGAGCATTATGAAAGGGATAGCAATATAAATAGAGCTGTCATCTTAGTTTAGAGATTGTGTTAAACAGAATTGGCCCTAATGTCCACTTAAACTAAAGCCACGCGGACGATGAAGCGACGAAGCTTGTTCCGTAAACATTTGCGTAGCAAAACTAAGGCCCACTTATACCAGGACTCTTAAATTGATTTAGTTAAATATTTTAATGCTGTCCCTTTTTGGCAACTACGATATGCATTTGCCAAAAAGGGACAGCATTACAAAATTTAACTAAATCAGTCTAAATCTCCTTGTGCAAGCGGCTCTGAATGCATGAAGATGACTCTATCTGGCTACCTCTAGTCGCGAAATTTCCAAAGAAACCATTAAAATGCAAGCGTGTTCTACTTGCAGGGGAAGCTAGAGGTGGCCAGAGAGCTGTCAGAGCTGTAGAATCTGATGATGGACTGGATCTGGCAGCGTTGGCTCCAAAACCTGTCCTGACACCGAAGGACAAGAGGAAAATCATGCGGAACAACGTTCTCCAAGTGCTCCTCAAGTCCACAGTCATGCCGTTCCGGTGGCTGAAGAGTTCCTACAGATGCTTCTACTGTTACGAGATCTTCCAAGAATCTTCAGATCTGAAAAACCATCAGCATGTTCACATTGGCGACGAAATAAAGGAGCAAGCGATGAACAACTATTGGGATCCTGTTGTTTACGTAGACATCTCCAATATGTCGTGTAAACTTTGTCCCGAAAACGTAACAGACTTATACGAGCTGATAGACCATCTGGTAGCACAACACGGAGTGGTCTATAATAAAGATGTGGGCATATGCATGGTGGCTTTCAAACTAGACAACTTCACGGTATATTGCTTGGCATGCGGCGCGAGTTTTTACACTTTCGGACCATTGTTACACCACACGAATAAAGACCATAAAGGGACTTCAGCGATTTTGTGCGATGTCTGCGGACAGCATTTCAAAGATGCAAACCTTCTGCGATTACACGTAAAAACTGTACACGATAACAGCGGTTTACTATGCACGGAATGCGGTGAGAAATTCGAAACGCGCTCCAAGTTAAAAACCCACCAGAAGAACCAACACGACATAGACAAGAAATACAAATGTTTAGTGTGCTCCCAGACGTTCCAAAGTCACTACAAAAGGTCCAGGCATATGGCTACAGAGCATAAAAATCGACAGGAGATCAAATGTTTGCATTGCCCCAAAACTTTCGTCTTTCGGAGTATGATGATGTCACATCTGAGGGACACACATTTGAAAGTGCGTAACCACATATGTGGGGTGTGCGGTTGGAAAGCCTTCAACAGCAATCGTTTGAAGAACCACATGTATAAGCATAGCGGTGAAAAGAACTTCAAATGTGAGGCGTGTGACAAGGCCTTCACTACTAAGAAGATTATGCGCGCGCATTTTGCTCGGATGCATAAGGCTGTGCAACAGCCTATGATCAATTATGAAATTACTTTTATACAACAGTAGTCTACACAGTTTATAGTTTCAAAAAATTGAAAAAAAAACATTGATATATGTAGGCACTAGATGGGCCCTTTCATAGAAAAAAATTGGGCGTCCGCCCTGTTGAGCGCGCTCCACACCTGTATAAGCCTGTCTTTGTCCCCGCCATGGCGCTGTCCCTCTTTTCAAACTAGATGACGTTAGTAAAATAAGTTCACATCTTTGTTTGACAGGGCCCGTCTATGTGAATTGAGGTCGTTGGGCTTTTCTTAGAAAAAGTTTGGCCGTCCGACTTGTGGTGCATGCCCCTCACCTGTCTTAAGTTTTTTTTATGTTAACCTGGTTTTGGGTTCCAGCCCTAGAATAGTCCAGCCCAGTACGATAAAAAAGCAACTAAGTAGTTACAGCATAGATGGAACGGACAATAGGCATTAATACCTACTTAAACGTAGGTAATATTCTTATACGGTCTAATAATATAGTTACTAAATTAAGTTCGACATTTTTTGTTTGACAGGGCCCGTCTATGTAAATTGAGGTCGTTGAAAAAAACGCTTTTCTAGCAGTATAAACTATTTTAACTTGAACCTCAAGCCATTTGATAGAAAAAAGGGACCTGACTGACGGACAGACAAATCTTGGTAAGAAACTGTAAGCGACAATCCAGAATTAATATATTTGTACCCTCATTTGAAACTTGCAGAAGATTAAACGAGTAGAAGTTCCACGAGAGATTTAATGTAATTAGATAAAAGTTGGCTAAACTAAAAGATAATATTCGTTTGATCCGGCCACGATTGCTATCGTTAAGCTCTAAATCAAAATCAAATTGCGATCTAAACACAAAAGCATTCAATATAATCGCTGAGTCTGCCGGCAGGAGACTGAATTACCAATTTAGTGATGGATATCCGTATCCGTAACTTTTTTGACGGATATTTTTACGGATCTTTTTTTTTACCTTATTAATTTTGTATACAAAGATGAAATTCTATATATAGGTGATTAAGTAGCAATGAAAAACTATTAAATTCCATTCAGATTATTTTTTTTATTTCTTAGAATCAAATATTTGGCACATTTTTATTGCAAACTTTTATCGTAGCGAGTTTCAAGTAAAAAAAGGTAAAATCCGTATCCGTGGATCTTGACACCAAATATCCGTATTCGTGGATATACATTTTTAACGATCCGGCACATCACTAATTACCATCGTCAAAACACTCGTATTTATACTAACTATTTTCAAAATGGCGTCCGTAAACGAGTCAAATTGACAGATAGTATACGTCTAATGCTAACAAAGTGACTCGTTTTTATGTCCGCAAAAAAATTGAAAATGGTGACCGGGCCATAGGACACTATTGTCAGAGTCCCTTTAAAATAATTCGGATATCTGGAGTGTATGAGAACCATCGATATATATGTAGGAACTAGATGGGCCCTTTCATAGAAAAAAGTTGGACGTCCGACTTGTAGGGCATGCCTCTCACCTGTATAAGCCTGTCCTTGTCCCCGCCATAGCGGTGCCGCGCATTTCAGACTAGATGGCGTTAGTAAAATAAGTCCACAATCCACATTCTTTGTTCGACAGGGCCCGTCTATGTAAATTGAGGTCGTTGGTGAGAACTGATTGAAAGAATAGAAGATGTAAAGCTATTGAAAGCTTGTTAATATCATCGCAACCGCAAGAGGCTGCATCGGTCGCAAGAAAATCGATAATTAAGTACTTTAGCATAGCCCCCAAATAAATCGGATAAAAAAGTAGGTACTTTAGCACAAAATTACATTTTGCATTTTTAGCCTCACTATTTTTAAAGCATAGAATATAGTAAAATATGCTGTTTAGACATACTGAAATATTTAAGAATTATTACATTTTAACTACTTAACCATATTTCAAAAATGAATGACATTTATATTGTATTGAATATTTATTTTGTATTGTGTCATAAAAAGTGACATTGGTTCTTGAATCTCGAATTTGAAATACCTATAATAATTATTTTTCAATTTGTGAATTTTAAGCTTGACATTAAAATCATTTTATATAATATATCCTAACTAGTATTATTTCTCTATACCTTTAATAATGCTTTAAAACGGAATATTAGCATAACTATTTCATTTTGATATAAAAAAAGGGTAAATGAACGCATTTTTTTATATTACTGAAAGCAGCCTGGTACATTTATTTATATTAATTATATAATTTATATTCATCGAAATACATACATAGTCATGGAAACATTAAGCCAAATACGTAACGGAGAAAGTTTGATTTTACTCCCCATAAATGTTCATGCCCCAGGCTTAATATGAAAGTCGATTCTAAAGGAGGTAAACTTCAAAAAGTAGAAAATATTTGGGAAATATGAGGGAACAAATGCACGTAACACTAGTAGCGGGATAAATATTTTTTAAATTTTATTTATTTATCACACTACATAGATATATCCTTACACTTTACAGGTACCTAACCTAAAGTTATTTAAATAAGAAAGAAGTATGCAATTCACACACGGCAGAAGTGAAACTACAGAAAAGTAGCCTACGAGAGAATGAGATAAATATAACTTGTATTCTATCTCATTCTCTCGCAGGCTAAATCCTTATTATGAATATGTTTGTCTCTTTTTGCTGTCGCTTTTTCGTTTCGTTTTTCGTTTTATCAACCAGAGGCGGATTAAAATAAAACATAAAAAGCAATTAACAAATCAGACTTTCTACTACTTGCTACATTTAAACAATCAAACAGAAATTTACAAAAATGGAACGCTTTGTATGACACGTTCGACCGGTGGCGCCACTTGTACCGTGGCGACAACATCCGTTTCATCGAATTTTAAAATCACAACGATTCTAAAGAAGTTACATAAATATAACCTAATATAAATATTAAAAAATACGATTTAACTTCAAACTCAATACAAAAGTAGCGTCTTACGTAGACTGTACCTACCTACTCATAATTGAGTAATCGCGAATATTTCCAGTACCGAATAAATAGTTAAAATAATGTTTTTTTTTAATTTACAAACAAATAACTACTAGCGACATCGTGCGTGTAGATCTTTGATTATGTATATTTATAGATTGTCAATTTTACATAATCGTTCCTCATTAGAAAAAAAGTTTAAACAGGCGGATTAAGATTTTTATACTAATAAGAGATAACGAAGCTAAGAAGAAATTTTGGTTGCAGGCGGGATACTCAACAGACAACCAATCAGAGCACCGCCCAGTAAAAAGAAAATGGCGACTGTAACCAAAAAGAGAGAGCTAGAGGATCAGAACACGAGAAAGTTAGACATTATGAGGAAGAATATCATTGAAGTTGTACAAAAGTCCACGATAATACCTTTTAGGTGGTTGAGCAGTTGTTTCAGATGTTTTTACTGCTACGAAATGTTCGAGAATCCACAAGATTTAAAAGAGCATCAAGAAACACATAGTGTTGAAGATTTGGAGACAAACATGAAGAATTATTGCGAAAATTTACTTCATGTTGACGTTACAGATATAAGTTGCAAGCTATGCTATGCGAATATGGATGATGTATTCCAGCTGGTCGACCATTTAATAGTTCTACACGATATCCCTTTTGACAGAGAAATAGGCATCAGTTTGGTTCCAATGAAGCTAGACGATGGACCGAAATGTTTCTTCTGTGCGACAGTATTAAAAACATTTGCATTATTGCTAGCACATATGAACAAGTTCCATAAGAATTATTTCAAATCTCTGTGTATCAAATGCGGACGACAGTTCAAAGGTTATGAAGACTTCTGCCATCATGCGAAAAACCAGGTTTTGGATGATTATCAAGAGAAATGCTCTCAATGTGGTTTGTTTTTGAGCTATGGGGTCTTAAGAGCTCATATGAAGGAGGAACACGGGCGCAGATACAAATGTCTGAGTTGTTTTGAGTTCTTTACCACCCATTATAAAAGGTCGACTCATATGGCTGACGTACATAATCGGAGGGACAAATTCAAATGCCCCTATTGCAACAAAACTTTTATATTCAAAAGTATTATGCAAAGACATATCCGAGAGAATCATTTGAAGGAAAAGAACACTGTGTGTGAAGTATGCGGGTGGAAAACTTTCGGAAAACATGAGTTATCAAACCACATGGCAAGGCATACGAATGTTAGGCTGATTAAATGTACCGCTTGCGATAAATCTTTTAAAACTGTTAGATATATGAAGAAACATTACGCTAAGAATCATGAACAATAGGTTATTATGTAATTAGCTAAATAAATGCAATAAATAAATGCAAAGACTTGTCTGTTAACATGATTTTCACGATAAAGTTAGTGACCTAAACCTAAAAAACGTAAAGTCCCACCAACTTATCTGGCCCGGTGGCCAGAATTGGAACTAATTTTTATGCCTGTTAAGTTTTTATTAGAGATGAAACGGATAGTTGCTTGGCCTTTTTTACCGGATTTTACGAAATTGGCGTAGTATTTGAACATCCGGTATCCGGCCGGATAATAAATCTACGCCAGATAGTTACCGGATATCCGTTTTATCTAGTTTTCATATCATTTTAAATATATGGTAGCGACGCTGTCAATGGGTCAGATAAGTTTGTTGAACTTTACCCGTTTTTAGGGTTCCGTACCAAAATGGTAAAATGGAACCCTTATGGTGCGACTTTCTCCGTCTGTCTGTCCGTCCGTCACGCTCAATTATTTCAGTAACTACCGAAGCTATCGACATGAAATTTGGAATAGTTGTGTATATTAGTGGCCCAAAGACACTGGAATTAAAAAAAATTGGAAATTATTTTTGTTCTTGTATTGTATCATATGAAAGGGTTTACTTTGTACATTCTAAAACAGATTTTTAATTATTTTTAGTCATGATAGTTTTTGATTTATCGGGGAAAAAGTCTAAAAAAATACCGTTCCCCCCCTTACTTATCTCCGGAGTTTACCAATCGAAAAATCTGAAATAATTATGGTCAATAGGAATTTATGTATATTTTACAGGAAAACTATAGCCAATGCTCTAACTAGCATAGTTTTTTAATATTAACAGTAAACCTCTACAAACAAAGTTAGTTTTGCGGTTCATTAACAAAGGTAATTATTTTGCTTCAGTACCTACTTCTTGAGTACGGAACCCTCGGTGCGCGAGTCCGACTCGCACTTGGCTGCTTTTATTATTATAGCTATGCATCATAATATTTCTGAAAAGATAGAACAATATATGTAGTAGATCATTTAGATCTATCAATTCTTACCTAGATATATAAAAACGTTGCAATCATTCATAATAGTTTTTATTTAAATATTTAATACTATTAATTATTTTTTTTCCTTTTCTAATGGCAATACTACTAATGCTTGAACTTGAAAGGTAATAGATGTACCTACAGCGTTACGGAATATAATTTTATCCGCTTATAAGCGTGCAGTGGATAATTCCTAAGCGACTTGCATTCTAAATATAGAGTCCCCAAGCCAAGCGCACCCAATTGAAGTCTCTAACTTCAGTCCTCTATCGACTCTATAACGGTGTTATTACTTATTTGATCTAATACCTTCACTGCTTTGTGATCCTCACTTACATCGCAGAAACAAACATCCCAACCACTTGGATGCTGGTTTTCTTCCACCTTTCGTTACCTAATAACCTTAAATAAAAGTTAATTAATTCTTTCTGCGACGAACCTCAAAATTATGGCATTAGTTTCCAGAATAAACTAAGGGCCGGATAAACAAATTTCTCAAAAGCTGGCAAAGAAATGCATCAGAGGAACGCCAATGTTCCTCTGCATCAAATGTTCAAGGGCGGCAATAATCACTGTGACAACCCACCTGCTCGTTTAATACTCTCTATTCCTTCTGGATTGTATCGAAGTTTCATTACATGTCAATGATAAATATTTGTTTTAGTTACAGATGCACAGACCGAAAACACAATGGACCGCCAGAGAAAATCCGAGATAACCAAACTTCTCACGACCATCATAGAGTGTTCTACCATCATGCCATTTAGGTGGTGCGCAAACAAATTCATGTGCTTCTACTGTGGATGTCCTTTCGTGGACAGTTCTAAGCTGAAGCAGCACACCATCGAAGAACACAGCGATGCAAAGTTGAAGAATGTGCTTAGAAACAACCGATGTAATACCGTCAAATTGGACATTTCCGAGATATCCTGCAAGCTCTGTCCGAAACCAGTCTCAAATTTGGAGGAATTCCTCCACCACATATCGCATGCTCACGATTTAGATGTCAACACAAATGATATACCAGATACGTTGTTTTCTTTCAAATTGAACGATGAAGTTATGAATTGTATAGATTGCGGTCAAAGCTTTAGATTCTTCGGACCGCTTCTGACTCACTTTCACCGGTTTCATACTAAAATAAAAACATTTCTTTGCGATATATGTGGACAAGGATTCGTTGCGAAAGTGAACTTGTACTCCCACGTTAGGACAGTCCACCCCAGCTACAGTTTCACATGGGATTCGGATGGAATGAACAAGTTATGCAAGAATATACGTTCGAAAGCTGTAAACACGAAATGTCCGAAATGCCCTGAGGTCTTTCGGAGTAAATATTTAAGGAAACAGCATTTAGCTTTGGTCCACGATGTGAAAACTGCACAGTTTAAGTGTGAGGAATGTCCAAGGATTTTTATGGTGAAAAGTCGTTTGGTCGAACATAAATTGCGCACGCATTTGAGGGAAAAGAGTTTAGCTTGTGAAGTTTGCGGATTTAAAGTATTTAGTAAAGATTTGTTAAAGCGTCATATGGTTAAACATGACGATAGCAGGCCGTTCCAGTGTGACTTTTGCATGAAATCCTTCCAAAGGAAAAAGACTTTGGAAATCCATAGACGGATTCATACGAATGACCGGCGATATGTGTGTAAGGAGTGTGGCAAAGCGTTTGTGCAGTGCACAAGTTTAAAACTGCATACGCGAGTGCATCATAATGTAGGGAACACTTAGCTATATCCGCAAAACTCTTAGACCGACGATGACCTGAAATCGTTTTTCTTTGCCAACAGTTATTATAAAGTGACAGAGCCGAAAGATAGAAGTCTTAAAGTGGAGTTAGGAGCAGCTAATTAAGCAGTTTTTAGGTTTTTAAATGTTAATTAAGTATGACTGATATAAAACGTACTGTATTTTATTTGTTATGTTTTACTCGTAATTAGTTATTTTAAGTTTTAAAATAAAATATTACTTACCTTATTTTATTTCGATACTAGTTTTATTTATCACAACTAATAACATTAAAAAACTATTTAAAACACACTTTTATCGTCCGCCATATTGAATTTAGTGTGATGTCATTTTATTTCATTAAAAAAAGCAATTTGTGCCCGTGGACCGTTCTGGTCCATCCGTTGCAGGTTAAACAGTTTATTTTATAATAAAAAAATCATAACAATTGTTACAGTTTTTTATTTACACCTTACAAAAATACCTTAAAGCTAAGCAAATAAATATTAATAACAAATCTTCTACCAACAAAAACGTGGAGTATTATGGTAACAACCATTTTAGATAAGCCTAGAGGGGGTGTCAACGGACCTTCTTGTACATATTTTTATACTAGCTGATGCCCGTGACTTCGTCCGCGTGGTTTTCTGGTTCCCGTGGAACCTCTTTAATTTTCCGGGATAAAGCCTATGTGCTATTCCAGACTATAATCTATCTCTGTGCCAAATTTCATCCAGATCCGTTGAGCCGCTGTGGCGTGATTGAGTAACAAACATCCATCCAATATCAATAAATTTCATTTTCATCCATACATCCATCCAAACTTTCGCATTTATACTATAATATAGATTTAAGATTATTGATCTGATGCCAGTGACTTCGCCCGTTTAAATACCTTAAATTAAAGTAATCCTTAATTTTCCTGAATAAATGTCCTTCGCTATGAAAAACTTGTCCTTCCCCGGGATACAACCTATCTCTATACAAAATTTCATCAAAAACGGATGAAAATATGGATGGGCACACAAATAGACATACTGCATTAATTATACATATTAGTATTTGAACTGCAGTAGAATAAATTAATGTGAAAACACTCAGGTTGGCCAACCTTACAAAAGTGATTTTAAAAGTAAATAAACGAGGCCGTGAAATGCTATTTCAGCCGAGACTTTTATATTATGGAGTGTAGAGATAAGGAGTTTTATCTCTTATGGGAGAAAACTTGAAAAAGTGTCCAGTGGTTGCTATAAAGAACAGTTCAAAAACCTTCCACAATGGCGCTGGTGTAGCAAACGGTATGGTATGAATGTAGCAATTGTAGATTGAAGTGAAGTATGGAGAATTAAAAAAAATATATTATTGTCGACTAAAAAAACCCGGCTAGTTTTCTGTGGGCTCTTCTCAGACCAGGGCGCGTTTGGAACCCTCGTAGCTTTAGTTTTAAGATACCGTAACCGATTATCACCATCACATGTTTTATAAGTAATTTTGATTTAAAGTAGTTAATTATTGAGAATTTCAACAACTTATGTTGTACAAAATAATGATGAATGTTTTCTTTCCTTGTTTATTTCTCAAACCTACACTGATAATATTTGGCGCTTCCTTTTAAATTTACCTTGATGCTAATGTGGCGCCCCCAATGTGGTGCATTTCGACGGACACTTTTTATATATGTCACCGTAAGATTGACAGACCGACCGTGCATCGAAGCGGTCGTGTCGAGTTGATAACGCGTTACTGTGCCGGTTTACGTCACCCCGCTCCCCGCGTCCCGCCGGTGCCTGTTGTACTCGCTGCGGCACGATTGCCGCGGCTTGAGGAAGCGACCGGGCGCTTTGCGTATGAGCAACCTACCCGCCTGCATATTGACGCGCGGAATTTTTGCACGTTTTTAATTATAAAAACCTTGCAGAATCCAATTGATATTGCCATAGCCCTAGACTCATCACCTGTAGGTGCGGTTTGTTGTTCTCGCTCGCGGGCGCCTCGTGCTGGGCCTCCCACAAGGGTCTCACCCGGCTAAGGTTGCACGCGCCGAGAGAGCACTTACTGCACTTACACCCAGGGTAGCATTTTAAATTGGACCACCACCACAAAAATATCGCCTAAACATGTCGGAACGAAAAGACGTTCCTCCGTTAGACCAACGAAGCAGGAGAAGGCTAGCTCGAACCGGAATACCCCGGTCGATTATTCGGCGGGATACTGCCGACCAGCCGGTCGCCGCGTTGCTGCCAACAGCTGCCTCCCTGACCCCAGAGGTCCGCGCAGAAGCCGAAGTCGCCTTCGCAACCGATGTAGCTGAGCCTACATTAGGCGCAGAAGCCGCTAAAAGCTCCAAACTCGCGACCTCCGACCAGAGTGATCAACCCCTACTACTCCCGCCACCACAACCTACACAGCCGATCAAAACATATTCAGTAGCAAAGAGGGTGACACAACGTATACCCTCTTCGTCTTCTACATCGCCTGAACGTTACAATGATGAACGCAGCGTAGTGACTATGCCGACATCTTGCGTTGAACTGTCTAAACGAGCCAGACCAGATTCCTCTTACTCCAGCGCATCCGATGAGCAAGAAGACAAACGGGTAAAACTAAGTCATGGCTTAGCTTACATAGCGCTCCCGCCTCCACCGGAATATGACGAATGTAGTAGGCCACTAAGCCCGATAAGTCGGCCCTTACCCCCCATGAACACTTCAACGTCAGAGGCGTGCCCCCCGCCGCCCAACCCCGTTAGCGCACAGCAACACGCAGCGGTCGCCTCCACCGCGCATCGCACT
Source organism: Erebia aethiops (assembly GCA_923060345.2). Lineage (NCBI taxonomy): Eukaryota > Metazoa > Arthropoda > Insecta > Lepidoptera > Nymphalidae > Erebia > Erebia aethiops. Next base: position 7,821,168 of record OV281084.1, on the reverse strand, counting down.
GCAAATGCCGAGCAGACTCGCGCGCATTTTGCGGAAAAAATAGAGCACCTGCCACCCGATCCGACACTTGTGGGGCAACGCGAGGCTCCTGCCCCTGTCACCACACACCGCACTGCGCCCCCCTCGCCCTCCCGCCCGCTGTCTCATTCGCACTCCACTAAGTCAGCAATGAGTAATTCTCGCTCGCACTCTCCTGAGCAGATGCGTGATTCGCAAGACTCAGCTAGCTGGCCGAAAGATTCGACCAGCTCTTTCTTGCTCGTGGGTCTTGCCTCGCCCACTAGCCGAGACATAGATATGCTATTGCCGCAACCGAGTACGTCTTATGCCGCGGCAGCCGCCGCGCCACCTTCACCGCGCCGCTCGCCGACGTCCGCGCCGACCGCGCCGTCCACTGCCCCAGCCGCCGCTGTCGACCCAACACAGCCTACGCCACGCTCTGCCTACCCGCCGATAGTAGTGGAGTGCCTTCCAAATTGGACGAGGCACTTCCAAGCCCTAGGCAGAGTACTTGGACACGCTCCCAACGCGAAGCCGCTGGGGCGCGGCGTCCGATTTTTACCGAAAACCGCGGAAGAGTTCCGGACTGTGCAGTGCTATTTAACACAAGCCACTGCCCAAGACAGTGCCATATCTTGGCACTGTTATAGCCCGGCCACCGAAATTCCAACCAAAGTAGCTATCCGCGGTCTGCCACTCGAGACGCCGGTCGAAGAAGTGGTCACCGCACTTCGCACGCTCGGCTTTCCGGCCGAAGCAGCGCGAGCCATCCCGCCGCCGCGCGGCAAGCATGGCTGCACGTACTTTGTGCGGCTGGCGCACATGTCTCAAGAGGAACTCAGTAACCTATATGCGACTACAGAACTCCTATTCATGCCACAAATCACCGTGGAAGCCTGGCGCGGAGGGACAAAGCCGCCGCAGTGCCACAGATGCCAGCAGTACGGGCACAGCTCTGCGAACTGCCACCGGCCGTTCCGTTGTATACGCTGCGCGGGCGAGCACAGCGTCCGGGAATGTATGAGGTCTCGAGATGAGACTCCAACATGTGCCAACTGCGGCCAGAACCACGCAGCCAACGATCGCCGCTGCAGTCATTATAAGCGAGAGGCAAGAAGGCGTGGCATAAACTTGCCCCCACCACAACCCAACGTACCAATCCGACCACAGCAACGGGGCACGGCCAGAGCCCCCGTAGCTTCCACCGCACCGCCTACAGTGCCGCCTCCTTTCACCGCGCCGTCTGCGGCCACCGAAGCGCAAACCACTTCAACCCCACGCGCCACACAACCCACGACCTCTGAGAGACCAACAACCCTCACAGCGGCCGCCAATCCACCGACCGAACGCGGTCAACCACCACTTCCTAGAAGACGCCGCGGAAACCGTGCACCCCGCCCGCGCCGCACGGAACCGACGGCCGCCTCGACGCCTCAACCGAGGCAGCAGAGGACAGAGCCTGCCGCCGACCACCGCTTACCAGCCGAGGCGACTCATATGCCTAGTCAGACATCCACCGCCCGCCAACAATCCACAGCTCCGCCTCCTACAACTGCAACACAGACCGAGGCGTCTGCGAGAAATCTGGAGCAACCTCGCATACAACAGACTGCTCCAAATGCGACGCAGGCCCACATGCCGCATTCACGACGCACTACAACACCACGACCGGCCCACCAGCCCGCCCAAGCCCCATCTAGTGACCACCCTGCGACTCAACCTATCCAGGGGGAAGCGCAGACCAACCCGGACCTCATGGCCATAGTCCGGGTTGTGGTCGAGGCGCTAATAACCGGACTGACGGTGTACCAGTAGGGTCAGGGCGCAATCCAAGCACTCACCGCAGGAATAGCTGTTCTCACGCGACTCCATTCCTGTTAAGGATCCTATACTGGAACCCAGGTGGCATCAGAGGGCACATACGTGAACTCACCACACTCGCCCAGTCGCAGGACGTCCACGTGATCCTCCTGGGCGAAACTAAACTCGCGGACCACATAGAGCTCCGAGTACCGAACTTCTTCGTGTACCGGCGCGACGAGATCTCTCCCCGGGGCCACGCCTTTAGAGGCACGGCAGCTCTGGTGAGGAGGGATTTAGTACACGAAGAACTAGAACACGCACCCTACAGAACTCTGCGCACGCAGGGAGTGCGTGTTCAAGCCGGGGATAAGGAGCTCAATTTGTATGCCGCCTACAGACCACCGAACGATACTTTTTGCAGCACCGATATCCACACACTCCTCGAATCACAAGTCCCCACACTAATCGTGGGTGATTTAAACGCGAAGCACCAGGCCTGGGGCTCGCGAATCAACACCACGGCTGGAAGGATACTGCTCGAGGACAGCGAGTGCCATAACTACGGCGTACTGGGCCCGGGTACGCCGACCAATGTGCCTGCTGACCACCGCCGCGCACCAGATGTTTTGGACATCGTGCTGCATCACCGATTAGACCATCCCATCAGTGTCGAGGCCCTATATGATCTTGACACTGAACACTTGCCTATATTGGTCACGCTCAACCTCCAGCGTGACTTCACTATCCAGCGTCCTCCCAAGACCAAGACCAACTGGGAGTCGTACGCAGCCGCGCTGTCGGAGCTTGAGCTCACAGGACCCATCTCGACCTCAGCCGACGTGGATAGAGCCGCCAGCTCTATTACGGCAGCCATCCAACAGGCCAAAAATGAGGCCACTACCACTGTGCCTCACGCTGGACGACGGGACCTGCTTCCGAGCTCGCTCCGGGACAAGCTTGAGAAGAAGCGTGCACTACGCAAGCTATGGGCGCGCACTCGCTGTCCGAGGATCAAGCGTGACCTCAACCGTCTTGCACAGGAAGTGTCACAGGAACTTTGCGCCCGTGAAGATGGAGAATGGGAGAGCACCATTGACGCGGCGTCCGAGTCCGATACATCATTGTACCACCTGTGCAAGACCCTCACCGGCTCCGACTCACCCGTCTACCCTCTACTAGACAGTCAGGGTAGGCGAAGATACTCCGCCATGGACCGAGCTGAGATCATGGCGGAGTATATGGAAGGGCAATTCACCCCCAACCCACCGGCAACCGACGACACCGTGCTTAGATACCACGCGGCGATCGCACAGCAAATAGAGGATTTCCAGTCGAGCCCGATCCCTCCGCTTCGGGGGGACGATTTCATCTCCCCGTCGGAGCTGAGGAAGGTCGTCTTCCGACTTCCTAAGAGGAAGGCGCCAGGCTACGACGGGATCCCGATCGCCGCCCTACAGCAGCTGCCTAGAAGAGCTCTCGTCGCACTAGCGAGACTCTTCAATGGCGTACTCCGCACCGCTCACTTCCCGGATTCATGGAAGTTGGGGAAAGTCATCACTATCCCCAAACCGGGAAAGGACCGCCGCCAGCCAGGAAGCTACCGCCCCATCACCCTCCTGCCGCACATCGCCAAGCTGTTTGAGCGTCTATTGCTGCGAAGGCTCGCTCCGCACCTCCATCCGCGTGCCGAGCAGTTCGGCTTTCGCAGCAACCACTCAACGACGCTCCAGCTGGCGAGAGGACTTAATTACATCGCCAGTGAGAGGAATCGAGGCCACTTCATCGTCGGGGTCTTCCTCGATATCGAGAAGGCTTTCGACCGTGTGTGGCACGATGGACTCTTGGCGAAGCTCCTCTCAACCACCCTACCACCCGCGATCGTGCGGCTGGTAGCTTCATTCCTGGAGGGCAGGTCCTTCAGAGTGACCGTTGAAAGCGCGGACTCCCAGCCGCGCCCGATACGGGCCGGAGTACCTCAGGGCAGCTGCTTGTCCCCGTGTCTGTACGCGTTGTACACGGATGACATCCCTACCCTTGCCGACCATCTACGCGAGGGGGAGGAAGACGTGCTGTTGTCGCTGTACGCCGACGACAGCGCGTACCTCGCGTCGTCGTACCACCAAATCGTCGCTACAAATCGCATGCAACGTCTGTTGGACTTACTTCCGGAATGGCTGGACAAATGGAGAATGACCGTCAACGTGGGGAAGACGGCCGCCATCCTGTTCGGCGCCCGGAAGCACATGCGTCAGCTCCGACTACGAGGCCAGGACATAGAGTGGCAGACTTCGGTGTGCTACTTGGGGTGTCGCATCGACAGTGGCCTGGCCATGGTGCCCATGGTAAACCATGCTGTGAACCACGCCACGGCTGCCAAGTCGATGCTGTACCAAGTCCTCACCTCAAGCCTCTCACCGAAGACCAAGCTCAGGATCTACGAAGCCTATGTCCGCTCACGGCTGACGTACGCGGCTCCTGCCTGGTACGCACTTTGCTCCGCCTACCAGAAGAGCCGCCTACAAGTCCAACAGAACAAGTGCCTGCGTCTAATCGTAGGAGCTCCGAGGTATGTGAGGAATGACGTCATCCATCGCGACCTCAAGACGCCCACCGTGGAGGAGTACGTTCGAACGCTCGCGCGGCGCATGTTTGCACGCGCGGACAACGGACCGTACGAGCACCTCCACGGGATCGCCCCGCTGACCACCCGACCGCCGACCGGGCGTCCACTGCCTCGAGAGCTCCTGCGATCGCCATCACCTGCACAGCACGCAGGCGATCGTAGCGACGACGACGATGCGACAACCACTGGCCATGACACCAACTCCGCGCGCGGCGGCGACTATATCGCCCGCAGCGCGGAATCTACCGGACTTGACTCCAGCTCCGCGCGCGACAGCGATCATATCGTACGCAGCGCGGAGCTCACCGATCTCGACACTATCTCGGCACGCGACGGTGACCCTCTCGCCCGCGGCGCCGAGATAACAGGATTTGACACGGGGACCACGCGTGACGGTGATGATGTCACCCGCAGCGAGGACCCAACTCCGGATTTGACAACTGGTCCAGAGGCCTGTAGCCTACAAGGCAGGCCCTAGCTGATTTACACGGTTAGAAGACATTCACCGGGGTACAGAGTTACCCCGCGCCCCACCCGGGTAAGGAGGCCATGCCTCGAGGCCCGTACCCCCGCTTGGCCCTGACGGGCAAATCGGAGAAGACCCGCGCTGCGTAAGATTGTAAAAACCGTTAGATTATAATATAACGTTTTTTATCTCGATAGATTATAAACTTTCGACAGATTGTGAACCGTAACATACTGCTTACAATTTAACGCGTTATTTTTCGGTAAATTGTAATATATTAGGTATATTAACCCGATAGAACCTAATGATAGTACTAGAACTACCTGAATATTCATGTCAAACCCTAACCTAACCTATAGTTCGCGCGCGAGTTGAATGCAGAGTAAATGTATGGTGACACTTACAATTACTCTGCATTCAACTCGCGCGCGAACTGTACAAGAAAGAGACAAGAAAACGTAAAAACAATAAATATTTCATAAATTAATACTCAGAACATTGAACGGTTCACAATCTTTCGACAGTTTATAATCTAGCGGGATAGAAACCGTTAGATTATAATCTAACGGATTTTACAATCTTACGGTGACATATACAGAGATGTTACTCCTTACCTCTACCCTCCATAGTCCATATTTTATATGTCAGCGTAAAATTGTAAATACCGTTAGATTATAATCTATCTTCGCGAGATTGTAAACTGTCGAAAGATTGTGAACCATAACATCGCGGCTTACAATTAAAACGCATTATTTTTCGGTAGATTATAAACTATTATAATCAATAAGGTATATTAACCCCATAGAACCTAAGACCCTAACCTAACCTAAAAGATCAAGACGAGGAAGAACAAGAAATCGTTAATACAATAAATATTTCAAAAATTGACAACCCAGAACGGTTTACAATCCTTCGACAGTTCACAATCTCGCGAGATAGATTATAATCTAACGGTATTTACAATTTTACGGTGACATATACAACTTTTCTCCAAGTAGCGAGGAAACAATAAATTTGCTAAAAAAGCCTTTCTACGTTGCCGGTAGATAACGCCATCTACCGACTCTCATCAAAAATGATATTTTTCTTACAGCGCACATAACTTTCGAAATTTGGATGAGGGATCGAACCCGCGACCCGCAATGGTATTTCAATCACTATAACACGCTTTCCGCACACACTAACAGACAAAAACACATTTAAAAAGCTTTTTTGCTTCTCTGTGGCAGTATGGAGTCTTTGGCGTAACTGAAGAAAGAGAGGAGGCTATATTTCTTCGCTTTCCGAGAGAGATAGTCACTGACCACGTTGCCGTCATCTGAAAAAGACAGAAATATTCATTCAACGTCAAGATATAATAAATCAAGTTTTTATTCAAATAGACTTTTTATGTTATTTATTAGAGTAAGTGCTAAGGAATAATCGAATGAATCTACCACTGGTTCAGAATGCAGTTCCTACCGAGAAGAACCAGCAAGAAACTCAGTGATTGTATTGTAAAAAAATATATTTACAATTACATTTATGTGAAGATACGTGAGTAACCGCAGTCCTGAGCATTACTGGAGCGATTTAAATCTATGCGCTTTTATCAATTATTGAAGTGAAAACTTGCGCGTTGTGCACTTTTTGGTAGGGGGTAAATATGTAGATTCAAGTGACCGTGACCGACATGCTCGCGAACATATAAATAAACTACATTCGAAATTAAACTTTAATGCCTTAGTGTTAAGGTTTTATTTTAATAATTTTAATTTTTAAAAAATCCACTTCCACTGACTACCAATTTCTTTTTATATAATCTTCGACGGTATAATATGCTTTTTTCAGGCTTGTGTAAAGGCAAGTTTATAATAGGAATTTTGTTATAGAATAGAATGCTCATTCCCACGAACAACCTTCGGACTTTCTTGAGGCGGAGCGATGGAGTCACGAGCCTATGGCGAGCCGTTCCGAGCGCGATTCCCAGAGAGACGCAGGTTCAAATCCTGCCGGTTCCGCAATTTTTGATATGTATTTAAGCAAGTTTAGTATATTACCGAGTAAATGCTGTCTCTCCCCAGTTGTCGGCAGTACATAGTCATTCGCTGACAGCGACACGAACAGCGCGAAAGGCACCACCCATAGACACAGCGTGAAATATGCCAGCACCTGCGAATAGAACATTACATTACAATAGACTAGCTGATGCCCGCGACTTCGTCCGCGTGGATTACGTTTTTTTGATTCCCGCGGGAAATGTTTAACTTTCCGGTTTTTTTTAACCAAGAAAATTTCAAAAATAACTTGGAATTACGTTTGTAGCAGATGCCTGCGACTATATCCGCGTGAATTAAGTTTTTAAATTCCCACGGGAACGTTTCGGGTTAATATATAGCCTATGACATTCACAAATAATGTAGCTTTCTATTGGTAGCACCATTTTCAAAATCGGTTCAGTGGATCCAGAGATTACCCCCTACAACCTTTACCTCTTTATAATATTAGTACAGAAAGGTACTGTGTTTTCGGATCGCTTCAATTCTTTTCGGGTTTTGTTGGGATACCTGTAAACATGTCCTAAAAGCACCGAACAGAAGAGACGCTTTAGATTAGCTATAAAAATGTCGTTAAACCGAGAAAATTAAGCAAAAACCTTGAAATTATATTCGTATTGCCAAAAGACACTTGCTATCATCATATTGCTTCAGGTCACTTAGAATGTTTTAGGGTCTCTTCGAGATATTTTCGGGTCACTTCGGGTGTGTTTGGGTCGCTTCGGGTCTACAGGGATAACTTAAATATGTCCATAAACACGAAAATTAACTAAAAACAGCCAAATACCTCAGAGAAGTTGTAATAGACTTGTCCGAAGTACTGGAAAGCGCAGTAATGATGCAGCACGAGCGTGCCGACCGCAGCAACGAACGCTGCGCTCTGCGGTCGCACCACGGGGAAGCGGCGCAGCAACAGCGCGTGCAGGCATTGCTGCAGCACGCCTAGAGCGCCCAGGTGCAAGGGCAGGTCTTCAAATAGCAATAGACCTATGTGGATGGCAGCTGTTATCTGAAAATCCATTTTTTTAAATTGCAATATCTTGTTTTAAAAAAAAGTGCAACTGCTGAGTTTCTTGCTGGCTATTCTCAGCAGAATCTGCTTTCCAAACCGGTGGTAGAGTCATGACGTAACACAAGGACCTTGGACGTATCATAAGAGACACCTGTATGTCCTAGATGTTTAAAATAAATTGAATTGAATTGAATTTTTAACAACTTATAGTTATTATCCCTCTTTTAATGGACCTGACACATATACTAATATTATTAATGCAATTAATGTGTTTGTTTGTTGGTTTGCTCTTCAATCACGGTGCAACAGAGCAACGGATCGATGTGATTTCATGCATTGGTATTAAGTTGAGGACCTGGAGAGTGACTTTTTATCCTGGCATATTAAGGAGTTCCTGCGGGAATTAACTACACACCCTATGCCCTTCCCCGGGATACAACCTATCTCTGTACCAAATTGGTTGAAAAGATGGGTCGTTATTCAGATAGACAGATATACACTTTCGCATTTATAATATTATAGTTTATGGTATGAGTAATTATAGTGGCCTGGTGCGATATAGTTTATGGTATAAGTCTTGGCCTGGTGGGAGACTGCGGCCGTGAGCGATTTAGCGTTCCGGTACGATGCCGTGTAGAAACCGATTAGGGGTATGTGTTTTATATAACTGCCATAGCCCTAACAGGTTAGCCCGCTACCATCTTAGACTGCATGTTCTTTTACCATCAGGTGAGATCGCAGTCAAGGACTATCTTGTCGCAGATAAAAAAATATGGATTTTGCGAAAAAAATTAGTCTATCTATACTAATGCATGCAATATCTGTACAAGCAGACAGATTTTCGCATCATACTAATATATAATATATAAATGCGAAAGTGTGTTTGTTTGTTGGTTTGTCCTTCAATAACGGAGCAACGGATCGATGTGATTTTTGGCATGGGTATAGTTGAGGTCCTGGAGAGTGACATTGGCTACATTTTATCCTGGAAAATTAAGGAACGCGAACGAAGTTGCGGGCATCAGCTGGTTCATAATTTTAGTATGAATACTTACAACCACCAGCCATGATATAACGTATTTGGCTGTAACCGTGTATTCCTCCACTAATTCTGCTAAGTAGTACAGCCCGGCAGCTGAAATAAATATTTTCACATATTATTTGAAACATCATGGAGTAAGAAATCATCTTGTATCTCTATTATAAGATATACCTGAGTTTGTTGTGGGCTCTTCTCAGACCAGGGTGCCTTTGGAACCCTCGTAGCTTATCACCCTCACATCTTATACTTTGTAACCTTGTAAATATACTTTCGAGTTTGAGTTTGATAAGTTAAGCCAGTTCTTTCTCCATACATTATCATTTCAATCATTGCAGGCAACAAGTGTCAACTGAAGTCAAGACTACAATGGGTTCGGAAGGAAGATTCTACTGAGAAGAGCCGGCAAGAAACTCAGCAGTTGGCTCTTTTCATAAAAAGAAAAATATGAGGACGAGAACATTACGAAAAACTCTCAGGTGTGCAGATTTCCTCACAATCCACCTTCAAAGTTTGAAGCAAGTGATGTTTAATTTCTTAAAATGTACTCAACTTTTGGAGGAGGGAATAAACAGCAACCCTGTATAGGTGTCTCAATCACTAGAACTTCCACCCTTTCCACACACACTAACAGACATACAAACACACATTTAAAAAGCTTTTTTGCTTTTTTTTTATCGTATGGCGTTTGGTACATAAGCGTTTTTATAAAAAGAACGCTTATTTCGCCTGCAAGTTCGTCGCTCGTTTAGCACCACCCAGGGGACACGTGCAGGGAGGTAGAAGGTAGCTCCTGCGGACGTGAGCGACGGGGCATCCCCGTTTTTTGTTTTTCTGTTGTAGTATGGAGCATAACCTCCTCCTCATAACTCTTTCCGAGTGAGCTAAGTGACATTTAATTTCGTAAAATGCACATTACTCAAGTTAGCTGTGCCTGGGGATGGAAACCCTAACCACCAGACCTATTCTAGACTACTGCTACGGCTGCCACTTTTTGACGCGAAACTTCTTTAAAATCGTTGTGATTTGAAAATTTGATGAAATAAAAAACGAAACCAAAGAGCCAAACCAAAAAGAGACAAACATATTCATAAATAGGATTTAGCCTGTGATAGAATACAAGTTATATTTATCTCATTCTCTCGTATGCTATTTTTCTGAAGTTTCACTTCTGCAGTGTGTGAATTGCACACACACACTTTTTTTATTTGTAATAGGTACTTAATTTCGTTTTAGTTAAACATTAATAAGACACCTACTTTAAATATAACTTTAACAGAGTCTAGATTTGACATGAATACTTAGTATTTACACTAATCCAAATGTTTACAAAAATAACAATAATTTGCTCTAATGGCTCTGATAGTTCCTTAGTTAAGATGATTTGTGAGATGGTGATAATTTTAAAAAAAGCACGCCTGAGTTTGTTGTGGGTTCTTCTCAGCCCAGGGCACGTTTGGAACCCTCGTAGCTTTAGTTTTAAGATACCATAACCGATAATCACCATCATGTTTTATAAGTAAATATTTTTTAACGACAATAAGTGTACCTACAGTGTACCTATATTGAATAAATGATTTGATACCTCCGATACCTAACCTACTACAAAAATCGTAGGTGTAGTTAGTCTGTGAATTGCATATTTCAAGTCGTCAACTTAGTGCCAATAAGTTAGTGGATTTGAATATTTATGGCTGGTAGAAAAATACGTAGTAACTACAGTTACTAGTAACAATACAGTTATTAATAACTACAGTTAATAATTTTTCTACAGTTAATTATTTTGAGTTAGCTACTTATGGTTTTTTTAAACCAACCACCACATTCCTATATGGGCCTTCATGGTAGGAATGGCATTTCCAACCGGTGTTAGATTCCCTTCAGAATTCAAAAGCATTTGTGATAGTTTATATGGATAAAAATCATTTCAGTTTGAGTTTAATTTGATAAAAACTGTTTTCATACTTATTTAAGTATTTTAAGACATTTTTCTACAGTAAAAAGTAGCCTACGAGTATATCTAGCGATATTTATATGTTGTCACGGTCGTTGCTTATATCGGTGGCCACTGGCCAGCGTCTCTGCGCATAACTTTACTAATATCGGCTAAGCGGTTCAGTCGTCAAAAATTAAAAACCTTAGAGACAAAAAAAATTGCATTAATATTGTTTGAATGGTACAGACATTAATATATGAATAGCAATGCTATTTTTACTCATTAGGAGGGCTGCCAATACACAAAATTCGCTTCCCTGTCCTAAAACTTTCAAGGTAAACTGAACATTAATAAAAACAAACAATAAATTAGCCGATTAATGAATGAATAACACTGATATTTACCTATTGACATAGTCACGAAGGCTGCTTGAACTACTAGGGATAATATACTTAATATATAAAGGAAATACATAGTTAAAAATCGACTTTTATCACAATTTTAAAAGTAAAAGTATATTTTTCTGATACAAAAGTTAGGTTATCTTGTTGTCAACATAAGTAAATGTCAATGTCATGGTTATTGTTGTCATTGGTTATTTAGGGTTGCCATTACGTCAAAATAATTTTTCCATAAATATTTTATCAAATATTTTCATGACGAAGTTTTGTCATGTTTTTCTTTATTTATATAGCAAAACAGAATATTTACCGTAACCTCTAAATTACCCACGATAAACTTGTGATAAAACTGTAGGTATAATAAAGCCAATTCATACTAATCCATATAGGTATGTAATTACTAAAATTATAAATGCGAAAGTGTGTCTATCTACTACGCTTTTAGAGCTAATCTGTTCAATCGATTTACAGTACAGGGATCTAGGCCGATCCCGGGAAAGGACTATTCTATTCTAAATAAGTCCAACAATCGGGAAAACGGGTTGTTTATTATAAACGCTAGGATGATCTCTTTATAGCTCTATAAATCGCTCCCAATGATAATACTATAAACATCCTGGCTTAGTTCACAGTTAACAGATAACTTCAAATAATTACAATCTTAACCAGATTGATTGACATTCGGCAAACAACTATACAAGCGCTCGGACGTATACTATGGAATAGTTAATTATTAACATTAAACTAAATGTTTCTATTCAATTAATTTATTACGAAACTTATCAAAGTTACTGCACATAAACCAAAGTCTCGGCATAGACATCGCCATATTCATTCTGTGCCTTGCAGCCGTAGTATCCGCTGTCTGATTTCTGCACGTTCTTGATGATCAGATCTGAAGAGGCCAGGTTTCCTTGGGACGTGGTATGGGCGTGCAGTTTTTCTGGAAGGTTCTTGCTGTTGTAAGTCCAGAAGAGCTTCGCTTCGGGGACAGCGCCTACTTGACAGGGAATCGTGACGTCTTGTCCTTGCTTGACTATCAACTTCTGTTCAGGTTGCTTGACGAATTTAGGAGCGCCTGCAAAAATTGTTTAGTTTTATTTGTTGTCCCTTATTTGGTTCTTAACTAATGGTCCAAGAGAGTGATGGAACAGAGGCTGTGAAGTCACACTCTAGATGTGAAGTTGTAGGTATCTACATAGTTAGCTTTATTTCCTGCGGTAAGTTTGTTTGACGGTTACGGTCAACGTGTAATAAATACATGTCATTGGATATATCTACTGCCTCTTTGGTCTAGCGGTTAGCATAGTCGACTGCGGATCACGAGGTCCTGGGTTCGATTCCCGGTCGGGCAAAAAAAAATTGGTATTGGGTTTTTCAATTCAGAAATTCTCAGTGCCAGCCCGGAGTTGGAAGTTGGCGGTGTCTCACCCCCGTGCCTCGGAGAGCACGTTAAGCCGTCGGTCCCGGTTATTATCACTAACATGATAATAGTCGTTAAAGCCCGCCAACCCGCATTGGAGCAGAGTGGTGGGTCTAAGCTCTAATTCCCTCTCTCCTTTGAGGGATGTTAATAGGCTGTAGTGATGATGATGATGAATTTTAAAGTCAATCAGTCCGTCGTATCATAATGTACCTAACTACATTCCATTTCTTCTTTACTATTTCTTACAACCAGAGGGGTGAAAACACACATCAATGTAAACAGCTAGAGACAAAACTACGTATTTAGTCAGTCGTTGTAGATTAGGATTTTAAAGGTTTGCTGCTTGGATTGCTTGAAATAACAATAAATTATGAAAAGTTCATATACTCACTGACAACTTTAACGTTGAAAGTGTGCTTCTGTACTTTCCCAACCTCATTGTTTATCACACAGGTGTATTCGCCTTGGTCTTCCAGCAATACTTCTTTGATGATGAGCCGTTTGCCGACACTCTGGTTATATCTTGTGACGCGATCTTTAGCGCTGTTGTTGATGTCCTTGCCGTCTTTGAACCAGTCTGGATGGGCTAGGGGACTGAAAGGACGTAAGCGAAAATATAGAAAACAAAAATTGGCAGTCCCTATGAGTTATGACATTACGATGGCCCAAAACAATAATGAAAGTAAAAAACATAGCAGTCATTTATGGACTGCCGATAGAAGTGAAAACGAATATTTAAAATAATAATAAGTAATTAAAAAAATATAAGAAGTTTTCACTTCAAAAATATAGAAAACTAGATGATGCCCGCGACTTCGTCCGCGTGGATTAAGGTTTTTTGATTCCCGCGGGAACTCGTTAATTTTCCGGGATAAAAAGTAGCCTATGTCCTTCCCCGGGAAGTCCTTCAACCTATTCCTGTACCAAATTTCATCAAAATCGGTTGAATAGATGGGCCGTGAAAGCGTAGCAGACAGACAGACACACTTTCGCATTTATAATATTAGTATGGAAGTATGGATATGGATAACATACTTTCACTACAATGCTGTCTAGTGGTCATATTATAATAATCGATTAACTGCTCTTTGATGAGGGGTATGTAATGTCAACTCTCTGCAACTGCAGTCTAAAACGGAGATCGTCAAATATAAATACTTACTACGTTACTTACGTACTAGTAATTATAAGTTAGGCTAGCTAGCTTTAAGTTCCATTGTATTATTTTCAATTTTAAAAAAAACTTGGTACTCACTTGCCACCATAAATGCAGTACAAATATACGTTATCCCCGGCTTTGAGCGTGGTATCCTTGGTCACGTATTGCTGGACAACCTCATGGCTCTCCTCTTTGCCCTCCACAACGTCCTCTAGCACATGTTCAGCCAAGAGGACCTCGGAGTCCACAGCTGGTGATTTAGCCATGCACAGGTACTTCTTGTTGCCAGTGTCTTCCTTTGTTACCTGCGACATGTATAAGTCTCCTTCGTCGGAAATGGTGAACCTTAAAAAATATTAAAATCGATTTATTATTGAATGTAAGTACCTATACTAAAGTAAAACAGTAAAAATAATAATAATAAGTAAAATAGTATAAATGCGAAATTTTGGATGGATGGAAGTATGTATGTATGGATGGATGGATGTTTGTTACTCAATCACGCCAGAACGGCTGAACGAATCTGGATGAAATTTCGCCCAGAGATAGATTATAGTCTGGAATAAATGCATAGTGTACCTGTACAATATTAAGTACTAGCTGATGCCTGCAACTTCATCCACGTGGGCTAAGGTTTTCGGGTTCCCGCGGGAACTCTTTAATTTCCGGGAGAAAAAGTAGCCTCTATGTGTTATTCCAGACTATAATCTAGATCTCTGTGCAAAACATTCAGAATCCAGATCCTTTTCCACCCATCCATCTAAACTTTCGTATTTATAATATTAGTATAGATACAAAAATGTGTTTGTCGGTACGGCTACACTATAAGGGTCCATTTGTTAAACCGATTGTCATGAAATTTGGTACACAGATAGGTTGTATTCCGGTGTAGGACATAGCAAACATGCATTCCCAAATTGCTCTTGTCGGGGATCGAACCCGGGACCTTCCAATTAAAAGAGTTCTTCCTTCCTTCCAATTCAAGAGTTTAAGTCGTAAGAGTTAGGTACGAGTAGTTTAATAATAAAGATTCGCATGCTTACCTTTGTCCAGCAACTGGCTCCTTTGCCTTGTCACTTTCGACCATCCATACTATTTCAGGTTTCGGGTAAGCATTGGGAATCTTGCATTCCAATTTATATGTTATACCCTCAATTGGCTTATGTTTTTGTTGCTCTACAACCGGTGTGTCCATGAAGCAGCGTCTAACGTGTACCGGTCTCGAGGTAGCGACCCCTAGAGGCGATTCTGCGAGACATTGGTAAATACCCTCTTCACTAATGGACGGGTTTTTGAAAATCAGGGTACCCTCGTTACCCCGTTGGGACACTTTAGTGATAGGCGTGAAGACTTTGCCGTCTTTCAGCCATTCATATCTGTAACAAGTAATAAAATTAAAAGTTTTAAAATACCCAAAACGACTGTTGCACTCCTTTGTCAAAAAAACACGATTGCACCGCAGCGTGTACCTTAAAAATATCTAAGAACCTTCTCACAAGCTATATATCTAATGCAAAATACCGCATCTAAATCTGCCTGGTGCCTATACAGGGTTTTAAGAAACAATGTAACATATTAAAAAATAAAAATCACGATTGCAGTGCAGTTTGGTGGTCTATGGCCGTAAAACATATCTAAGAACCTTCTCAGAAGCTATAATATCATCTAATGCAAAAAACCGCACTATAATCGGTCCGATAGTTTTCGAGGAAATGCACAAACAAACAAACGCATGTAACCTCTTAACTGTAATATAACCGTGAATGTTTGTCATTCTCCTAATATGTTAAACCGATATTGATTGAATTGCGGGCTAAATATAGTAAATCCATAATACAATGCTTACTTGATACCATCCTCTTTGCCCTCAGTCGCACACTCAAGCAACAGTTCTTTGTGGTCTCTGAACACCACTTCAGCGGGGAGTTGCTTCAACACTGGCAACTTTTCCACAGGATGCGATGCGCCTGAAAAAAAAATTTTCGTTCAAAAATGATAGGAAAGATAAGAAGTTTTTTTAAAACAGGTTTTATAAACATCAAAAAGTTTTTATATAGAGGTCCTTACCTTAGCATTAAATATACCTACAATATTTTATAGAAATATATATTATTAATAAAGAATTACAAGTACCTATAGTATAGAATTATAGATTGTAGATCAGCTTGGACCATCATCCTAAAAAGACTGCTAGACCTTAAAATTAAATAATAAAATACAGAAAATCATATTTATGATTTTCTGTATTTTAAATCATAAATCATAAATAAAATCATAAATAGTCCTTAATAACTAGTACCCTATACTATTTAGTATAGGGTACTAGTTATTAAGGACTATTTATGATTTTTTTAATGACAAAGTTGCATGGAAGTAACCGGCTTCGCATTACCTATGCACAATAATTTGTATCTTGTAACGCAACGTAGGTATATTATTGTTTACTCGTTGTAACATTTTGAAAAGAGCAACTACCTACTGAGTTTCTTACCCGTTCTTCTCAGTAGAAGAATTTTCCGAACCAGTGGTAGAGTCTTGTCGTATTACAAGTGACACAAGTTGTCCTACGTGAAATATGTAAATCATTTATCATATTATGAAACATTAAGTACCTACCTACTATAGTTCCACCAACATAATATCTAGCCCAGTCGCCAAAATTGGAGCAAATTTTTATGCCTGTTATGGTTTTTGTTTTTATTTTAATTTTAATATTTACTCAACGACCTCAATTTACATAGACGGGCCCTGTCAAACAGAGAATGTGGACCTATTTTACTAACGCCATCTAGTCTGAAAAGCGGGACAGCGCTATGGCGGAGACAAGGACACGGCTATACAGGTTAGGAGTGTGCTATAAAGGTTGGAAGCCAAATTTTCTTCTATGAAAGGGCCCATCTAGTACCTACATACATATAGGTATATATATCGATGTATTTACTAGCGACGCGCGACGCTGTCACCGGGTCAGATTTACACACACACACACACAAAATATTATGGTCTAAAAAAACTTACATAGTAAAGCGCATACAGCGAAGACCACACAACTTGCAATAATTGGAGACATTTTTATCCTGAAAAAAAATATATATTAGTATTTGATGTCTTTTTATTAACAAACCAGAATTCTGCATAGGTACCTAATTAAAATCGAAGTCAAAAATCAACCACCCTCAACCATCAATTTGATATTAATTTATTTAAAAAAAAAAACAGAAGCAAATTTAAACACCCTTGGAGCTTATTTGATCCGAATAACCTATTATTATAAAAATATTTTTCTAACCAACAACGCAATGCTTACAAAACACATTTTAAAAAAATCATTTTTTTAATAGGTAATAAAAACGCACCCACTCTCGTCGCTAATGTGGCGGGAATTGTGTCCTCTGCACCTGACGGCCATCTTTTATAGGGTCTGAGCTTTATGTGGTAGGTACGAGTCATCGTGTGAACATTAATGTGCGAGTAGGTAGGTACTGTTCCTGTAGCTGTAGGTAAATACATGATGCATCTACAATACATTATCTACTAATAAAGATTACGTAGAGTTTGTCTGAAATATGCCCCTCTAGTACTTAAGAACTCAATTCAATTCAATTCAAATCGTTTATTTTCCATCATTTTGTTACACTATCCAGGATGATCTTGAACAATTACAAATATAATGTGCTTAGTTTAAATTTGCGGCAAGTTGCAAGATCAAGAACTGGCTATCCTAGCTAGATTTTTTAAATCTGTATTAAGGATAACCAGCCCTCTCCCTCGGTTTACCAAAAGTTGTGTGCTTGGCACATAAGAATACAATTTACAATTTGCAAAGAGTGTTTCTAACATTAAAATAAACATTATTAGGCTTGGAAATAAAAATAAAAATGTGTGTGAAACTGAAAGAACTGGTTTATTAAAATTTTGTATATTGTTTATTTTTGAGCTATATTCAATCGCCGTTAATAAAAAACCGGATATGGCCCGCAACATTCATTCGAGAATATCGAATCGGGATTCCGAAAGCAGCAAAATAAAAAAATATATTTTAATCTGTCTATCACACACGCACAGTAGTTTTCCGTTCGAATTTATTTCCGTTCCGGAATTCCGAACGGGAGCCTGTGCGTGAATTCCGAACGGAAAAAATGGTTAGGGTATCTCGCCCAACGGCGACGGATTTCTTCTTCATATCTAGAGCAACAATGCAATCGCCATGAGAAAATCGTCCTCCAAATTCGCTGACAGAACATCTGAACTCAGAGTATATAGCGTCTCCCAACATCTGAGCCTTGTTATTCCGAACCGAAATAAACGTATGATGAATGTTCGGAATCCCGATCCGGGATTTCGAAACAGAATTCCAAATGTATGTGGGGGCCGGCCTTAGTGTGGGCCTGACTCGCGCACCGGCCACCGAGGGAAACGTTCAAACTTCAAACTTGTATACATAAGTACTTAGAGCTAAGTACTGAAAAGCACCCCATTAGATTGCTAGCTCCCCACAGGATAGTACACACTTACACTACTGTATTTAATTTATATACCTACGTATTGTAATTAATAATAATACCAAAGGTCCGGGATCCCATGGTCCCGAGATGGAAGAGACAGACATAATAATAATAATAGTAATTTCAGGCATTATTGTCACCCATTACAAATTAAAATTACAAGTACATAAAAAACAATAATTAAAGTAAGATAAAATGATAATAAATAATGACATAAAATAAATAAAATGACTTACAGGGTAGATTTAATATTTTGTTTTTTTTTTAAAAGACCAACTGCTGAGTTTCTGACCGGCTCTTCTCAGCAGATCTTGCTTTCCGAACCGGTGGTAGTGACAAAACATGACGTAACATAAGAGACACCTGTATGTCCTACATGTTATAAATAAATTGAGCATATTGATAACGAAAATAGTAGTGACTCGTAAAAACTCGAAACACCAAAGTTATATTTTACAAAGTTTCAAAATAAAAAGTTTCCAAAACCTCGAATAAAAAGGTCTAAAATATGTAATCTATATTATTATTTAGGTACAAATCGATTGGATATGGACTTGTAAACTAATATTCTACTACAGCCCATTAATGTCCCACTGGTGGGCATTGGCCGACCGGAAATCGAAGTCAGGACCTCGTGATCCGCAGTCAACGGTAACCGCTAGACTAGACCAATACGGCAGTTACCTATCTCAAGGGGGATCGATCATGTATTGTAAATCGCAGGTACAAAAATATTAAATGCAAGCAAAGACAGAGGTACCTATGAGTACCTACTAAGTTACGGGGTAAAGTACCGCGCCTAGCGCAAATTGAAATTAACAAGTTTTTTTTCGCCGTGCGAAGCCAACAGGAAAACTGTACCCTATATATTTACTTTTATATTATTATTCAAAACACTAGCCGTATTAATTTAAAAAACTATAACCCGACCACGGAAAAAAATCAAAAGGGTCCCGACTTTTTTGGCCTAGCATCCGTCATATATTATATCGATTTTGCTGGACTAAAATGTGGCCTATATGTGGCCTATCGAATCGATTGACACTTAATTTATCAAAATCAGCTCAGTAGGTACCTATACTTAGTTTCCTACTTTATGGTAATCCGCGTGGATTGAGTTTTTTTTGCCTATGTGTTATTCCAGACTATAATGTACCGCTGTGCCAAATTTCATCCAGATCTGTTCATCCGTCCGGGCGTGATTGAGTAACAAACATCCATACATCCATCCATCCAAACTTTCGCATTTATAATATTTTTAGGCTATATTATTTTGTTATAACTATAAAAATGCGTTCAAAAGTGTGTCTGTCTGCTACACTTTCACGGGCGATCTATTGAAATGATTTTGATGATGCTTTGCGCAAAAAATGAGCCAGCCATTCTGTCACCAGTGAGTCAATTAGAGATATATACGGTACTACCACTTTTATAAGTTGCATCGGCAAAATTCGTTTGCGCAGAAAATTGCAACCCAACGACTCAACCGGATGTGAACACTAATGAAATACAGACCTTACTTATTGTTTAACACGCACGAAATTCTTCCCCTGGGTATTATACTAGCTCAGTGGCGTGCACAGGGTTTGAAGCTAGGGTAGGCATTAATTAGACAGAATACCTATTTACTGACTGTCATGATGAAAAATGAGCATTGATGTATTTTCATTTGGGTAAGCAGTGCTTTTGTGCCTCTATGAACTGCACGCCACTGTACTATAATAGTTGATATTATGCCCGTGACTTCGTCCGCGTGGATTGAGGTTTTTTGGTTCCCGCGGTAACTCTTTATTTTTCCTAGATAAAAAATAGCCTATAAGATGTGTCATTCCAGGCTTTAATCTTATGGGCCTTTATTCTTGAGCCTCATTATACAATAATTTTAAACATTCGCATTTAATATTATAATATAGTATCTATTATATACATAGATCTTGTAAAATATAATAACAATTATTTACTTGTCTACCACAAAACCATAGCGTATAAAACGAGGCAGGTTTAAGTATTAACATTAAGACATTAAGTACACCTAGGTATTTGATACCATGTAGTACCTGGGTATCGATTTCAAGGTGAATTCATAATCTATTTAAAACAACTAATCAGGTAAACATGTCACAAGATCACAACAAGGAAAATCACTGTTAAGGCTTTGTCATATCGTAAAATCAGCAAAACGGAGTTTTTGAAAGCAGTATAGGTAGAATTTTTTCAAGCATACATTTAAGTCACCGTTTTTGTATCTATCAAACGGTGATTTATGTATGCTTGAAAAAATTAAGTTTTGCATAGGTATACATACATAAATAGTCTCAAAACATAATGTAAAAAAATCTCTGAATAGAAAAACTCTTTAAAACCTTTTAAAGCAACGGTTATCTAATTTTGCGACTTTTGGAAGCTTTTTATTCCAAAACATTTATTAAATAAACAGTAGGTAAATAAAAGTTACAGCTCTTTGGGTCTTACAAGAGGGAGAACTAGAAGCATCTGAAAAGTGGTCCAAATCTGAAGGTTTTTAAATTGTTAGGCAACGTAAGTACTTATGTATGTATGTAAAGTAACTTTGTAAGTTTAAATCATCATCTTCAGAATTTTTCATTATCATTATTGTTGTACACTTTCCCGCTCCTTTTTAAAGTTCCTTTAAAAACGGGTTGTCCGGAGGAGATCACTTTTAGTGGTAAGACCGCCCTTGCGCACGCGTTGTTTTCTGTGTTTTTTTGTTTAAGTATAAGTTATTTCTATGTTATGTGTGTCAATAAAGAATTTATCTATCTCTCTTTCGCTTGGTTGTTGGATTATGGGTCGGATACAGAGGGCGGTTATCCTTGAGACGGCGCGATATTGTAAGGAGGTTCCTCACTCTGGAGCCCTGACCACCGGCTGGTTGGGTCCTTCCCCTACCTAGCAAGTGGAATCTTCTTCATAATCAATTATTTTAAAGATGTTTTATGTTTTAATTTTTATGTGTTCATGTTACCATTTTTAGGAATAATTTAATGTTAGTGAGCTATACAAATAAATGAGTGAAAAATAAAAAAGTTTAAAAGTCGATCCCGATCTTGAGAAGGACGAACAAAGTATAACAAACAGAATTAGCATTATTATGTGTTTGTATTATTAATGTTATTCTACGATCTACAAGTTTTGGAGTTCCTTACGAATTGCTTGTAAGCTGATTCTATCTATAAATATGGATGGATATATGGATGTTTGTTACTCAATCACGTCACAACGGCTGAACGGATCTGCCGCACAGAGATAGATTATAAGTAGTCTGGAATAACACATAGGCTACCCTTTATCTCGGAAAATTAAAAGTTCCCACGGGACCCAAAAACTTCAATCCACGCGGAGGAAGTCACGGGCACCAGCTAGTATGTATGTATGTATGCATATACTTTATTGTACACCAAGAATATACAAAACGACATGTTACGAACAAGAAAACAACAATAAGTAGGTCCAATAAGGCGGTCTTATCGCTAAGCAGCGATCTCTTCCAGACAACCTTAACGTTAGGGAGAAAATGAAAAAGAAGATAAAGGGAGGTGATGCGCAAAAATAATAAACTTAAATATAGCTAAATATACTAACCAATACTGTGCCAATACCATATATTATACTTCCTTACTAATTACATTTATTACATATTAGTCAGTAGGTGACTCAATAATTTTTATTTCTACCCACTATGTTGAAGTCGGGAAAGCCTGATGCGTCAACTTTGCTTATCCTTGTTATACCCGCCCGACTTCAACATAGTGGGTAGAAATAAAAATTATTTTTTACTTTACAGTGACGTTGGAAGTCGGATTTTTGGAAAAAAAAAAATTTTTTACTTTTTAGCTTTTTAGTGTCAGGGTTGAGGATTTGGAGTCAGAATTTTCTATGGGACCACCTCGAGAGCTTCCTCTAACGACTGAAAAAAACATCAATTCAAATCGGCTTTGAAACCACGGAGATATGCGGTAACATACATTAAAAAAAAAAGAAATACGCCGATACTCCTCCTTTTCTGGACGTTCGCGTTGGTTAAAAGTAATAAATCTTAGATGCTAGGCCACGCTGTCACCGTCAGTTTGTGGGACTATACCGTTCGTCGAAATAATCAGCCCTGGATTCTAGCTTTTGAATATATTCATACATGTATACTGGTCTAGAATAAAAAAGCCGAAATTTTCTCAAAGGTGAAGATGTGAAGTCTGCAAATCCGCAGCCGGCCAAACCTTTCTCATTCTGAGGGGAGACTCAATGAGTTGAAATGATAATGATTGATTATTAATTAATAAGAATACAAGTGGTGTTTTAATTGTATGTGTATTGGATAATACGTCGTTAGTACATATAGTTAACCATTCGTATTATCTATTTGTATTTATTAAAGTACTAGCTGATGCCCGCGACTTCGTCCGCATGGATTGAGGTTTTTTTGGTTCCCGTGGAAAATTTTTAATTTTCCGAGATAAAATGTAGCCTAAGTGCCATTACAGACTATAATCTATCTCTGTGCCAAATTTCATCCAGATACGTTCAGCCGTTCTGACTTCTGACGTGATTGAGTAACTTAACGTGCGGAGGTCCTGGGTTCGATCCCCGGCAGGGTCAATTTGGGAATTTATAATTTCTGAATTTTCCCTGGTCTGGCCTGGCCTGCTTCGGCCGCGGCTAGTTACACCACCCTACCGGCAACCGACGTGCCGCTAAGCGATTTAGCGTTCCGGTACGATGCCGTGTAGAAACCGAAGGGGTATGGGTTGAATAGGTATAACTGCCATGCCCCTAACAGGTTAGCCCGCTACCATCTTAGACTGCATCATCACTTACCATCAGGTGAGATCGTAGTCAAGGGCTAGCTTGTAGTGGATTAAAAATATATATATATATATATATATATATATCCATCCAAACTTTAGCATTTATAATATTAGTAGAATAGAGCTAACAAGCAATTCGCAAGGAACTCCAAAACTTGTAGATCGTAGTCGAATAACATTAATAATACAAACACATTATTTTATCTACTAAATAAAATTATTTTTAGTATTATTATTATTCACAAGTGAGTTATAGTTTTTTATTTTAAATACAATTATTTTGTAGTATTATTTTCTTCACAAGTGTGTTGAAAAACGTCGTATGATACACGTGTGTCTCAATGGCATTGGCGCCTCAGCGGTAATCACCAACAGATTACACACTAGTACATTAAATATTTATTTCATAATAAGAATTTTAAGATACAAAATAAATTAAACCATTTAAAAGATTTGAATTTTGCATTCTACGGAACAGCATCACGTGTCCGGTCGGTCACTGTTGACCGTGTTTCAGCTCAGACTATAGTTAAATGACCCGAGATCTACGATAGAACCTGTTTCGTTGTGATGTTTTATTTAGCCTGTAATCGAACGCTGTACCATGTCGCCAACCGACTCGCCAGTTCAAGGGCGTTCGAGAATCAAATCTTTATATGCCACTAGCTATTACCCGCGGCTTCACTCGCGTGGCTCAAGGGAACAATTACTGAGTTTTATGTGAAAAATTGACAACTTTTTTACTTTAATGAGAACAACTTCCAAGAACTCAGATCTTTATATTTTAGTGCAAAAACCAACCAACAAACCAGCTGGATTTGTTACAAACCAACAAATCCCTCGCTATCACCTCCCTAGCGCAGTGTTGAACGCTGTTGTCTTAACGGAGGTCCCAGGTTCGATCCCCGGCAGGGTCAATTTGGGAATGTATAATTTCTGAATTTTCCCTGGTCTGGCCTGGCTAGTTACCACCCTACCGGCAAAGACGTGCCGCCAAGCGATCTAGCGTTCCGGTACGGTACGATGCCGTGTACAAACTACAAACCAATTAGAGATACCTAGGTTAAATATAACTGCCATGCCTCTAACAAGTTAGCCCGCTAACATCCTAGACTGCATCATCATTTACCATCAGGTGAGATCGCAGTCAAGGGCTAAATTGAAAAATTTTGAAAAAAATAAATGAAAAAAAATATAGCACAAGGCGATGCCCGCGAGGGTTGAGGTTTTTTGGTTCCCGTGGGAACTTTCTCATTTTCCGAGATATAAAGTAGCCTATGTGCTAATCCAGACTATAATCTATCTCTGTGCCAAATGTCATGCAGATCCGTTCAGCCGCTCTGGCGTCATTGAGTAACAAACATCCATCCATCAAAACTTTCGCATTAAAAAATAAATTAGCAGTAATGGGGACTGCCGATAGAAGTGAAAACGATTTTTCTCTTAAATTTTTAATAAAATTATTAAAATATACCTTAACACTAAGGCATTAAACTTTAATTTCGAATGTATTATATTTATAGTTCGCGAGTATGTCGCTATTCGCGAGCATGTGGGTCACGCGAATCTGCATTTTTACCCCCCAAAAAGTGCTCAACGCGGCCAAAGAAGTTTTCACTTCAAAAAAGTGAAATATATTTTCAAGGCCTCTGCCCAGAGGGACTTAACCGCGGTTGCTCACAACAGGAAAGTGGTAGTAGGTAAGTAGTTAGGTACGTAGGTAGAGTATGAATGTGAATAAGTAATTAAATAAATTAAATAAATAAATAATAATTTATTCATCAGAATGTAGGTAATAATTATAAATTATAAAGTTGACATGATTAGGTACAGTTTGAGAGCCTTAATTCTACCAATTAATGGTGTACTTATGAATATTTGGTATAAATCATCAAAATTGTATGTACCTAGGTACAGTTAAAAGAGAAAATTAGTAAATTAAATTCATACAAAATTACAATTAAAACGAAGGAAAATAAAATATTTTATTATAATATGATAATAGTACCTACTTAATTACAATTAGGTACGTATATGTCTAAGGGGATACTCAATTAGGTATTGCACTATAAAATTATTATACCTACATAACATACTTACTAATTTCCATACATAATAAATGCGAAAGTGTGTCTGTCTGTATGTCTGCTACGTTTTCACGGCCCATCGGTTCAACTGATATTGATGAAATTTGGTATAGGGTTATTTTGAAACCCGGGCAAGCACATAGGCTAGACAAAGAGTTCCCGCGGGAATCAAGTCTTAATCGACGCAGACGAAGTCGCGGGCATTATTTAGTAAATAAATCATCATCGTCATTAAAATAAATCATTTATAAATACCGATATGTCACCGTAAGATTGTAATCTATCTAGCGAGATTGTGAACTGTCTAAAGATTACACATTTTTTTTGGTATATTGTAATAAGTATAATCTGTTATGTATATTAACCCGATAGAACCTAAGTTTTAAGAACGAACTGCCTGATTGTTTATGTCGAACCCTACAAGAAAGAGACAAGAAAATGTAAACACAATGAATATTTCAAAAATTGACACTCAGAACATTGAACTGTTCACAATCTGTCGACAGTTTACAATCTATCGATATAAAAAGCGTTAGATTGCAATCTGACTGTTTTCATAATCTTACGGTGACATATACAACAGTATAGTCATATAAACTATCCATCGCCAAAGATGTATGGAGCACTATCAAGAAAGCTAGTGTTGCAGCTCTGTGACTATTTTGAAAAGGTAAGTCGTACTTGTAATTACTAGATGAGTATACGAGTTACGAAATATCGGATAAAAGGGCACGTCGCTTCACTATTGTAAAAAAAACCGGCCAAGTGCGAGTCGGACTCGCGCGTGGCCGCGAAATCCCTAACATTAGTAAGTTTAAAATTATTAAAAATAAGTATGTTTACTAAATGATGCAACTAAAAATGTATGTTTTTCGCAATTTTTCCTTTATCTGTGCTATAAGACGTTGCTTCGTACCAAATTTCGAGATTCTGAGTTGCTAATAAATATTTTGAAAGCGTAGAAAATTTAATTTCTATGCTACAATGCAATGGAGAAGCTGACCATTTTTTTTAATTTATTATAAAAATTAAGACAAAATAAAACAGAAATATGAAAGAATCATTAAAATAACTCAACAAATGAAAAAGTTATGGAACTGTAAAGTTGCGCTTGCAAGTGGGGTGGTGTGACGTCACACCACCCCACTTGCTTTATAATCAACCGACTTTATAAAGCCGAATAAAAGAAATAAATCAACTTAACGTGACTTAATTGAATTAAAAGCACTTAATTTGTGTGTGAAGATAATTTTGAAGTATTAAATCTCGGCTAGGTTTAAAACTCATTCATAAAATTTCTCACTCGAGTAAGATACAGCAATCGGTGTACATTAACAATTAAACTTTTAAATCGTCATTTCTCAGTTATTGATGGATTTAAAAAAAAACACAGATTTATTAGTTTTAATCTATATTTTACTTCTGTTGTGTTCGCAACATCATGAAACTTCTCCATTGTTTGATTATGCCAAATTTAGTTTAGGTACTTACCTATTTTATTTTACGCTGAAAAATAGAGAAATTTATGTAAACTACTATCACAACTCGTGTGCTACTACGACTGCCTCGTTGGTCTAGTGGTTGGCATGTTCGACTGCGGCTGACGAGATCCCGGGTTCGAGTCCCGGGTCGGTCCATAATTGAGTATTGGGTTTTTCTGACTAGAAATTCTCAGTAGATACTAGCCCGGAGTTAGGAAGTTGGCGGTGTTTAACTCCCGCGCCTCGGAGAGCCGTCAAGCCGTCGGTCCCGGTTATTATCACTAACATGATAATAGTCGTTAAAGCCCGCTAACCCGCATTGGAGCAGCGTGGTGGGTCTAAGCTCTAATTCCCTCACTCCTATGAGAGTGGAGGCCTGTGCCCAGCAGTGGACGTAAACATCCACCACCACTACCACTACAGCCCATTAACATTTCCCTTGTGGAAATAATTTGAGTAGTTTACTATTTCCACAAGGAAAATGCTCATAAAATATTGACGCGCTGAATTTGTAATGGTCATTAAATATATGCAATTCGTTTGTTATCATTGTTTACGGTTCTCATAGATATGCACTAGATATGTATGGAGCTGTACTATGCAGGTTATCGCTTATCATGTCGTGTACAGTCGCGCACGGAAGTATGATTGAACAAATGAAATATACTTACACGCATATTAACACGCATTGAAAGTGCGAGTTTCAATGCTTGTTGAGCCACCCGAAACTAGTCAATTACGGAAGAAAATCGTCGTGGACGATTTATGCCCGCTGAATGACGTGCAGCCCTCCTTTCCCAGCCACAACCGTGAGAGCGGCTAAATCGAAACTGGGCACAGATTTACCGACTTTGCGGCGCGCAAAGATGTCGTAATTTTTGCCAAAAATAAAAAGTAACTTAACGAAATTGTAGGCCTGAATACGCTCTACAAGTTTGATAATAGACATTTTATCGATATCAATTTAAGTTAATTAAAATTTAAGTTACAAATATACATATGTGTATTCCTAACTAACATGTGTATTGTTAACTTCCTGCGTGCTATATTTATTCTGTGCTAATACCACAGCGAATAGGTAGGTACGTTAGTACTGAGAATTTCTCACCGAAAAAATCCAATACTTTTTATGGCCCGACCCGGGACTCGAACTCGGAACCTTGTCGGCCGCAGTGGAACATGCTAACTGACTAGACCAACCAGGCAGTTCGTATAACGTGTATTGTACGCGTCTGTATTTACATGCGGTACTTTACACTATCGGAAAATGCATACAATATTGATATAGGAACGCCGCACGGGTTTCCTAAAATAAAAAAAATATAAAATACAATTTATTTTTTATAAATAATTGATATTAATCCTTAATATATTTTATACATAAGCATTTATTCTATACATAAGCCTTTATTTCTAATTACTTAATACAAATTACAGTCTTTTTAGAAAAATTATTTTTAAAAAGTTTAATAGTAAAAATAAAGAATCAAAATGACAATTTTATTAATTAATAATTCTAAATCCTTTTATTTGTATCATGCCGTAAATATTGTATGTCAAAATGATACAAGTATTGTTTGTTTAATGTTTGTTTCGTTAATGGAATGCACATTTTTGGGCATAGGGCCTCCTCCATCCTTTCCATGCATATCTATCCTTCGCCAGCCTGGTCCTGGTATTTCCCGCTGCCTCAGTGATATCGTCACGCCAGCGACGCCGTGTCCTGTGGGTACCAATGAAAAAAAAATTGAAAATTTCGTATAAATTTAACAAATAGTCAAATCAGCAACTTTTTTCATACGTCTTGAAACGCGTCTTAAGTATGGGATTTATATGAAATTCTGAAATGTGGCTTCATTAAAGTTCGACGCACTTTTTAACTTTAATCGATTGTTTAAAATGGTTATTCAACATAACTCTTAGTGTTATGTTTAAATGTTTTATGTATTTACGACTTTTGGAAGATGCTCTATTTAATAATCACTAAAAAATAATTTATTTGAATAGTTGTCAAATACCCAATTCAAATGCGTACAGAACACACAAAAAGGCAGGGTTCTGTACTTCATGACATTTGCCAATAACTTTGAAGGTCATTATTTCATAATTAGGTATTTGTCTGTCTTAGAAAGCTATTTCTAGCAGCCGTTCTGGCGTGATTCATCCATCCAAACTTTCACATTTATAATATTAGTACCATAACATAAAAAGTAATATTATTTTGTTGTGTATGTAAGTACTTATAAAACCAACTGTACCACCACTACAGCCTAATAACGTCCCACTGCTGGGCACAGGCCTCCACTCTCATATGAGAGAGGGAATTAGAGCTTAGACCCACCACGCTGCTACAATGCGGGTTGGCGCTGTACAAATCTTATAATTAATATAGTTGATATCAAAAATATCTAAGACAGATATTAAGTATACAAGCTACGGAATGCTAAAAACATCGATATGTATGTAGGTAATAGATGGGCCCTTTCATAGAAAAAAGTCGGGCGTCCGACTTGTGGTGCATGTCCCTCACCTGTATAACCCTGTCTTTGTCCGCGCCATAGCGCTGTCCCGCTTTTCAGACGAGATGGCGTTAGTAAAATAAGTTCACATTCTTTGTTTGACCGGGCCCGTCTTTGTAAATTGAGGTCGTTGGTACAAACAGACTATATAATAATAATTTTATATGATGCACATTTTCATCGTAAAGTTATACACATATTACTAGTTACGACCTTTTCCTATTAACACACAATGTTATACACTGTGTAACAAAAACCCTGTGGTCTCTTTGAGCTGCGTTATCAGTATCGATATTCAAACATAAAAAATCAACTTATTTGGTAAAACTCTTAAATTAAAATATTAAAATTAAATATTAAATCAATATTGTCTGTAAAATGAAAACGATTGCTCACCCCTGCCACCGCCCCTGCACTTCTACATAGTACAATGTATAAGTGCTGCCCTAAAGAACACAAGAACATAGAGTCTTTAAATTGATTAAAGAAAGACTAAGATACGTCGCTGGACTACTTCTTAGTATTTAAGATAATTTATAAAAATTACTCATTAGTCTAATTTTAAGGCTAGGCTTTTGCAAAATAAATGATTTATGATTATGATTAGAATGTAATATTAGTCAGTATAGGTTGTATAAACTATTGTTACAAACAGTCAAAAATGAAAGACGTTAATTTATAAACAGAATCAACTGCAACTTTTATTTCACTCTCCACAATAATTTACAACAAATTACCAATCATTTCTGCTTGCTGCTTCGCAGTTAGCCAAGTTACTCGTCTCTCCTGCTTACTGCTTAGTAGTTCGTGTCAGACCCAAAAACAAGGAAGCAACCCGGAGCGCGGGTCATAGACCCATTAGATGTATGGCCATTACCATAGAGTAATGTTACTATATAAAGGAACAAAGACACTTTCTACCAGCCACCTCTCCTCTCCTCTCCCCACCTTTAATACTCACTGCTACCCCTCTCTCACGCTCCCCGCTCCTCGCTCGTTACAGTATAGTATACTCATATTAATGGAAAAAAAAAGAGAAACAAATTTATTTTAACTGATATTCTTACACAAAAGATTTTAGGAGGTGAGGTGTGGGGTGCCGCCCGCGCGTCTCGCGGTACATTTCTCGTAGAGACTAGCGGGGAAGCGGGCAGCGCGGTATATTCTGAAACCGCTTGGCAACGTTCAAATTCTGGGATTAATTTGAATTAAATAGATATAGGACTTCAGTTTGAAATAAATTTTAGCAGGTTCTCATTAATACTTCAAGAGCAATTTATCCATATAAAAATGATGAGCAAAGTCGAAAATTTTATTAATAAAAAATTAGTTTTAAACTTTTAATTTAGCCTGTTTCAAGATTTTTTTTGATCGAGTAAAGTACATCCTATCGTGTAACAAATTAGCACATTCTTTAGACAATATCTTTAAGTGTATCGGATATTTTTTGTAAGACCGTTATTTAATAGTAAATACCGAAAAAATTTGATCTAGCAAACCAGTTTTCCGCTGAGCTGAGGTGACTCGCCTTAAGAACTCCAATTCTATCTTGGAGATTTACAACGAATCGACTGATGTTATTATTCAATCTGTACTGTATTTCGGTGTAGGAAAAACGTCATTATATTGTATTTAAATTCTTACTTCTACTATTCGCCTAACAGATGTAGCTGAGTGGCAAACAAAATGAGCAAGACAGCTTGCAGTAACGCCGGATAATCCCTTTAATCCCAGAGTTAGCTGCTAATCTGAGTTTAAACTGCGTCGCCAAGAGTTAGACACAAACCCTGAGTTAAATATTCACAATTTAAACTCTCCGTCACTCTCTGAGCACAGACATTGGACAGGTTCCTAGATTGTTGCCAGGAATGAAAAGAATTGTTCAGTTTCAAGACGTTTTTGCCAAGCTGTATTTTAAAACTACGCATGGGCAGAACTTACTGCGCCGAAATTATACGAGAAATGTCGCAGAGTTCATCAAATTCATCTCCAAGCATTGTTTGCATCATAGAGTGTACCGGGGGATAAAGAATAAAAATGGTGAGATATAATAAGACAGTAATAAAAGCCCACGGTAAGATATAGTAGTTTATACACCAAGGGGATAAAGCACTGTTTTATGTCACGGGCGCTACATTGAATCCTGAACGCAACGAAGGACTCCAAATTTAACTCCCGAGCGCAGCGAGGGTGTTATAACTTAATTCCTGGAGGGTCCGCGATCACTGACACCGAACCCCTGGCAACAGGCTCGTACGGTCGAAGCGGAGGCGAGTGGCCACCCCAAAAAGGCGGCTGCCCGCCCGCGGAGACTGTCGCCTCAAGTCAGAGGGAAGGAGGAGTGAGCGCGGACCTACCGGGTGCTGGTCGTGGCCTGACCACTGTCACCCACAAAACTGCGGGTCGGAGCGGAGGTCGGTCAAGGCCGGCATCCGGAGGGTCCGTGGTCACTGATACCGTACCTCTGGCAACAGGCTTGCACGGTCGAAGCGGATGCGGACAGCCGCCCCAAAAGGGTCGCTGCCCGCCCGCGGAGACTGTCGTCTCAAGCCAGGGGGAAGGGGAAGTGAGCGCGGACCATCCGGGTGCGGGTCGTGGCCTGACCACTGTCACCCAAAACAACAACAACAGAACCAATAGTGCAGACTTCCCGACCCAACCCAGGCCAACCCCTGCCGCCCGCCGGTCAAATACGTACTGGCGAGAGCGGAGCGGGGGTGAGGCTGGGGGAGAGCCGGAGGGTCCCGCCCCGTCGACGAGCCAGTCAGGCGTCAAGCGTGACAGGCTCGACGACACGATCTCTCCTCGGAGGGAACGTAAAAGGCCGAGGACCGAACACACCGGCTCATACGCCCGCGCAACACAGCCACACCTCAGTGTGGCAGTAACGCTTACACCACGCGCAGACATGACCCAACAAGAAGCAACCAACACCCAAGGTCAAATTCAAAATGAGATCTTTGCTGCTTGCTTCAAACCATCGGCACCAGGCACTTTACCTTACGCACCCGCGTTCGAGGGCAAAGCCTTCTTGAGCGAGGGTGTGCTGAAGTTATGGTGCTATGACGACAAAGCCCTCTCATGGCTACAAGAGGTCGTTCCACGACTGAAGTCACCACGGGAGGGGACAGGGCTCACGCTGATCAAACAGTCGGAGATCCCCGTACGGACCAGGTGCGCACTGTTCGTACCAGAATACGCGGAGGCGGTTGGGCACCTACATAGGATCCTGGCCAGCCAAAATCCCTGGTACCAAATTTCAACGTGGGCCCTGTATAACTACATCAAAGTCGACAACAACACTCCTGGTGTGCTCCTAGTTTTAGGAGTGCCCAAAGAGCAGATCGCACACATCCTGGCGAGGGGAAGGCAAGTAGCCTACTCCACAGGGTCTATATACATCCGCTTCTTCACTAGTGAAGGAGTGAGTGATATACCACCCGTGGGGTTCTCTGAGCCAGGAAAGAACACAAATAAAACAACCCCGAACACAAACGCACAGACAGACGAACCGCCTGCAGACTCCCAGGAACCATCTGTCAGCACCGTGCTTGATAACATCAACGCGGTGTTGACAGAGTCACCGCCGACTCCCAAACCAGACAGAACAGAGTGGCAGGAGGAAGCGGGGACGGACACGACAGACATGACGGACACAGCAACCCAATCCCTTCATGAGCTGCTGAAAACATGGGCCCCTATGGCCGAGAACGAAGAACGGTCCCCGGACCTGTAAACGTTACCCCCCTTTTCCCTTTTACCTAACATTCACGCACTTCAAAATAGTGCAGACCAACCTCCAGCATAAATACCTTGCGACGGCCACCCTACGAAAACAGCTGGAGGTTGCGGCCGAGACCATAGCCCTAATCCAGGAGCCGTGGGTTCGGGCAAATCGTGTTTGCGGCCTCGGCAATTGCGACGGTAAGGTCTTGTACCATAGCTCGCAAGAGCCTCCACGAACATGTATATACGTACCACGCTGCATCACTGCGACACCACTAACACATTACTGTTACAGAGATCTAACAGCAATAAAAATACATAACGAAATGAAAAAGAACAGCGGGTGGACGCCCAGACCACTAGTCTTGGCATCACTGTATCTACCAATTGAGGGCCAGATCCCCACGAAGGAAGTCATGGAACTCATCAACCACTGTGAAGAACAAGAGATAGACCTGATCATCTCCGCTGACACCAACGCGCACCACACACTGTGGGGCAGCGTTAAAAATAATGCAAGAGGTGAGTCGTTAGCTTCTTTTCTACTAACAACTAACCTTAGCATTATAAACAAAGGTACAGAACCAACTTTTGTGTCCAGTAGATATCAAACAATAATCGACATTACACTAGCGTCGCAAAACATAATAGATCAAGTCAAAAACTGGCATGTGAGCAAGGAACCATCGTTGTCAGACCACTGCAGGATATGTTTTGAACTTGATCTAACCAAAACACCAGAAGTACCTCGAAGAAATCCGAGGAGAACAAATAAAAAACACTACAAAACACTTATAACAAGACACATAGGACAGAGGGACACACCCAAGATCCAGGATGTGTCACAGATAGAAAACCATGTAAATGACCTAACGAGAAAAATAAGAGCATGCTACGAGGCAGCATGCCCTCTAAAGACACGAAAGACAAAACAAGAACCAAAACACAGTTGGTGGGGCCCGGACCTTGAAAAGAAAAGACAAAGGCTAAGGCACCTATTCAACAGAGCAAAAAACACCAGACAGGACTTGGACTGGGACAACTTCCAAAAAGCACAATCACAATACAAGAAACTTGTACGCAGCAAAGACAACAAATCATGGCAGGGTTTCTGCACTAACATAGAATCATACGACACGGCGACTAGAATTAGGAAAATTCTAGCCAACGAAAACAATCGCACACTAGGCACTTTGAAGAAAGCTGATGGTAGCTATACCAAAGACGACAAAGATGTCAGTGAAACTCTCATACAAACACATTTCCCAGGCAGCAGAATAGTAAACAGCCCAGACTGGACGGATGATCCACAGGATACATCCTCAGAAGCAGACTGGGAAATAGCTAACAGAATAGTCACGCATGAGAAGGTACGGTGGGCCATAGACTCGTTCCACCCCTTCAAATCAGCAGGAACAGATCAAATCTTCCCTGCCCTCCTGCAATGGGGGGCTACGGCGATAACACCGTGGCTAGTGCAGATTTTTCAAGCATGTATAGCCTTTAAATACATACCAATCTCGTGGAGAGAAGTGAAAGTGGTATTCCTGCCTAAACCAGGCAAGAACGACTATACCGAACCGAAGGCTTTCAGACCTATCAGCCTAACATCGTTCCTGCTGAAAACGCTGGAAAGACTCGGAGACCGCTTCCTGAGAGACGGAGCCCTAAGGACCATACCAATACACCGAAACCAACATGCATACAGCACCGGCAAATCAACAGAGACGGCTCTCCACAACGTGGTAACGAAGATAGAGCACGATCTAGACAACAAACTATCAACACTAGGAGCCTTCATAGACATTGAAGGAGCCTTCGACAAAACCACCTTTAAAAGCATTGATAATGCTTTACAACGTTACGAGGTACCTAAAACTCTAAGGCAATGGATAGGAGCCCTACTTGAAAAGAGGGTCATCCAAGTTGACATAAACGGTATAACAAAGGGCATAGTAGCCAAAGGGTGCCCACAAGGAGGAGTGCTATCTCCAATCCTATGGAACCTGGTCGTTGACAACCTGATAACAAAAATGAACAATAACGGATTTTACACCATAGGATACGCAGATGACATAACGATCCTGATAGGTGGCAAACACGAAAACACACTTTGTGCGATAATGCAAGATGCACTGAGACTCATAGAGAAATGGTGTAAAGACAATGAACTAACAGTGAACCCAAAAAAGACTGAACTAGTACTGTTCACAAACAAAAGGAAGCCAGATGTACCAAGAATGCCAACACTCTTTGGTACAAATCTAACACTATCAACAGAAGTTAAATATCTGGGGGTAACTCTAGATAGTAAGCTTAACTGGAAGAAACATATAGACACGAAAATACAAAAAACAACAATAATCCTAAATCAATGCAAACGCATGATCGGGAAAACCTGGGGTCTAAAACCAAAGATAATGCTATGGCTGTATCTGACAGTGGTAAGAAGCTCATTAACATACGCGTCACTAGTATGGTGGCCCAGAACGCTTCAGACGACAACTCAACAGGAATTACAAAAATTCCAAAGACAAGCATGCCTAGCGATCACTAGCTGCATGAGTACCACCCCAACGGAAGCTTTAGAGGTAATACTGGGAATCCCTCCCCTACATCTTCACATAAAAGAAGAAGCTACCCTCGCAGCGCTAAGGATTAAGACTTATGGGCTGTGGAGAGATATAAACACAACACACACCCGGATACTATCAGGTGAGAACATGAAATGTCCAATGTTAGGATGGATCTGTGACAAAACACAAAAGGAACACATAATCAAGAAAGATTATGAGATCGACATCTCAGAAACCGGAACACACAGAACTAATACAAACAAGATAGACGTTTACACAGACGGGTCAAAAACCAGCCAAGGAACCGGTGCAGGAGTGCACTGTCCCGAGCTAAACATACATATCGCTCGCGCGCTCGGTAAGAATAACTCAGTTTTTCAAGCGGAGTGCGTCGGCATTACTGCGGCGGCCATGGCTATGGTCGACAGACAGGTAACAAACTTTCATATTAACATTCACAGTGACAGTCAGGCAATCCTACGAGCATTAGCTAAAAGCACGACGTCATCCAAGCTCGTATTGGATTGCCACAACGCACTACAAACACTAACAAAATCAAACATGGTATCACTCGGCTGGGTCAAAGGCCACAGCGGCAACATAGGTAACGACGCAGCCGACGAACTAGCCCGACGAGCCTCAAACCTGAAGGTAATGGGACCAGAACCGATCGTTCCAATACCATTCAGTGAGTACAAAACCTGGTTAAAACAACAAACAGTAGGTACACACGCCGAAATATGGGCAAACACCACCAATTGTAGACAAACAAAAGAGGCTATACCCAGCCCAAACCAACGCCTAACTAAGAAACTACTGAATCTAAACAGAGCTAAACTCAGGACGGCTGTAGGCATGATAACAGGACACTGTCCACTTAACAAACACTTCTATGTTCTAGGCATAACCGACAGCC
The DNA here is from genome assembly GCA_923060345.2 of Erebia aethiops. NCBI lineage: Eukaryota > Metazoa > Arthropoda > Insecta > Lepidoptera > Nymphalidae > Erebia > Erebia aethiops. Next base: position 7,784,634 of record OV281084.1, on the reverse strand, counting down.
CTCTGTGCAGAGCCTGCATGGAGAGCGAGGAGACACCGAGACACGTACTACTTGAGTGTAGTGCTGTATCCACTCAACGAGAAACCTACATTGGCTCCCCAGCAACACTTCCGGAAGTCCTCGCCGACCTGGGCGGCCTGCTTGGATTCTGGAGTGAGCTCGGCTGGCTGGAATGATCCGGCGGGGAGCCGCACCAGAGGTCTCACGCACAACGGGCAACCTTTGCTTAAGTGCGGAAAAGCCCAGGGAAAGAAGAAGAAGAAGAAGAACTTAATTCCCGACCAAAGGGAGGGAATTAAGATTGAGTCCTGTGTGCAGTGAGGGATTCAAGCGCCCAAGAAAAAAACTGCTTTATCCCGGTGGTGTATACTCTACTTTATACTTCTACCATAACAGTAAAACAAACTGTAACGGTTAGATATTTATTGCAAATTATAATAAGTAGGATACATAGGTCTAGTAAATAATAAAAAGAAAAGACAAATTAAAAGTGAATGTTCACGTTCGATAGAGTCACATTTGTCCATTTGTCATTTTGCTTTTCATGCTGCCAGTGTTTATGCAGGTACACATACTCCTTGGTTTAAAAACTTTTATGTCAAATGGTACGATCGTTTGGTCGACCAGTCTGGAGCCTAGACTCTGTTGTGCATATTTACAGTATGGGGTTGGTCAACTAGTTGGGCGATCGATCGACTAGATTACGGCCCTAGGGCATGAAGACTGACTTTAGACCCGCAAAAGTATGATTAAAACAGTAGTAAAGGTATGGTAGAAGTATAAAAATATATATATATTTACGGACCAAAGTTGACGGTACAGGAACATCTTATTGACAATTTGCATGAACTTAAATACTTATATTTTCAAGTATCAAACGCGTTTGGTCTTGGCGCGTCTTTTACAGAGCTTTTCTCTCGCAAGCGTATTAGCGACAATTTAACCCAAAAGTAAGAGCTTTAAAATACTAGAGGAAATTAAAAAAAAACTATAATTCATAAAGCCCTTTGTTTGTGCCACTGTTCACTGTAGGTACATTTGTACTTGCATAACTAACAAGCAAAAGACTTTTCGCCAGTGTGAGTCCCCATGTGCTTCACTAAATAACTTTTTGCTGAACATTTGTACTTGCATAACTTGCAAGCAAAGGGCTTTTCGCCAGTGTGAGTCCTCATGTGACTCACTAAACTACTGTTTTGTGTACATTTGTACTCACATAACTTACATGCGAAGGCCTTTTCGCCAGTGTGAGTCCTCATGTGCTTCACTAAATAACTGTTTTGTGTACATTTGTACTCACATAACTTACATGCGAAGGGCTTTTCGCCAGTGTGAGTCCTCATGTGACTCACTAAACTACTGTTTTGTGTACATTTGTACTTGCATAACTTGCAAACAAAGGGCTTTTCGCCAGTGTGAGTCCTCATGTGCTTCACTAAATTACTGTTTACTGTACATTTGTACTTGCATAACTTGCAAACAAAGGGCTTTTCGCCAGTGTGAGTCCTCATGTGCTTCACTAAATTACTGTTTACTGTACATTTGTACTTGCATAACTTGCAAGCAAAGGGCTTTTCGCCAGTGTGAGTCCTCATGTGCTTCACTAAATTACTGTTTACTGTACATTTGTACTTGCATAACTTGCAAGCAAAGGGCTTCTCGCCAGTATGAGTCCTCATGTGCTTCACTAAATGACTTTTTGCTGTACATTTGTACTCACATAACTTACATGCGAAGGGCTTTTCGCCAGCGTGAGTCCTCATGTGACTCACTAAATTACTTTTTAATTTACATTTGTACTTGCATAACTCACAGGCAAAAGTGTGCATTGTCTTGGGGCTCGATAATGTATCTTTTTGATTCAATTTGCACTCTCTTATCTTGCATGATAAAGATTTTGCGAAAGCGTGCGCACGTATGTGTGAAATTAAGGAAGATTTTCGTTGAAACATCTTTTGGCAAACGTCACAGATATACTGTATCCGGTCAGTATAGTTTCCCAACTGTGTAACAAATATACCCGGGGAATGTCTACTTTGGTCGTTTTTGAAACGATCATTCCGTCTCGTTGTTCGATAATCGATACTATCACTCATTGTTGCCAACGATTCTTTTGGTATTAGTGCAGTGTCCTGGGATTTCCTTGGATGTTCGAGAACGTTTGCATTATTTTCGAAAGACAATATATCCCAATCATCGCTTGAATCGGTCGGATGTTCTTCGTTTCCGGGATTGGTCGCAAGTACCACAGGAGCGACTGAAACAAAAGAACACGCCATATTATTATCACTATCACTACTTATAGACAGATACAAACAAACAAACAAACAAACACCTCCAACGCCAAACACATATAATATGTATATGCAATGTGCAATTTAAATTTTCTAAATTTTTCGTTTTGATAACTACCTAGCCCTAACCAACGCCTAAGAAACTGCTGCAACTAAACTGAGCTAAACTCAGGACGGCTGTAGGCATGATAACAGGACACTGACCACTTAACAAACACCTATATGTTCTGGGCATAACCGACAGCCCTCTGCGCAGAGCTTGCATGGAGAGCGAGGAGACGCCAAGACACGTACTACTCGAGTGCAGTGCTGTATCCACTCAGCGAGAAGCCTACATTGGCTCCCCAGCAACACTCCCGGGAGGCCTCACCGACCTCGGCGGCCTGCTTGGATTCTGCAGTGAGCTCGGATGGCTGGAGTGATCCGGCGGAAAAAAAAAAAAAGTACCGGGGTTCCGGTATTGGCTAATCCCGGACTTTTTTCGTCAGTTTTCAATACCGGTATTGAAATGTCTAATACCGGGATACCGGTATTGGTGACACTATAAACGAAACAGTGACTATTGCATATATTTCTTGGTACGTGCCACTGTTTTTAGTCAGCTAAGTTTAAAACTTGTATCTTAAGCACATTAGTTCTTTAAGAGCATCTTTATTGCTTAAAAACAGTGAAAAAAAGTTACTTTTGATCACTCAGAGGGAAAAATTAATATTTGAATTTAGAACCCTGTGGCTTGGCATTTCTATTTCATTGACTCGTGAAACGTTCAGTAATCTGTTTTTTATCCAATGAAATTTTTTTATTATGACTTATTTTCTTTTAAGGTGGAAGACAAGGGTCTGCCCGCGAAATTCAAATTTAATTTGGATTTTCGCAATTTGTAAACTAATACGACAAAGTAGGCATAAGGCATTCAAATTGCAACCCTAGGAATATCATCTTCACAGGTTTATATAAAAATCTTTACTTGAAAGTGTCCAGTTTAAGAAATTAGTCAAAATAATGACACAAATTAGTCATTATTTTGACTAATTTCTTAAACTGGGCACTTTCAAGTAAAGTAAGGGTTGCAAAGTGCAATCCTAGAAAGTAGGAAACCTTATGGTGCGATTATGTCTGCCTGTCACACTTTAGTTAGCTACAGACTTTTTAATAATGCTAATCCAACCTAATTGCAAATGATAGAATTTAATAAGGGGGCTGAGATTGGGAGGTGTTGAAATTTTAAAGTGTATGTACTAGACCGAGTGGGGTATCATAAGAGCTTCATCTGGACATTCTAAGCGAAGCGAAGGTCTCTGAGTCTACTTGAGTGAATTGGCACTTGTCCGTCCGTCCGTCCGTCTGTCAGAGCATTATAACTTCTGAATTACTGAACGTAATTACTTCAGCTTTAAATATAATATGTAAACCATGGCCTCCCGCCGAATATGGCTTAAAAAGTTATAAAAATCTTTATTTCAGGGGGGCTCTCATAGAAGCGAATGCGAAGTAAAATATTTTTATAAAGTTACATAGCGTTGCGGTATATCATTTTAAACTTTCAAAGTGGAGATTTTCTAACGTCCAAAGTTGACCTCAGAACTCTAAATTTTCTGAAAGGCTGAGCCTGAAACTTGATCAATTATTTGAATTATATCCTGTACTTGAACAACAAATACCAATATTAGATAAATATTGTAAGGAAACGGAATTATTTAATTTTTAATGAGCTTCAGTATTTTTAACAGAACTTCACATTTATGTCAATAGATGGCGCCGCGAGGTCTCAGTTCGGGGCGAACCACTAGTTTATTTGCAGCAACTGGAAGTGTTAACAAGAGTCGATGTACACAATAACAAATAGTGGAATGAGTTAACTTTTTGTGAAATAAAACTCATTTGTCTATTATAATTAATGATTAAACGAACTTACCTGTAAGTGAAGTTCTATCATAATTATATGAGTCGCTTCATTCTTCAGATATAAGATACACACACTCGTAGTTTCCCCACGTACCAGCAAATAATCGCACGTTGTTCAGAGGAGTTCTATAAAAAAAAAGAACCCCCACTACCCGCGTCTGTCTCGCACGACAGAGCGGATTCGTTCGTCATTTAGTTTAGAGATATACCTATACTTAAAGCTCTTGCGAAAATATGTTTCGGGATGGGTGGGTTGGGAACTTAATATTATATCTTCGAATGAAGCGACTCATATAATTATGATAGAACTTCACTTACAGGTAAGTTCGTTTAATCATTAATTATACTTCGTCGCTTCATTCTTCAGATATAAGATACACACACTCGTAGATGTTAAGAGATATTATATATTTTTGCAAGAGCTGTATCTACGCTGAATAGATACTAATTATTGTTATAAATAATTTTATTTATTCTTCTTATCTCTTATTTGAACTGTAATGTTTTAAACAGTTTATGTTTAAGGTAGGAATCATGAGCTGATTTCCCCGAGATGTTTATTTACGTACATTTAAGATGACATTAAAATTTCTCTTAAGTATTTATTGTACTTAAGTTTCAATTTAAATACCAATATTACATTTACCAATAATACAATCTTGCGCTCTTTTGCTTTAGTTGCTAGTAACAAGCATAAACGCATTATAGTTTCGATGCAATCGAATGGAACTAAATAGTTATTGATGTCAATAACTAGTAGCAAGATTTATAATCTAATACCAAGTGTATTAGCCGGGACAATACTTTATTTTATTTACACAATTAGCACAACAGACGTCCAATGGGACGTTTAAGTGCGAAATCCTGCCCAGTAGCTGAAGAAGGAACATTTTGTTTTTTGGAAGCGCGGCGAGAAAAGAACAGGTTTATTCTGGTCCTGTTCTGAAGGTACTATCTCGAGTATTGCTTTAACTATATATTTGAGTAAAATTTTATATTAAAATACCGTTTTAAGATGTTTGTCGAACAATCATATCGTCAATAAGGTTATGGAATGTAATAAATTCCTATCCGCGTAAAAGTTACCCCGAAATTATAGGTGAAGAATGAATATTCGGTCGATATTGTGACAGACTACTAATATCGACTTTGAAGGGTTAATCGATTGGTTTGAACGTTTTTGCCCCACTGACGTTAGAAGCTTTAAAGTAAGTTATCTAAGGAGTCTTTCTATACTTTTTAACGATGGGTAACCTAGCTGTGCAGGTCATTGAATATTGAATTTGAATAAAAAACCATTTGAAATGAAAAAAAAAATAAACATCATTATAAGCTATTTAATTAATGAGAATCTTTGAACCGATGCATTAATTCCCTGATATTTTATGGAAAATGCACTGACACCACTGATCCTATGTGAGGTAAGTGTGGTCCAGAGGTTAGATTTGCGGCCGCTGCTCAATGCCAATTTTTGGTTTTCATTAATGTCTTTATTGGTAACTCTCATTCAGGGTCTGAATTGACTAAACAAGAATTTTAATTTTGCAAACAACTCTATGCAAGTGTTGCGGGAGCATATTGTTTACGCGAGTAAATTGTACCATGTTTTCGATTACGATGTACGAGTAGGTACGTAATATTATAACGACAGTTTTATAACAGTTTTTCAAAGATTGTTTCCAATATGCGGATAATGGATCTTTATGGATGGATCTTAAAAAATTTTTACCCAACACTTAAGAAATATTTAGAAAAACAGAAACTTAGTGGTCAAGGAAGCACTTATCTCTATACGAGATCTCTACCAGTTACCCATGGCACCCCGCTTGGATTCGCATTTCGGGTAAGACAACCTACGCGTTTTACTGTGTCTGCAGAAACAATTTCCAACGAAATATTTTTAAAACAGAAAACAATAATACGATGGAGATTTTAACCTATTACGTAATATTATATAGTCTTCATCCGGTCGTTAAAATACTCGCCGTTAGATTATCTTTATTTTGAACCGACTTCCAAAATGAAGAAGGTTCTTTATTAGTTTTTGGTTTTCCGAACTCTTTTATGCATAATCAATCGTATTACATGTCAACGGGTGTATGATATATGCTTCCCGGGCACTAAAGAGTTGTAAAACTCGAGAGTACGTTGTTAGGGAAAAAACATAAAACTTGTGGGTAATTTTGCAATCTAACCTCACAATTTAACAATAATATTAATTGTAATTAATAAGTTAAAATATTTGTGGTAGAGGTGGTAGTGCTATTTATTATAATAAAAGATAATATTTACCACCACGAAGAAAGCAAATACGAGGAGATAGAAATCCAAGCAGTGGCAGTAAATATCAAAACAGAACGATACCCGATTACAATTGTCTCTATATACGGCCCACCACGGCATTCCCTGAAAAAACATAAATACATTCAATTTTTGGAACAATATGGACACAGATTCATAATTGGTGGTGATTTTAACGCCAAAAATGTCTTCTGGGGTTCAAGGCTAACAACAACAAAAGGAAAAGAATTGTTAAGTGCGATCAAAGACTTGAGGTGCGATGTAGTCAGTACCGGGATGCCGACTTACTGGCCTACTGATCCTCAAAAAATTCCAGACCTGATAGACTTCTTCATAACTAAGAATATCTCACCAAGATACCTAAATATTGAAGGAAAATATGACTTGAATTCGGACCATTCACCGATATTGTTAATAATTAATAAGCATAATATTGCATTCAGAGAAACGAAACTCACTTTGGTAAATAAGAACACAGACTGGGAGAGCTTTAAAATAGAGTTGGACAGTATAATAAATCTAAAGGTCCCTCTAAAACATCCAGACGATCTTAATACGGAATTGGCCAATTTTATAACAGACATACAAAGGGCGGCCTGGAATAATACACCAAAGATAAAAAAAAGGAATAAGGGTTCCACGTATCCCAAGGAAATTATCGACCTTATTAGAATAAAGAGAAAGCAAAGAAAAAGGTGGCACTCATCTAGATCGCCACAAGACAAAAGAATACTCAACCAACTTACTAAATCGATCAAGAAGGCGATCAAAACTTATAATGATAATAAATTAAATGATTACCTACAAAATTTGACCAATAGTCGAGAAACTGACTATTCTCTTTGGAAAGTAACAAAAAATCTAAAAAGACCCATCACACATATACCGCCTATAAAAGAACCTAATGGAAACTGGGCCATTAATAACATTCAAAAAGCTAATCGATTTGCCCAGTACTTGGAAGATATATTCCAACCAAATGATCATCAAATTGATCTCAGTGAGAATGGCGAAAACCAAGAAGATCTGCAAAATATCAAACTTGCAACACCAAAAGAAGTATCTGAAGAAATAAAGTTTAACTTAAGTAAGAAGAAGTCCCCGGGATACGACCTTATCACCGGAGAAATTCTAAAAAAACCTACCTCGGAAAGCTTTAGTAAAACTTACCAATCTCATAAATGCGTCATTCAGACTATGTACCTGAGCTATGGAAAGTTGCTGAAGTCATCATGATTGCCAAACCAGGCAAACCACCCCATGAAACAACATCGTATAGACCGATCTCCTTATTACCAGTTATCTCAAAATTATTTGAAAAATTATTACTGAAGAGACTAAAACCCATTTTAGAAGATAGAAAATTAATACCAGATCATCAATTCGGATTCCGAGAAAAACACTCGACAATAGATCAAGTTCACAGAATTACTGATATTATAGAGAAATCACTAGAAGATAAGAAAGTGTGTTCTACTGTATTTTTAGACGTAGCACAAGCTTTCGATAAAGTTTGGCACGAAGGGCTTATCTATAAACTGAGAATCATGCTACCAAAGTCATTCGCAGACATTCTTGAATCATATATTTCGAATAGATATTTCAGAGTGCGTCAAGAAGATGCGTACTCTGAACTTAAGGAAATCAAAGCTGGGGTACCACAAGGAAGTGTTTTAGGTCCGGTCCTGTACTTATTATACACCTGTGATATTCCAGCACTAGAAAGTAATACCATTGCGACATTCGCTGACGATACTGCCATAATAGGAACTGGAGAGAGTCATGAAGAAGCAGTGGAAAAAGTTCAAGTTGCTATAAACAAAGTTAATGATTGGACTATAAAATGGCGAATTAAGCTTAACGAGTCAAAATCGGTCCACATAGATTTTACTAATAAGCTACCGCAATATCATCCGATATATCTCAATCGGCAACTAATTCCGTACGTAAACACAGCGAAGTACTTGGGTATGACGCTAGATACAAAGCTTCGATGGAAAGCTCATGTTAAAAAGAAACGCGAGGAGTTGGAATTACGTTACAAAAAAATGTACTGGCTGCTTGGAAGGCATTCAACGCTTTCATTACATAACAAGCTCATGCTATACAAGCAAGTTCTGATGCCAGTATGGACGTATGGTATACAACTCTGGGGGTGTACTAAAGCGAGCAATATCCAAGTAATACAGAGATTCCAGAACAAAGTACTCAGGGAAATAACCAATGCACCCTGGTACGTAAGAAATCATGATCTCCACAGGTACCTAAAGATAGAGTTCGTAGCCAAAATCATCAAAAAATACGCAGAAGCTCACCAACATCGGCTTCGTCAACATGTCAATCTGGAGGCTGTAAAGCTTTTAGATAACACGGACATCAAAAGGAGACTTAAAAGAACGAAACCGTTCGAATTAGTGTAAAGAGTGTATAAGTGCCGTGTCAGTGAATCAGTGCTTGTGCTACTTATCTAGGTCACAAAAACATAGTGAACACTAAGTATACTAGTGGTTCGCCCCGAACTGAGACCTCGCGGCGCCATCTATTGACATAAATGTGAAGTTCTGTTAAAAATACTGAAGCTCATTAAAAATTAAATTATTCCGTTTCCTTACAACATTTATCGAATTTTAGTATTTGTTGTTCAAGTACAGGATATAATTGAAATAATTGATCAAGTTTCAGGCTCATCCTTTCAGAAAATTTAGATTTCTGAGGTCATCTTTGGACGTTAGAAAATCTCCACTTTGAAAGCCTCCCATTTCGTCAAATTTGGGGGAAAAATTAAAAAAAAAATTTTTTTGGACTCTATTCTTAATTGTCTATAAAATGATATACCGCAACCCTATGTAACTTTATAAAAAATATTTTATTTCGCATTCGCTTTTATGAGAGCCCCCCTGAAATAAAGATTTTTATTATTTTTTAAGCCATATTCGGTGGGAGGCCATTGGTTTACATATTATATTTAAAGCTGAAGTAATTACGTTCAGTAATTCAGAAGTTATAATGCTCTGACAGACGGACGGACGGACGGACGGACGGACGGACGGACGGACAAGTGCCAATTCACCCAAGTAGACTCAGAGACCTTCGCTTCGCTCGGTCAATTAGAACAAACTAAGGACAGTTAATGAACTGTAAATTAGACGTAGAAATTAATTATAAGTAGAAGTTTAAGTTAAATTAATATTACTTATTAGCCCATAGGCTAGATGGTAGTAGATAATAAAGTTGCCATTATTAAAATGTAATGGAACTTTATGGCAAGGAAAAAAAAAAAAAAAATATTTGTGCACCACACTGTGATAGAATACATGATACCTTATTGTAAAACTAACATCTATGTATACCTCCACTGTATTCACGAATAAATAAATCTGAATCTGAATCTGAATTTCCTTCGTAAGTGTTCTTTGCATACCTACCACGCTGAGGGTAGAATACTAGCAGTTTTTTTTTTTTTTTTTTTAAATTTGACGTTTCTGTATCATATTAGCAAACAAATTGATTTATTGCTGAAGTAGCTGATAAAAAAGATAAAGATATTTATTACCTCAGAATTGTCAGAACTTTCGTTACCACTCCGCAGGTGTACCTATGTTTGGTACCGAGAGGCTTTGCATTGTGAACAATTACATCTGAAAATTTTGAGCCCCAGATCTTGAGTCTGCATACACTGCATGAAACATTTATGTTTCTTTTGTCCATAGTGACTGCGTGTAAGGCGCTGAAATCTGTAAAAGCTGAAAACTTAAATAGCGGTGTTACGCTGAATATTTGTATTTTTTTTTTTTTTTAAGAGTGCTGCAATATTACTATATTGCAATCTCAAAATAAAAATCTGAAATGTGAAATGAAAATCTTTTCATGTTTTAGTCGAGCAGATATTATGTAAGTAACGTTTGCAGAAATGACTAGAATCACCACAAGTGTTTCATTGAAAGTAAAAACACTGGTATAGAATTTTACTAGTCTTCTTTATAGTCGATTAGACATACCTACCTTTTTTGTAAGACGGTACTCCAAAGATTATATCATGGAATTTGTTCCGTAGGTTTACATTTTAAAATAAGGTTCTGTGATACCGATATTAGAATAATAATTCTTTCAAGTATTCTGTTTATCTGTCGCCGTAAATAATAAACACTTTTATTGTGCTATGCCCATGCTAATAGATTTATCTTAAAAACATAACCTCATTAGTATTTAAAGGTTTTTTGGCCTTATCGGTGATAGTGTGTGAATTATGAAGACAAAGCAAAAAAAAAATGGTAGGCGATGCAAACACTAATAATATTATACATTACATTACATGGTACTTATGATTGAATAAATCATGTCCACTATTTTGAGCGGTAACACCTAGGTAACGCCTACAAAAGATAATATTTAGCTTTGATTTCGAATTAAGTAAGTATCCATACAATCTTTGACCCAGTGAATCCTGAAGATTGTTAATAATTTACCGCAGTGGATGAATAAAGTAGAAGGTAACCTTCTTTATGGTAGGTGCATAGTATTTACCTGAGTTCCGATTACTTCTCAAGTATTGCTCGAAATCACTTTGTGTTAGGCGTACTAAGCTGGGCCTTGGTGACGTATCCGATCGTTCGTCCACTTTGACCCCCAACGCCTTCCCCCTGGTTCAGAGGACGGTGAACAGCTTGCTAAGTGCCAGCTATCTTGATTTAGTGGACAAATTCTTCATCGCCAGACTGCTAATTGGGCAGATGTCATCGCCCGGCTCGTCTAGCTGAAAGGTTTGATTTCCGTCATGCTACTTCGCGGGCGACCTCCCAGTGTACCATTGTCGTACTTTAACACGTCTTCGTGTAAGTACCTATTTTACTTAGGTTTATCATGCTGAAACGCTTAATCTTCGTGTTACCTTTGAGGCGACCCGCCGGAAAGTCCTTTAGTGCAATTAAACACTACATGGACGAGTAATCTCTTAAGTGCGTTCCATGCTGAAAACGTTTATATTCTTTTGTATTAGGTACCTCTCGAGTAACCTCCCAGAAATCCTTTACTGCAATTTAACATTGCATGAAAGTATATAATTCCTGTAATGAGCGCGTATAGCTGATTCAATACTAACTTTTATTTTAAGTACCCTCCTTAGGAAATCATACATTTTATATGGTATTGTACTACAATTCCTCAGGCGCGTCGTATAGAAAGGTTTATTGTCCATCATGTTGACTCTCGGGCAACCTCCAGGAAAAGACTTTAGTATAAATAAACACTGTATACCTAATTGATTAGGCGCGCCATGATAAAAGGTTTATTCTCCTTCGTGTTGACCCTCAGACAACCGCCAGGAAAACCTTTAGTGTAAACCAACACTCCAAGAAAGTAAGGCGCGTCATGCTGAAAGGTTTATTCTCCTTCGTGTTGACCCTCAGACAACCGCCAGGAAAACCTTTAGTGTTAACAAACACGGCATGGAAATATAACTGTTTAGGTGCGTCATGCTTAAAGGTTTATTCTCCTTCGTGTTGACCCTCAGACAACCGCCAGGAAAACCTTTAGTGTAAACAAACACTGCATGGAAATATAATTGTTTAGGCGCGTCATGCTGAAAGGTTTATTCTCCTTCGTGTTGACCCTCGGACAACCGCCAGGAAAACCTTTAGCGTAAACCAACACTGCATGAAAGTATAATTCATTAGGCGCGTCATGCTGAAAGGTTTATTCTCCTTCGTGTTGACCCTCAGACAACCGCCAGGAAAACCTTTAGTGTAAGCAAACACTGCATGAAAATATAATGGTTTAGGCGCGTCATGTTGAAAGGTTTATTCTCCTTCGTGTTGACTCTTGGCCAACCCCCAATAAAACCTTTAGTGTATAATATAAACACTGCATGAAATAATGATTACTCAGACACGTGGTGCTGAAATAAATTGCTGAAAATGAAAGATTCACTCACTTGTAAAAAGCACTTTATAACACTATCTTAATTTTAATATTATTATATTTTTAAAGATAAAATTATCTTTGTGTGTAGAAAGTAGGAACGTGTGATCGTTGCTACGCACGAAAAAGGAATGACGAACGAATCCGCTCTGTCGTGCGAGACAGACGCGGGTAGTGGGGGTTCTTTTTTTTTATAGAACTCCTCTGAACAACGTGCGATTATTTGCTGGTACGTGGGGAAACTACGAGTGTGTGTATCTTATATCTGAAGAATGAAGCGACGAAGTATAATTTCCAAGAATTTCTTTTTTTTGCCAATTCTCTTATAGAAATATGATTTAGACAACGAAAATGCTCGCTTTGCCGTATTGCCGTTGTGGATTGCGAATCGGTTTAACTATATAACGGTATCTGTCCCAAAATAGGATCTATTGCAAGGTGTGTAGAGTTGTCTCACCTGAAGCTTGATTGCGGTCTTTCGAAGACGCCGGCTCGCAAGTGTGCCTGAAAGGATATCATTTTATTTATTACTCGATGACTTCCTCTGCGTGGATTTAGGTTTTAAAATCTCTACGAAACTATTTGATTTTGCAAAGTAAAGAGTATTCCCATTTCACTCTCCAGTCTCCAGGTCCTAAACTATTAAGCCTTCATCTAACAAACTAGAAACTTTTTTTTTCATCCCTTATTTATCTTTTCTTTTTTCCGGCCACGCGTTGGCGTACTGAGCTGGAGGAGTTAATGGCCTCGGCGTACTGTGGACAGGTCTGTCCGCAGAGATCAGTGGATGAAGAGGGGAGAGGCCGTTGCCCTCAACTGTACCCATGCAACAATCACGACAATAAAGCGCAGAGTTTAAATTTCACATCGTGGAATAAAATGAATGTTCTAATAATGTAAATATAAGTATCTGTGATAATGTCCGGGCGCGCGAATCACAATCTCCACCTCTACCAGCCATCTGCGCGATAGATGTTAGACTGCAGCCGCTACCATGTTACACTGCAGTCTCGGGCTAACTCCTGTGGAATGTACGTACTCTCGCTTCACCAGCGTCTGCGTTTCGTCCTCGGTTTCAGCCGCGGCTGGCGTGTCCTCGAGAGCCTCGCAGCAGTCGCATTCATTATATGCGCAGGCTACAGCTACAGCATCTTCCTGGTGTTCGAGTTCCCGTTTCACCGCGACTGCGACATCAGTCGCGTCAGTCGCAGTCGCAGCCGCGACAGTCGCAGTCGCGTCTAGTGCTGTGTCCACATCGCAGCGGTCGGGCTCAATGTCAGACGGCAGCGGGCGCTTGTAGCGGCTTAGCAATGCCACATGTCGTCTCGTTATCTGAAACGAGTTCATTACCCTTGCCACAACATGCCAAGCCATTCGAGCGTCGAAACACACAGGCGTTACACTAACATGGATCTCCTTTGCCTAATTAAACTCAGTGGTACTGAATTTGAAACACTAAATCAACGGCGTTTGGGTGCATTTCAGTCTGACGCCAAAGTGTTTCGGCGCTCGCATACACTCAATGTCGTGGCTGTGATTTAAAATCTTGCGGTAAGGGTACAGGCCTTTACACCAAACTCCACTCGCTCCTCCACACGAACGTATTACGCGACTCATTCTATTTTGTATTGATCTAGATTTTTAAAAAAAGGCAGATATCGATCTATCTCTCCATTAAGTATGGCCCAAAACAGTAATGAAAGTAAACCAACATTAGGTCAGGTCTGAAGTCCGGTGGGGGACTCAGGCCGTGGCTAGAGAGTTTGTTGGATGTGTCGAGGTGTTCCTTTTTTTTTATTGTGAGACAGGCTTGCGCTTGACGACAATCATGCTTAGTACAAAGCAATGATGAGGTCTAGGTTGGAGCGCGCTTGCCTAGAAGATGCCTATTCACTCTTGCCTTGAAGGTACCTTGGTTAAATTATACGTGGCAGGAAACACGTTTCGTGCGGGCAGATTGGACATTAACCACACAAGGATGCAAACACAAACGGTTTCTCGCTGTTCTGTGGTAGAACGGAGAAGGAGGAACAAGGTTGTGAAGTTCCTCAGCACACTCTCCATGGTATATCCGGTAATAAGCAGGCGACATTGCGTCGGTGTTGTAAACTGAGTAATTTCGCCTGCATAAGTGATTGATCGCCCATTATCCTTCGGGCCCGGCGATCTATCGAGTCTAATGTATCGAGTTGGTACTTGGCAGATCCGTCCCAAAGGTGGCAGCAATACTCCATGCCAGATCTGACTTGTGCCTGATAGAGAACCAATATGCCAAGTTTTTTGGCATCTGTTTTAGCTTTTGACTCGATACATATCCTGATATTGAGGTTGGGAGAGATGTCGATTCCCAAGAGTTCAATGTAATCACTTATCGGTATGGATATACCCTGGAAAGTAGGAGCCAAGATGAAAGAGCTTGTCTTAGCAGTGAATAAACACGCTTGTGTTTTGATGGCATTAAAATGGACTAGGCAATAAATTAAAATGGCTGTGACCCACAGAGGGACTCACCACTTCATGCGTGTGAAGCAGCTCCGTCATCAGACAGCGCGCTCGCAAGCTCTCGTCTCTGAATGTGCTAAAGTCCACCACTCTCTGCGCGCATTGCACACAAAGCGTTCGCTTGAGCCTGCCTCCACCGCACGGCTGCAACCACAAGCACAATTATTCACCAGGCATTCCATTCATTTCAATGTGTTTAGGTTGAAATAAAATTACTATATATTTTACTTTAGAATTTATCATTGTATTTTTTTTTAATATATAGGCTAGCGCTTGGCTGCAATCAATTTACTCACAAGTGTAGTTATTGTATAACATTTTATGATATGTGTCATAATTGAAAATAGATTAAACAGATGTTCTGTGAAAGCACAGCAGACAGACACTTTTGATTTATAATATTCGTACTCATTTAAAAAATCACTATATTACCACAGTTTAACGAAATACTACCAGTTGTTCGACGCCTTTGAAGTCGAGCGATGCCGCCGCTCGTGTAGGTATATACGTGTTCCTACGCAAATATGCAAGGGTTGTCACAAAATTGTAATTAAAATAATTTTCGTTATTATTATTCTCATATTATTTTTATTAACATAATATCATGTTCATACTCGTAGGTTAAAAAATTATATTGAACAAGGACATTTTTTTTGAGTTCCACACCCAAAGAAGAAAACGCAGCGGCCATCTTGGATTTCAAAAATAATATCATATTCGTTCTCAGCCACCCCGATAACCTTGAAAATGACACCCATAATGTGAAAATGTCATATTGACGCAGCGGCCATCTTGGATTTCAAATATCACACTTCACAAGTTCACATCACATTAATATTTTAAAGGCGAAAGTTTGTGTGTATGTATGTGCGTATGTGTGTATGTTTGTTACTCTTTCACGCAAAAACTGCTGGACGGATTTGGCTGAAATTTAGAATGCAGATAGATGTATAACACATAGGCTACTTTTTATGCCAAAAAATTAATGAGTTCCCACATGGTTCCCACGGGATTTTTAAAAAACCTGTATCAACGCGAACGAAGTCGCACGCATCAGCTAGTTAAGTTATGAAGTTATAAAATAATAATAAGTATGTATAACAAAAACTGATAAACTTACCTCGCATCGCGGGGAAATCGGTGAAATTTTAGACCCTTGTTCTGTTCAGAATTCGTATCTATAGCATCCGTAGACAGAACAGTAATGCACCATTTTATGATAAAACTTAGTAAAACGACACTTAAAATATTTAAAACCATGCTCACGTAAGCCCTCGTCTATCAATCACGCAGACTACGCGAGTCTGCGTGCAGCGGGCCGCGCCGCCCGCGCTCCGCAACCCACCCCACCGTTGCTCTGTACAAGTACATTCGTAATAGGACTGTATATTTCAAGGCTGTGATATTACTAAACAGCTCACACACACTTAAATGTAATATATTTAAGATATAAATTATATGCAACTTACGGGGAGCCCCACTAAATGTTGATATGCTTGTTCCAACTTGTGTTCACTCATCAGAAGCAGCTTGTTGCGGGACTCCAGGCATACCAGGCAGAGCTGTGCAAAGTGTTGTAAGTATACATTTACACCCCGCATTTACCACAAACAGGTGCTGCCATACAACAGGTTAACCCACTACCATCTTAGACTGCAATGTCTTAAGTAGAACAAAATATACTATAATACAGTTAAAACCTTAAGAGGTTTTGATGTAAATGATGTTGTTGCTTACAACAACTTCATTTATAATGACATATTGGTTATAATGACCGAAAATTAGTGCCGATTTCGATGTTGCTTAAAGAATTAACATTGGTTATTTATTAAAACGAACGGGCTATTGTGACTTATTATAGTGGTCCCTTCGATGTTGTTATAACAGATTTCTACTGTATGTACCTATTAGTATAAGAATTGCTTATTCAAAGTATGCATCATTATGAAGGAGTTACCGCTTACCAGCACTGTTGCGGGGACGGCACCAGTGCGGATCTGCCTTGAGCCATTTTCTGTTTTATGAATCTCATTGTCTAGAAAATGCTGTGAGCAGACCACAGCGCCGGCTGGCAGGAGAGCGTCTTGTTTGCCGAGGGCTCTGAGCCAAGCAGCACGGAGATGCACTTCTCTGGGGAACCTGAAATTATTCTTCTACTTTCTTTAAGGTTCCATATAGTTTGCATTGTGATGCACTACGGCTCTCAGTGGTCTAACTTGATAGATTTCCAACAGTTCTCCAAGAAATTTTCTCAAAACTGTGTGCAATTTGATAATCCTCACATGGTGGATTATGGCGTAAACCTTCTCAATCTGGATGCTGACTCATGTTCAGCAATGACCAGCAATGGATAGTATTACCCATAAAGGTAGTTTGCTGGTATTGCTATTTGTGGGTGCTATAATTTATTAAGCGGAGGCCTAGGTTGAGTCCCAGCAAGGATAACATGGAAATAAATATAATTTCTAAATTGGCTCTAGTCAGTTAATTAAATGCTAACATATACTATTAACTTGTCTCTGCACTAGGAGCTGCCATAGGGCGGCTATCTAGCAGCTGCTAGGTACCCTATAATCATAATGCATAGAAAAAAGGGTAAATGAAAAAATACTCACTCGTGAAATGTAATGTCCTCGGATCCGGACACGATCTCCGCAGTGGTTCTGCAGAAGGGCACACAGCACCGCATTTCCAAATATTTTAATTGCGTGTTTGACACTATCGACACTTATTTGCCGTACTCGCAACTAGTATAGCATTAGCACTTTTCCCACAAAATATTAAAATGATGGCAGTAAGGGTTGCTTCTTTGGGACTTGGTTTGCTCTTTAGCCCACAGATTAGTCTAAATAGAATACTACGTATTCTTTAGCCACTGTAGCTAGAGTCAAAAGCTAGACTATATTTTCTGTATCCTATTATGTTACTTGTCTCTGATTTTCTGGTTAACTTGTCTCTGATATTTTCTTTGCTTTATATCACCAGGATATCACAGATCAGGTATTAGTTACATATTAGATATAGTACAGAGATAACACTCCTTATCATTTAATCTGAGCTCCTTGCCTCTAAAATCCGTACCCTGTGACCCTCCCTGTCCCTGTCATTGTATATTAGGTCCATGCCCTGTGTACCCTCCATACTCCCCGATATACGTTGCTTGTCTGTTGCTTGTCATTTGCTTGTCTCTGGTTTCAACACATTACACAGATATGTCTATATGTCTGTGAGTTTCAAATGGTTTGGTTTCTGTGTTTGGTTTCGAAAAGTGCGGTAAAAAACCAAAAACCAAACCAAAACCATCCTTATTCATTGACCAGGTCATTGACCAAAACACTCAGATGATCTGAGTGTTTTGGTCAATGACCTGGTCCATGACTAATGTTACTTGTTTTGGCTTAGATCTGAGTCAGATCAGCAGTGAGTCAGTCAGATCTAAGCCAAAACAAGTAACATTAGCTCCATTCAAGATATTAACGATGGCAAAGTTCCTGATACTCTTCAAAGTTTATTAGCTGATAAAAAGTTCTTCCGGCCATTATATTCCTTTATTTCTGGTGCTCAAGATATATAAAAACAATGAAAACAACAAACAGTGAACCGATGTAAACTTTTCAAACTTATTTGTAATTTTTTGACTTTTTGTGACCAAAGCTAAAAGATAGACTATAGAGTGATAGTGAGACTTGTTAATTTGTTATTGTAACTTCAGCCCGCCTAGGGTAATATTTTATGTTTATATTGTTCTGTGAACTTTAGGCTCAGAAGGACTGGAATCCAGAGCCGTTAAACCAGTTAAATAAAAAAAAAAAAACATGTAAAAAACCAAAAAACTGTCAAATCAAACAACCGCGCCGTCCAGGAGAAAAAGAATCAAATAATTATCAATCTATCTTATTCTTAATTCTGGAAGAATCCTAATTTGCTGCAATTAGAGATAAAGTAAAATAAAGCCGCATTCGCAAATAGATTATAACAAAAGTATTTTATGTAACAGAGGTTCTAAAAGCTACGGTTAACTGTGCTCAGTGCTGTGATCAATTTAAAGTGGATGAATTTGGCCTTTGGGTGTACCTATTGTAGTGGGTATTGTAATAGGTTTACTAAAATGGATACTGAGGATTCATGCAACACCAACTTAAACACGGTTAGAGAAATGTTATTGGATGAGGAAAAATTAGTATCCTACATTACCCTCAGCAAAGATCTTTGTATGCACGTGAATAATAGCAAACAATTGCTAAGCAGAGCTGTACAAAAAATTCGCGAAGAACAGCCAAATATTCAACTCAATGTGAGCTATATAATATCAGGATTGTCTGGCCGTGATGCAGCTATTACAACAATATGTACAGAAAATGATTTGGACAAATTAAGGAAATCATTGTGTGTAGTATTTTTTTATCATGTTTATAGTGTGTGCAAGGGATCTCCAAACATTGACAATGCTGCTTTTTTATTGTTAAATAAATATGAGTATTATAGTCTGTGTCCAGGTTTAATAAGGAGTAAAGAATGTATTAAACGCACATCAGATGAAATAGGACACTTGAAAACCAATAGCCAGGAAGCAATAATCCTTGAGAATAAACCATTGATTGCTGCGAATAAGAAATTGAAACAAGCACCTAAAAATGTATCAGAAATATCTGAACAGACTCAAATGGAAGAGACTAAGGCTGTGAAAACAGAAATAAAATCTGAGACCAAAATTAAAGTTGAAGCTATATCCCCTAAGAAAGAATCCAACAGTAAACAGAGTGTTCAAAAGACAAACAACGGGGTTAAATCTCAAAGAGGTATTGCATCATTCTTTAATAAGTCTAATGGCTCACAAATCAGTAAAGTGACAAACAGCTTACAGAAAAACAAAGTAAGTAATGGTTTAGAAAATAAGAAACCACCAGTAGGTAGTAAACTTGAGGATGAAAAAATGGATATAGATAATGAGCCTAGTGAAATTGAAATAGGTATTAAAAAAGAGATGGTTAAATACAAAAAAGAATCAAAACCTAAAGAAGATAAGAAAGTTTTCAAGAAGGAGCCCATATCCGATGAGAAAAAAAAAGCCCTAAATGAAGTCAAGAAATCCTATAAAGTTGAGAAGAAAAGAAAAAGACTATTGCATGTATCAGACAGTGAAAGTGATGAAGACAATGATCCATTTGTTGATAAAGAAGAAACCAATAATGTAAATAATGAGTCTGACGATGAGATCCCTCACACTCCATCTGCCAACAGTATAAAAATAACGTCTGGAATTGTTAATCCTAAAAAGCGAAGGAAGGTGGTTGACAAAACATATACTGATGAAGATGGATATATTTTAACCAAAAAAGAAGTCTATGAGAGTTGTTCTGAAAATGAAGATGAAGTAAAGGTTGAGAAAGCCTTAAAAATGGAAAAACAAGTAAAGAAAGTGGAAAATGAAGTATCACCTAGTAAAACCAAGAAAAATAGTCCAAGAAATTCAAAAAAGAAAATATCTCCTCCTCAGAAAGGAAAACAGCCAACTCTTAATAGCTTTTTTATTAAAAAATAATGGTAGGTACCTACATAATCATTAATAATATTAGCTGTTTGAATCATGGTATTGTTTTAAAAATACTAATGTTTGTTACTTATAATATTATGTTTCATAAAATTAAAAATTAATTTGAAGCAATTTCTGTTTTACGATTTATTCCAAGAATTGGATATTTGTCAAAATTCACTCATAATAAGGGATGTTGTATGAAAAAAAATTGGCAGTCATAGGGACTGCCGATAGAAGTGAAAATGAAAATTTAAAATATTAATAGAAAAAAATATAAACCCTAAAACTAAGGCACTAAAGTTTAATTACGATTGTAGTATATTTATATTTAAGACCTTTTGTCTTCGTATTGTAACTAGTGATGTGCCGGTTCGTTAAAAATGTATATCCGTGGATACAGATATTTGGTGTTAAGATCTTCGGATACGGATATTTGGTGTTAAGATCTTCGGATACGGATTTTATCTTTTTTACTCAATTGGAGTCGGTGCTCATGACCTTTAAACTCACTACGTTAAATGTTTGCCATCTTCTTCTTCTTCTTGTTGATGCGGCTTTGCAGGGCTCTGTAGCGAGACCCAGTATCACTTTGACCGTCGCCGATCTATTGTGATCGCCACTATCTAAAGTTCCTGACCAATGTTGCTTGCCGCTAGAAACAGCAGCAACTTTTTGGCCGGGATGTTTTTTGCCTCTTCAGGGTCTACAAGGTGTTTCCCTAGGAGGAAGCTGCGTTTGTGCATTAACGCGGGGCAGTAACAGACAAGGTGCAGAGGCGTTTCCTCAGCTTCACAGCAAAGCCTGCACTGTTTGCCATATAAATGTGCCAAATATTTGATTTTAAGAAATAAACAAATAATCTGAATGGAATTTAATAGTTTTTCTTTGCTACCTAATCACCTATAAATAGAATTCCATCTTTGTTTTGAAAATTAATAAGGTAAAAGATCCGTCAATAAAGTAACGTGTCTTTCTTCACCTGCGGATACGGATATCCGGCACATCACTCGTTGTAACCTAAAAGTAAGTATATTCTTACTCTGAGAGTATAACAATCATTTTAAATGTATAGTACTCAGAATGTAACAGTAAGATGTTCAGGACTAGGTACTCGTTAGTTTGACCACATATTATATTGAGTCAAATCAAAGCAAACGTCGGCCTACTACGAGCTGAATTCAAGTCTCCTCTCAGAATGAAAAGTGTATTAGCTGTAGTCCAGTACACCAGCGAAGTGTGGTGTTGCGGACTTCACACAACTTGGAGTACTTTATGAACTCATGCATTCAGTTTCCTCACACTGTTTGAATGTCCAATGTATAATAGGTTCTTGTGACGCGATTCTAGACATCTGAATCGTGCCCTTAATAGCCTAATTTTGGATAATAATTATGTGTTTCTACTATTGACTGAAGTACTGTTTAAATAAAACTAAAATGTTGACATCAAACAGTTTATTAGATTATCGTTTAGTTCCAATTGCCACCAACCAATCTGGGTGTACTTGTACATCCACTAAATATGTACATTTGGTGTTGTAAACAGAAGTAGAAATATCCTGGCTTGACATCTGCCTGTAAAAAATATTTAAATTAATAATTCGGTATTTAATAATAATAAAAAAGCTAATGTCCACAACTTAGTACATTGATACAGGATTTGGGACTAAGTTATTCTTTGTTTGCAGGGGCCTACATAACTACTAAAAAAATCTCTTAATTCCTGATTTGGGGGTTTGAGCTGGGCATTGATGTGTCAGTCAGTCAGTTTTTCCTTCCTTCCTGTCAGTCTAGATTAGTTTCTTGATAACTAGTGGTTCGCCCCGAACTGAGAACTCGTGGCGCCATCTATTGCCATCAATGGTAAGTTCTGTTAAAAATACTGAAGCTCATTAAAAATTAAATAATTTCGTTTCCTTACAATATTTATCTAATTTTAGTATTTGTTGTTCAAGTACAGGATATAATTCAAATAATTTATCAAGTTTCAGGCTCAGCCTTTCAGAAAATTTAGAGTTCTGAGGTCCACTTTGGACGTTAGAAAATCTCCACTTTGAAAGCCCCCCATTTCGTCAATTTTAGGGGAAAAATTAAAAAAAAAAATATTTTTGGACTATATTCCTTATTATCTTTAAATTGATATACCGCAACCCTATGTAACGCCATAAACCCTAACCCCTAACCCTATTTACTTCGCATTCACTTCTCATAGAAGTGAATGCGAAGTAAATAGGGTTAGGGTTAGGTTAGCCCCCCTGAAATAAAGATTTTTATAAATTTTTAAGCCATATTCGGCGGGAGGCCATTAGTTTACATATTATATTTAAAGCTTAAGTAATTACGTTCAGTAATTCAGAAGTTATAATGCTCTGACAGACGGACGGACGGACGGACAAGTGCAAATTCACTCAAGTAGACTCAGAGACCTTCGCTAAGCTCAGTCAAAAATGTACTTTGATTACTAAAATTTAAGTAGTATTTAAAATTTAAGTAAATTAGTAGGTATCTCCTAATTTTAAATTCTAAATTCGTAAGTTGAAGCATTAGGTAACTTACTTATTTTTAAAGTAACTATCCCATACAGCTTTAACAATGCCGTCCATGCCCGCAGAGCATATTATTGAGTTGTCAGTGTTTGCATCGGGCGAGACTCTGTTAGTCAAACTCGGCTTGCCCACATCAGACCAATCCAGAGCAGTAACTTTTCCATGGTGACCTCTGTACTCGTTTACGCAAGTGCACGCTGTTAAATTCCAAATTTTTATCTTTTTATCGTCACCTGTGAAAGAAGTTTAAAATCATGTCAAAATGTGTTAATTGCCATTTTATTGTATGATGAGATTTGAGAATGAGGATATCGAGTTAGTGTTTCTGCATACATTTGTGTATTATTAAATCCCATGCAAGGTTGGCTAGACTGCACATGCGGTCCCCGCCGCTTGTCGCGCTCGTCATGTGATTTTTGTTTAATTTCAGTAGGTTCAGTAGGTTGACATCTCTCCCAACCTTAATTTCGGGAAATGTATCGAGTCAAAGGCCAAAACAGCTGCCAAAAAACTTGGTATCCTGAACAAGGTGAAGCGGTACTTCACGCCAGAACAGCGCCTCACTCTCTATCAGGCACAAGTTCGTTCTGGCATGGAGTACTGCTGTCACCTTTGGGATGGATCCGCCAAGTACCAACTCGATACATTAGACTCGATAGATCGCCGGGCCCGAAGAATAATTGGCGATCGATCACTCACGCAGGCGAAATTGCTCAGTCTTCAACACCGACGCAATGTCGCCTGCTTATCGGTTTTTTATCGGATATACCATGGAGAGTGCTCTGGAACTTCATAACCTTGTTCCTCCTTCTCCATTCTACCACAGAACAGCGAGAAACCGCGAGCGTTGGCACCCTTTTGTGGTTGACGTTCAATTTGCTCGCACGAAGCGTTTTTGCTCGACGTTTCTGATACGAACCGCTAGGGTGTGGAACACCCTCCCAGCGCACGTGTTTCCTGCCACGTATAATTTAACCAAGGTACCTTCACGCCAAGAGTGAATAGGCATCTTCTAGGCAAGCGCGCTCCAACCTAGACCTCATCATTGCTTTGCACTAAGCATGATTGTCGTCAAGCGCAAGTCTATCACGCAATAAAAATAAGGCTGTGTACATAAAGCCCTCCTCCTTTGACGACCTCCGTGGCGCAGTGTGTAGCGCTGTTGCCTTAACGTGCGGAGGTCCTGGGTTCGATCCAGGCAGGGTCAATTTGGGAATTTACAATTTCTGAATTTTCCCTGGTCTGGCCTGGTGGAAGGCTTCGGCCGTGGCTAGTTACCACCCTACCGGCAAAGACGTGCCGCCAAGCGATTTAGCGTTCCGGTACGATGCCGTGTAGAAACCGAAAGGGTATGGGTTTAACATAACTGCAATGCCCCTAACAGGTTAGCCCGCTATCATCTGAGACTGCATCATCACTTACCATCAGGTGAGATCGCAGTCAAGGGCTAGCTGGTAGTGTATATTAAACAAAAAGCCTCTGATTGTTACCGGCGCTGGCCAGATGCGTGCCGCGCGGCGAGAAGGCGAGCGCGCGCACGGGCGCGCGGTGTCCGCACAGCACGCGCACGAGCCGCCCGTCGCACACGGTCCACAGGCGCACGCTGCGGTCCGCGCCGCCCGTCGCCATATAAGCCTCGTTGGGGTGGAACTTCACACACTGCAACATTATCATTTTTTTTTAATATATAGGCTAGCGCCTGGCTGCAATCAGACTTGCATGCAATTGTATTATATTAACATTATCTATTAATATTTAATATAATTCTAATTTAATAATTTGACGGAGCACTCAGGTGTCTGAATTCAGGGCCGCTACTCACACTAACTCTTACATACGAAAAAAAAGAAAAAACACCACTCACAAAATAATAAATATTACTATATATATCATATCATATAATACATAACTACCACACGAAAAAATAAAAAAAAAACACTTTACGACCATCGTGAGTGGCACCTAATTCAGAGCAAAACTCGCATTAAAAAGGTCTCTGACATCATGTCAGAGGATAACTGAGTGCGAAACATTAAAAAAAAAAAAAGACTTGCATGCAAGAGGTGATGCAGCCTAAGGTGGAGCGCGCTTGCCTAGAAGTTGCCTATTCACTCTTGATTTGAAAGTACCTATATTAAAAGAGGAGGGGAAAACGGAAGCCGGAAGGGCATTCCATATCCTAGCGGTTCGAATTAGAAACGAGGAAGCAAATCGCTTCGTACGAGCCCGCGGAATAGGCATGATGACAGTAACCAAGAATCAATGAAATTATGAATTTATCTAATGAAATAGGATTCATGGATTATAAAAAACGTATTTATTTTTCTATTTCGAGTGAGATTGCTATAAATAAAATAAAATTATAAAATACAGCAATCCGCCATATTGGTTAAAACACCAAGAAGGGAATGACGTCACAATGGTTTGTTTTCGAGCTTTGACAATCACACTATTGCTTACTGCACACTGCACAGAGTAGGTACATTGGTAAAAATAATAAACAAACGACGCCATGACACCGGGGAGCGTTTTGGCGTGAATTTTAAAATTTAAATTTCAAATGCCAATATTATCTACCAAACCTTATTTTACTGCTGAAATAAGATATTTTTTCGAAATAGTAGATACTTCCGAACATAATCTGACCATTTTTCAAAATCAGTCATCATGCCTATTTCGACTGCGTAAGAGTGCAGATCTTGTCGATGCCTTGCGTTTCGATAATAAAAAGGTGACGGAGGAACCAGATCGAATAGTTCTTGAGCACACTCTCCGAAATATATCCTGTAGAATACCGACAGACAGGCAACTTTGCGCCGATGTTCTAAGCTTTGCAGTTTCGAACTACATAACATTACATTATAATTGCCTTTCTTCAGTACTGGTCATTTCAAATAAAAAAAAGTTTGTAATGGCTCTGTATTCTAAATTCAAATTAATTTTATTTTAAAACCATGACATTCTTTTTACAAACTCTGTCTTTTGTTTTTTGATTAGCGTTGTATTTTCATTACATTTCAACATTTTTCGTCATAATGGATACTTTAGAAATTCGTGTAATTATGGAATATGAGTTCCGTCGTGGCACCAACGCGACACAAACGGCACGTAACATCAAAAACGTTTACGGAGAGAACTGTACAAACGAACGCACAACCCGTTATTGGTTTTCCCGGTTCCGTTCTGGAAATTTTGACTTGAAAAATGAAGCTCGTGGTCGTCCGGAGACTTTGGTCAACAATAATGAATTAAAGGCGATTGTGGAAGCTGACGAAACTCAATCTACAGCTGAGCTAGCAGCAGCTTTTGATGTAAGCATCAAAACAATATTGATCCTTTTGCGACAAATTGGCAAGGTAAAAACCTTAACCCTCTGTCAACATCAGAAGTGGGATTCAAATTTCGAACCCACACGACCTATTGCTCTAGCAACGGGCGCGGTTTATGAACTGGCGAATAATTAAAGAACTGTCTCATTTTATTTATTTTTAAATAATACAAGGTCTCTGTTGTCGTTGATATGAGTTTAAAAGTCATAAGGCGACAATACTTACAATAACATCAGATGTATGGCCAACGAAAACTCGAACCGGAAAGGTCCTGTCTAATGACCACAGTTTCGCGGTCTTGTCGTGAGATCCTGTTACTATGAACAAACCGTTCTTTGATACGTCCATGCACCAGATTGGGTAGTTGTGACCCCTAAAATTTATAGATTTATTAATAATATGATATAATATTATAATGTCAGAGCATAATGCTCTTTAATTAAAAAGGCAATATTTTTTTCTCTCTCCAATTTTAATCTCGCAAGGTAATATAAGCTTATAGCGCTGGTTATTAAGATGTATGCCCAAACTTGAGCGAGTTCCCTTTAAAGTAAGTCACAATATGTATATCGTTTTCTTATTATAGTTAAACGGTAGAGCAGTGGCGGGGCAAGACCTAAATTTTATGTGGGCAAGATACATTTTGCGAGGCCCCCTGATGGATGACGCAAGAAGAAGGATATTGTTGAGAGAAAAAAATTGCCAGACTACACTGAAAAAATTACATAATAGGTAGGTACTTTTTACTACGAAAACATAGGTAAAAAGTAAAAGGTATTTTGGTAAAAAGTGCCAAGTATACTTGGTGAGATACTTGGTAAAAATTATTTAATTCTTTTATTGTAAATAATCACTCTGTGTACTATATATTATGTGCAAATTAATATTATTTTATTGGAGTTTACCTCCTTTAGAAACGATTTATATAAGGCCGGGGTATGAAAATGTATGTGGAGTAAAATCTAAATTTATTTTAAGTAAACAGTACTTTGTATTTGTAATTTACTCAGTGTAGATTTTTAAAAAACGAATGCGGTTTGTCTTTTTTGCCACATACTTGCTAGCCGGTGTTTTTGAAGTGAAAACTTCTTTAGTTAATACTTTTCGCGTTGAGCACTTTTTGGTAGGGGGTAAAAAAATACGCGTGATCAAAGACCATTCTTCTTAAGACAAGGTCTTAAGTATATTAGACATTCATAATTAAACTTTAATGCCTTAATTTTAAGGTTTATATTAATAAGTGCTGTGTAACCGTGGGCGACACCTCGCCACTTCGCGTTGTTACGAAGACAAAAAGTCTTAAAATAATTATAGTACATTCGTAATTGAACTTTAATGCCTTAGTTTTAAGGTTTATATTTGAAATATTTTTATTTTAGGACATAATGATAGGACAAAGTAATTGAAATTGACGGTTGGCATTAGTTTGACAGATCAGTGAGATGAGATCAATTTGGATAATTAAGGCGCTGTGAGCTCACGAGATCAAAATACAGGCGCACGGGGGTGAAATCGAGCAAGCGTATGTCGCAAAAAATGCAAGAAATCATTTGTAAAAAAAATATATTTACTGTTAAATACAAATTAATCCGACAATGTGTTTGATTTAGAAATATAAATTTTTATCTTATATTTCTAGAGCAAATTATTAATTTCATTAAGGAGAAAAATTGCTTTAAAAGATAAATTAAGAGGTGTTTAAAATAAATTTCAATGCAGAGATTTTTTTTTAATTGTTTTGAGATGCGTCAATGGCTGCTTATAAGTCTTGAAAACAGCAAATTATTTTTACAAGCATACATTATGTCACCATTTGATGGATACATTGCTTTTAAAACCCCCTTTTACGCTACACAGGGCCTTAAGGAGTTCCCACGGGAATCCAAAACTTAAACCACGCGGAACAAGTCACGGGCATTACTAGTTGATAATATTAGTATGGCAATAGGGATCCTTTTTTAAGGCAACAATTAAAAATAGCAGTAATAAATAATTAAGTATTGTAGGGTAGAAGGAAAAGAAACGCCAATGATAGTAACTTGTATGTATTGTACCATAGATTAAGAATCGGAGATGACTGCAGCGGCTATCGATCTCCTAGCTTATAATGAGTGACGGAATCTAGCTAAATCCTAGTTTTCCTAGCCTTAGACGTGAGAGTAGACTGCCTAGACTCGACTGTATTGGTGACTGCAGCGGCTATCTATTAGTACGGTCGCTAACTAACGAATGGAATGAATATCTTCGTCGCGCTCGGGCTTATATTATAGGTCGGAGCGCTCCGAGCGAGATGGTTAGTCGATGTGTGAGCAGGAAAGTATTCGAGGCCACAGACATTGTCAATCGAATGGGTAATACGGCATATTCTTTAGTTACATGTTCTGTGCACTCTAGCCATTTGTTTGAGGTGATGTTAGCTCCCTCAACCAACAGCTCTTTCACTTCCGCCATCTTGATTTTTGCAACATCCAAATTGCAATCCAAGTTTGAGACCAAACCAACTCAATTGGATTAAGCGCACAATAGTAAGGAGGCAATTGGAGTACCTACACTACAGTAATTCTTTGTTCTGCTGCTAACTCGTCCACGACAATTTTATTATATTTACTAGCTGATGCCCGCGACTTTGCCCGCGTGGTTTAAGTTTTTTTGATTCCCGCGGGAACTCCTTAATTTTCCGGGATAAAAGGTAGCCTATGTCACTCTCCAGGTCCTCAACTATACTCATGCCAAAAATCACGTTACGAAACCCATGAACATTTTGTATGGGAAAATCAAGGGAAAATGATAGGTACGTTATTTACATGTATGCAAATATAAAATGTTCGTAACGTTCGTCATTTGACATTAAAATAGTGCTCTACTAATTAATTAACAATTTAATGTTAACTAACACTGTTAATCTTTAAAATCCATAGCAGTACTTATTTCTTATTAGAATTTCTTACCCTTTTTTTGTGGGAACTGTTTTGAATATGGTATCACCAAGAAACGTCATAATTCCACGGAATTAATTAATTAAAATCAGACCTTAGCTCCTCACGCGACAGGATACTGACGGCCTATACCTGTATTTTGTAGAGTATGACGTGAGTCGTTACTGTACCTATATATCGAGGCGCATGAATAGTCGGCAAGCCTCCACGCTCGCATCGTGCAATCGTGTGAGGCAGACAGCACTAGCTCCTCACACGCCAGGATACTGACGGCATTTACCTGTATATTGTAGAGTATGACGTGAGTCGTTACTGTACCTATATATCGAGGCGCATGAATAGTCGGCAAGCCTCCACGCTCGCATCGTGCAATCGTGTGAGGCAGACAGCACTAGCTCCTCACACGCCAGGATACTGACGGCATTTACCTGTATATTGTAGAGTATGACGTGAGTCGTTACTGTACCTATATATCGAGGCGCATGAATAGTCGGCAATCCTCCACGCTCGCATCGTGCAATCGTGTGACGCCGACAGCACTAGCTCCTCACGCGCCAGGATACTGACGGCATTTACCTGTATATTGTAGAGTATGACGTGAGTCGTTACTGTACCTATATATCGAGGCGCATGAATAGTCGGCAATCCTCCACGCTCGCATCGTGCAATCGTGTGACGCAGACAGCACTAGCTCCTCACGCGCCAGGATACTGACGGCATTTACCTGTATATTGTAGAGTATGACGTGAGTGGTTACTGTACCTATATATCGAGGCGCATGAATAGTCGGCAAGCCTCCACGCTCACATCGTGCAATCGTGTGACGCAGACAGCACTAGCTCCTCACGCGCCAGGATACTGACGGCATTTACCTGTATATTGTAGAGTATGACGTGAGTCGTTACTGTACCTATATATCGAGGCGCATGAATATTCGGCAAGCCTCCACGCTCGCATCGTGCAATCGTGTGAGGCAGACAGCACTAGCTCCTCACGCGCCAGGATACTGACGGCATTTACCTGTATATTGTAGAGTATGACGTGAGTCGTTACTGTACCTATATATCGAGGCGCATGAATAGTCGGCAAGCCTCCACGCTCGCATCGTGCAATCGTGTGAGGCAGACAGCACTAGCTCCTCACGCGCCAGGATACTGACGGCATTTACCTGTATATTGTAGAGTATGACGTGAGTCGTTACTGTACCTATATATCGAGGCGCATGAATAGTCGGCAAGCCTCCACGCTCGCATCGTGCAATCGTGTGAGGCAGACAGCACTAGCTCCTCACGCGCCAGGATACTGACGGCTTGTACGGCGCCCGAGTGACCCCGCAGCGCTAAACCTGACCCTACTTGACTGTGGACAAAAGAAATGTGTGATTAAAACTCTTACAATATTTTATAATTTTTTAACATAAGATAGCTATCAAATTGTCGAAATAACAAGTATGTTTTTGCATACTAGGTATAACTGTTGAGACAAAATATTCAGACGCACTGATGCCTTTCAGTTCGACCGATGTTAGCTATTATAAGGCTTGTTAACTTTCCAGAGGTTACATAAGTTAAAAAAATGATAACAGCAGTCGATTTGCAGTTTTATTTCATACATAATTTTACTTACAACACATTTTCTAACGGTGTTTCTGGTTCAGGTGGTATGCAGCAGGCGAGCCCTATTTCCGAAATGTTCCTGTTGATCTTTCTCTTCACATAGCTCTGTCCAATGTCCCATAGTCTTATTTCAGAATTATCGAATCCTC
The DNA here is from genome assembly GCA_923060345.2 of Erebia aethiops. Lineage (NCBI taxonomy): Eukaryota > Metazoa > Arthropoda > Insecta > Lepidoptera > Nymphalidae > Erebia > Erebia aethiops. The sequence continues at coordinate 7,753,605 of OV281084.1, read as the reverse complement.
CGCACAGGACATTGCAGTATAAATCCGTTTTGGCACATACCAGACTGAAATGTTTAAAAGTGGACAATATTATTGTTTCAATAATTTGAATTTATAATTTGTTGTTTCTTTGCTTCTATCTATATTTAAATCTCAATATAAGAGAATGATTTAAGTTTTAAGAAAGTGTTAAAAGTAATTTTATACTTTACTTTTTACTTTGTCATGTTTATTACTTTTACGTTTTTTTTTTTGTTAGCAGAGAACGCATTGTTAGCGTCATGATAAACAGTTCTCAAATAAATGTACAAATCTATCACAATTTGTGCTGTAATAAACTTGTTTGTTACTGTTCCACGGCCCAACCTCTTCGCCTATTTTAATAGGATGCATATTTATATCATCAAAAAATGTAACTCTTATATGGAGCTCCACACAATAGTACGACTGGAAAACAAAGTTGTTCTCCTCCGACGCGAGCGTTTTTCTTATACCATTTATCCTAATGTTTTCCCTCTAACTGTTAAAATAATTATAATTTTATAATAAGTTTGGATTTTGCTTTGCGTTTACTTACTGACTATCAGGTGCTGCAATTTTATATAACTTGAGTGGTGATATGGATTCTTTTACACCCTTGATAGCATCCTGGAGTTCCCTTAGTTCTTTATCGACAGATTGGTACTCTGCATGGCCATTGCACTTTGAAAAAATATCTATGGGGAAATTATACACATTACTGTAAGTAAAGAATAGTAAAAATAGATTATTTATTGTACACCAAAGACATACAATGGTACTAGAGGTGAAGCGAGTTAAATAGACAGTTAAACAATTTAGGCCAATGGCTATGCTGTGTCTTGTCGCTAAAACGTTGATGTCTTACAGGCATCCATTGGGTATAACATTCAATAAATAACTTTATTTGCTTCTTCTTTAGGAGTTCTTATACTTTTGTAAACAAAACATTATTAGTTAAAAGTAGGAAGACTATATTAAACTAGCTGATGCCCAGGACTTTGACCGTGTGGATTGAGATTTTGGTAATAATCTATCTCTGTGCCAAATTTCATCCAGATCTGTTCACCCGTTCTAGGGTGATTGTGTAACGAACATCCATTCATCCAAACTTCCGCATTTATAATATTAAACTAATTAAAATTTTAATGCTGGACAACAAATTTTATTATTCTTTACAACAAAGTAATTAAATTTCATAAGTGTGATATTGATTTATATTATGTCACTGCCAGTTTCGTTTCGACCTTCAAACTTCAAAGGAAGAGTAAGTATAGGTAGGCCACTCTCTATATTAAGTTGCATCAACAGTTACCATCTTACCCAGTGTGATTGTAGTCAACTGTTAAAAAACAAGTAAATTAAAAATAGAAAATTACCATGTTTGTCATTTATTTTATCTTCACAATTATTTGCATTGACTTGTATCTCATCTTCACTATCTTCTTCATCATCATCCTGTGATAAAAAAATTAAATTATTTTATTTAAAAATATATATTACATAATAATTATATTAATTACAAAAGTCCAATTTTGAGTTCTGTAGTTTGAAAAACCTATCCATTCAGATTTATGCTGCGGGCATAATCTTAAAGGCAGTTTAAAAACAATGATTATTTTAAAAATGTAACGCAGTAAAACAAGGCTGATTGAACGGCCGTTACATATGTTAGCATTATTACTGTTTGTCATTATATCTCATGAAACAGGAAGTATAATATCAGTTAATTTGACTAGTTTCATGTCATTCGCTTTAAACTGGGGATACGGATGCCATATTGAAAATAGTATAAATGCGAGTATTTTGACGATGGTAAATCAGTCTCCTGCCGGCAGACTCAGCGATTATTGAATACTTTTGTGTTTAGATCGCATTTTGATTCACAGCTTAACGATAGCAATCGTGGTCGGATCAAATGTATATTATCTTTAATTATAGTTATCTATCTTTAAATATACTTTATTTTTATCTTATCACATTAAATCTCTCGTGGAACCATTTAACCACACATTTAACCATTTATTCGTGCAAGTTCCAAATGAGAGTACAAATACATTAAAAGTGTTTCATTAATACCTACTTCTGGATTGTCTCTAATACATATATTATGATCATGACTGTAACAGTACGAAAAACCCTGATCTTTTGGTTCAATCTCTAGGAGTAATTTAATCTTTAACCGACTTTTAAAAATGAGTAGGTTTTCCATTTGGTGAATGTTGTTTTCTTATGGTTTTATTAGCATGTTCATGTACCAACTTACTGAAGTTTTCTTACTGTCACTGTTGATGTCAATATGGAACCATGTCTGCAAAACTTGAATGAGCAAGACGTGACTGTATTTAGCCAAATATGCTTTTAACATGTTCAATGCATCCTGTGATAAATAGATGTCATATTTGCAGGACCTGTGAAAAGTAATATATTTTTTAATTAATAAATATTTTAAGACACATCTGCTAAACCAATTTTGGTTTAGAATATACATACTCGTATGCTTATGTACAAGCAAAACTGGTGAAGTTACGAAATGAGTGAAAATAATATAATGGGTATGTTCCGATATACAATGCGAGCACTGTTCAGTGCTCTTAACAGGGAGAAATTCGTTTCGTTATGGACTGACAGTATACAGCCACAATTATCCTAGAGAAATATATGACGTCATCAATTGTTATTTTTGTACTGTGACCACTGGCGTTATCGAGGTAAGGTGCTCTCAGTGCTTTGTGTGTTCTCAGTGCATATCCAGTAATTTAACAGCTTGCACCATTAATTATTATCAATTATTTGTCGAAAAAAGATAAACGTACATAACCTCATTAATAATTAGGTCATAAAGTTAGTATGCAAAGTATACTTAGGTACTTTTATTATGTGATTAATGCAATTGACAATTTACTTGAAAATTCAATTTTTAAAATATAACTACATTCAAATATTATATTTTT